>LKEA01000002.1:1844049-1955032 GCA_003795315.1 Cytospora schulzeri
CAATATCTTTCTCGCCCACGGGTCCGGATGGATGGATAGTCAATGCACGACCATCCCTGTCTTCTTTAAAAGTCCTGTCTCTTCTCTATGACGACTGTTGTCAGCTTTCACTCCAATGGACGGGGGGATAGCGTGTCCCGAGTTGAAGTGAACAGGTGCTTCACCATTTCCGTTCACCAGCTCTTCCTCAATTACACCGGCGGGGTTATATCACCTATACCACCACAAGTCACCCCCATTCTGCCTTGAGTGGGTGGATGAGTTAGGAGCAGGAGAGGCTAGAAAGTCATGGGGCTGGTCCCCATGGTCGAGACAAGTTGCCTTACTGGCAGCACCCGGTGACGAAGGGGCAAGGAGCTCTCTAGCGTGATTGTAGTGCACTGCCGATGACATGCTTGCTTATCCGAAACGTATTCTTCTGCCACCATGAGGCAGTGTCTGGGTCGTCTGCTCTGTACGTGGCATGTTCGAACAAGGTTCTAAATGGTGTGTGTGTATTCTATACTTACGTTCTAACGATCTGATGTATTCGGCCGTGTGAACACACAAGCAACCCGAGCTTTAAGGAATGCCCCCCCCCTCCCGCCTTTTCCTTTCACTCACTTGCCGCCTTTCGAGTGGTTGTGCTTGAGGGGACAAGTGAGCCATGTGCGGAAAACTTGATGTTGTGTCAATGCCCCTTCCCCCCACCCCTAAAGGCTGCGTCCTCACTCACACGACTCGATGAAGAAGTCTGGCTCTTGCCACTTGCCGGTCAAGTTGACAGTGATGGTGGTGACTCAAGATGAAGGAACATGAGATGGGTGAGTATCTGGCTCGTGTTCCAGTCACTCGGAATGCCAGCCCATCAGTCGCCTTGCCTTGAAATCTTCAACCACCGAACACAACTCTATATATTGCGCAGACATACGTACTCTTGCCAGTATCCATATCTAGCAAAGACCCGGCTCAAAGACCAGTAGCAACCTACCAAGCGCACAGCAAAAGCGATCACTCTTCTCACCTCCAACATCCCCAATAGCATTACCCCCAGGAACAAAGCAATACACATCCCCATCACACCCAGATGTCCAAAGACAACAACAACGACGACAACAACAAGGGTAACGAAAACGACCCATCCAACCCCTCCTCACGCCTCTCCTCCAAAGCCCGCCTGGCCTACTTCCTAACCGGCGGCACCAGGCGCCGCCGCCCCAGCACCATGACCGGCCTCCTCAAGCTGACCCGCGAGAGGGTCGACGTCAAGAAGGGCCACAAGGCCTGGGACGCCGCCAGGGGCGAGGACCTCGACAGGCACCATGGCCGGTGGGGCCGGCCAGGGCTGCCGGGGGGGTTGGAGGAGGCGAGCGGGGTGGGGCCGAGGCCGAGGGGGATGGCACTGGTTCGGTGGTATAGGAGGGGGAAGAACGGAGGGGATGGAGGGGAGGTGGTGGTGGCGGTGGTGGAACCGGCGGACCAGCCTATTCAGCCGGCGCGGGAGCAACAAGTCGAGCAGCCACCTGAGGACGACATTTATGGCGTGAGTGATGAGGAGCAGCAGAGGCGGAGGAATAGGGAGGGTAAAGGGAGTGGTGAAGGCCAGGACGAAGCAGGAGGCGAGGCAATCCCATAACAGCAGCATAGTGGTGATAGCGGCGACGGCCAGCAGGGGGCAGGTTTCAGTCTTCCCAGCTGACCATCAAGGCAACTGAACAGCACATCAGCGACGACGATCTCCCTTCATCAAGTGGCATCGACTTACAGCCAAGTGTTGATACTGCCACTCGGTAGACTTGGACGGTCACAAAGCCAATCAATGTCAAGGATAGTGACAGAACATTAAAATGATACCTTTTTGATTTCCCCATTTACCGCAAAAAAAACACAAAGCTGATACCCCTTAGTCCAACAACAACAAACAATAGTATGTACAGTGCAATGCAATCCGTCCATCGTTGCTTCGTTAAGGCAACCACCGGTAGGAAAATAAACCAAGAGCCCTCAACATGCTGCCATACAGTCCTGGCCATCCAAACATTATTAGTGGCCCTTTTCGTTCAGCGAAGCCAGAGAGCAAATTTGATGAGTGCCAGCGCTGCCGGACGGAAAACGATACAGCAGCAACAGCAACTTGAGGGGCGTTGATGCAAGTATTTCCCACACATCTTCGTAAGAATAGAACAGTAATCAACACCCAATGGGTCCTCGTGTGCCCAAACACCCCTTCCGTTCCAAATCCCCCTTGTAGACCATTAAACACCCGTACGCCGCCGCAATGACCGAGTAGCGAAATCTGAGGAAGGTATAATCATAACCCCTTCTGTTTGGCGCGCAATCCAAATACAGAATGGGGGTTGAGGAGTGCAATGTTGACATAAAACTTCGTTTTTGGTCTATGAATTCATGCGTTGTCGTAAACCTGGGTATCTGTCCACTTCCTGAATGTTCAGGGATGGCCGTGGTCCAGGACCCGAGACGATGTCTCTATGAAAAACTTGTCTGACCTGAGTCAGTGCGTAATCATCTTCTACTCGTCGAGAGGTTGGTCCAGGTCGTGAAGGTCGAACGCAATGGCGTTCTTCTTGGCCCATTGGCGGGTTAGGATAGACGCCTTGAGGAACTTCTTGCTGGCGTACTTCTTGAAGAAGGCCTCGTGAGCCACGGGACGGGCGAGGTAGTCAACCATGAGCAGGAGGCAAGGCTCGATCTCTTGCTCGGTGTAGCCGGCATAGAAGGACAGTGTCGCGTCCCAGTCACCTCGATCCAGTATCAATCGTGCCAAGTACATAGCTGTGGCAGCGATGTGAGAGGGGCGGTAAGACATGAAACGGTGGTCAACGACACTGATCTCCAACAGGTACTTGGCGACAGTACGGGTCTGAATGTCGTAGTTGTCGGCCTTGGAGATGCGACGGAGGAAGTTCATGGGGTTGGGATAGCTAAGATCGTACTGGAGGGTCTGGAGGATGAAGCGTTCGGCAGAAAGAATCTCGGACTCGGAGAAGCCGTTGTCTGCAACGTGCTTGAAGTTTCCGACATGAGGCGACAGGACCTCTTCGTACTTGGACGCAATGAACATAGCAGTGATGCCAACCAGCTGCACGCGGTCGAGCTGGACAACCTTCTCCGACAGGAACCGATCAATGATGTTGATACCCAGGAACAAGGTCTCTGGCAGGAGGTGGAACCGAGTGTGGACCTCGATGAGCCAGTCGACCAGGATGCTTCGCGTCTTCCACTCAAGCTCGTCCTGGTGGTCCATGTAATCCGGGTTGGGGAGCGAGCTGGGCTCGATGGTTAGGAGGTAGTCGAAAATCTCGTGCACGTACTCGGAAACCATGAGAGGGTCATCATCGTCCTCAGCGTCCAGATCGTTGACGCCTTCTGGGAAGACAAAGCCCGTCTCTGGCTCTGGTTCGTATGACTCCGGGACTGGCTCCAGGACGGGCTCGGGGGCGGGCTCGACAACCTCTATCACTTGCTTAGGGCGTTTTTGGTTCTCCTTCTCCGCGGTGTGCACCTTCTTGCGAACGGGCTCGCCATCCTCAACTGGTGCCTTCTCCGGCAGCGCCGCAGGTGCTGGAGGCGCCGCAGTCGCTGCAGGCCGGGCCTTCCTCTTGGCGCCGATCTCGCCGGGGCCCGAAGCCCTTGTGATCTTCTTGGGGATGTTGGACTCCTTGGCTGCAAGTGGCCCGGCGCGGGCACGCGCAGTCGCAGCTGCAGTGGTCTTTTGTACTCGGTTGGGTTGTGTGGTCTTCGAAACAATGCCGGGCTTGGTGGCAGTGATCTTCTTTCCCTCGGTAGCGTCGACCTTGGTGACATTGGAGACATCGCCAAGGGCAGCACGCTTTTTCGTTACGCCTCCAACATTGGCATTGACGGCAGACTTCTTGGACTGCAGAGGCTTCGAAGGCTGAGACAGCTCGTCGACATTCAACGCGGCAGCCTTAGCGCGCGTAAGACGTGTTGAGTTGTTGCTCACGCTGTTCTCATCGTTCTCGGCCGCGATAACGCGTGCGCGAGTTGTGCGTACCTATTAAGGTCAGAAAAGACACCAGGTCATGACGTGACGGACCCATCGCGTCATGGGGCCTATATTTTGAGAAGCTTACGGTAGGCATGTTGTCGATTGTGGTATTAAACTACCCAAACGCTGAAAGGGTTGCTGAAGGATAAGTTAATTGCTGGTCAAGCTGTCATGTCATGGAAGAAGTCGTGGGCTGGGAGAGTGTGTGCATGTAAAGTGGGTTGCGGACAGCTGGAAGTGCTGGACAGCGCGGTGGAGCTACAGGCATCCGGCGCGTCTGGTGAAAAATTGCAACGTGAGCGGTGGAGGACATGAAGACTCACAATTGAATTCTCGACAACAAAATGCAGAGACACGAATTATGTCTGGACGCGTCAAAGAACGATGTCAACAAGACTGTAAATGGGACGTGATATCGAGCTCGGGGTGGGTGGACGTCAAGCCGCAGAGAGGCCACCGGGCGGGATAATGGTCGGAATGGAATAAGGTACGAGTGGACTGGTTGGCAATTGGATGTTGGAATACCGCTCGCTCATCTGTGGATGTTGGTGTTGACTGGGAAGTGGATGATGGGTAAGAAAGTATGACCTATTAAACCCAGGAAGATCAAGATGAGAAGGTGAAGGTGATGATTGGGCGGGGGGGGTTTGAGAGATGATGAATTGATGGATGAGTGCGGATGGGATGGCAGCAGAGAGTGTGTTTATTGTGCCAAAGTGCAGCGGACCGACCTTGTTTTGAAGGTCCACGGTGCAGTATGTGGGTCTAGAAGCTCAGCACTGGCAGGACCTGGCTTGACTGGCTGGACTGGCACGTCTTGACAGGACTGGGCGTCGTTGGGTGGGTTTTTCCTTGGGAAGGAGCGTGTTCTGTGGTCCGAGCTCGAGACGAGACGACGTGGACCCCTGTAATTGCACTTGCAAGCACTTTGGCCCTTGTAACTTTGGCTTGCTGTAGTACAGAGAAATACTTCCAGACCGCGACGAGCAGCTACCAGTTGGTGGGCCGCCCCCTCTTGTGAGGCCCGCTTCGACGCGTCTTTGTCTGCTCCCAGGATGATGAAGATGGTGAAGGTGAATTTGCGCGAACGGTGAATGGCACGAGCGGAATGAAACGCATGAACAGATCAATAACACTTACAAGTAAATGCAATGCAATGATTTTGGTGCCAAATCGAAGGCCCAAAAGTGTACCGACTGAGGTCGCTTGGTGAGAGTATGTTTTGGGTGGAAGATGAATGATGGAAGGGAAGACAAGGTTGATGATGGTCTGTTTGATAAGGAGCTTGGGACACTGGCAACCCTAGCAACCCTGACATCAGGATGCGTAGGTCAGTGTGGGGTCGTGCAGCGGGACGCGACGGAGAGATTGTTTATATTGACGGGGTCTGGCTATGCTACCACAGCAACCAGCGCTGACATGCATTCCTAACTGCTACCATTGGTCAATTTACTCGTTGCTGCTCAACCCCCCAGCCCTATGGCATTAATTGCGATTTCTTCATCATGGCAGATGCCCTAGATGTCCTGGCTCCTCCATATCTCCCTAGCGACGAACCGCACTCACCTGATAATGCAATGCGTGTACGCATCCGTAGATGTTGTCCGTACATAGGATCTGGGTTGACGTTGACTGTACGTACTGCTTAGTACAGTATTAGCAGCACCTTCGTGTCTATAGTCAGTATGACCCTAACCCCCGGAGGGCTGTAGTCTTGCGTACCTCATTTCAACTGAGAGAGAGATGGAACACAAGACTGTCATTGTAATTGAAGACCACAGAGTCTTTCTCATATAGTATTTTTTATCATGTTATACTTTCATTCCACGGCGATTTGGATTCAGTGTAGCAGTGGACATCTAAGGGGTCAACGTGGTAGTAGGAAGCATGCAGAAGAGGAGTTCCCGAAACGTACCTAGGTGCCTACGTACTAGTACCTAGATATCCAGGTACCGGGGTACCTATGTTTAGGTTGGGGTAAAAATATGCTGAGTCACCCATCCAGACCCTTGCAACAGCCGTGGGCCAACTTTGAATTTTCCCCAGAAGACGGTGCATCACGATAACGGAAAGTGTCTCTCAGTCGACCATCTCGGCTTCCCTGGTCCACTCGCTCCATTCGAAGCTCTTCGAGGACTCGATCGATGGCTTCGTGCGCCAATTGAACGCCTACCAGAATTCGAGAAGCTCCGTCTTGAGCTTCATTGTCCCCCCCGGCCGCAGAGGCCGTCATCTCACAATGCTCCAGCCGAGCATAAGGCCGCTGGCCTCGTCCCTCCGGTCGCTGTTCAACTTCTCCAACGTCGCCCGAACATATGCCAGCAAGGGAGGTGCCAGCCGAGGATCCAGCCGCGCTGTTGCCGCGTCCACGCCCGCATTCAAGGCCGACGAGCTCATCCGGAAAGATGAGGAGCAAACCGTCATCCTCCGGACCTACAAGCCCCGAACCCCCGGTGTGCGACATCTGAAGCGCCCCATCAACGACCACCTGTGGAAGGGCCGGCCTTACATGAAACTCACCTTCCCCAAGAAGGGTCAAGCAAGAGGTGGAAGAAACAACACCGGTCGGGTCACCGTCCGACACCGCGGTGGCGGTCACAAGAGGCGCATCCGGACCGTGGACTTTGACAGGTGGGCGCCGGGAGCGCACGTCGTCGACAGGATCGAGTACGACCCGAACCGCACCGCGCACATCGCCCTGATCTCGAACAAGCTCGACGGCAAGAAGAGCTACATTGTTGCCGCCGATGGCATGAGGGCTGGTGATATCATCCACAGCTACCGGTCCGGCATCCCCAAGGACCTCCTCGACAGCATGGGCGGTATCATCGATCCGGGTATCTTGGCCTCCAAGACGGCGCATCGTGGAAACTGTCTGCCCATGCACATGATTCCTGTGGGAACTATGATCTACTGCATCGGCTCAAGGAAGGACGGTCCGGCTAGGTTCTGCCGAAGTGCAGGTACATACGGTGTCATTGCGTCCAAGGAGGAGGAGACGAGGGATGATGGTACCAAGATTGTGGTCGGAAAGCACGTCAACGTGCGATTACAGAGTGGTGAAATCCGAAAGGTCGACAAGGACGCTGTTGCGACAATTGGTATTTCCAGCAACGTCCACTACAACTACACCTCTCTTGGAAAGGCTGGTCGAAAGCGATGGATGGGTATCAGGCCAACAGTCAGAGGTGTTGCCATGAACTCAGGTACGTTTACCTTCCTCCCCAACAGTCAATGTGTTTTTATCTGTCAGCACTTGAGACTAATACTCCTGACCAGTCGATCACCCGCTCGGTGGTGGTCGTGGAAAGTCCAAGGGAAACAGGCCCCCGGTGAGTCCTTGGGGCACGCCGTCCAAGGGTGGTTACAAGACCCGCAGGAAGCACAACATCAACAGATTTGTTGTCACACCTCGTGTGCGCAACATGGGCAAGAGGAGAGACAGGAAGGGTTCTTAAGCGATGTAGTGGCCTTGCCTGTACATATAGAAGCTATTTGTGTAGGAATAATTGCGCATTGCATTCCAATCCACATACGAGAAGCGAGCTCTGGCATGTATCCTCGCTGGCAGTCACGTCGACTGTTCCGGGGCAAAATTTGCCCTTCGTGATCGAGGATGATCACTCCCAAAGACCAGTCAACCCAGCCGGATCCAAGCCCAGTACGGGGTCACGGCCAGGCTTCGGCACATTCCAGACCTCTTCATACCTGTCTTTATGCTCACCACCAACAGCAAAGTCCCACCTGCCCCCCTCAGGATATGCACCCATCATAGTGAAACCGGATAACTCGACTCCCTGCAGGCTCTTGGCCACATCCTTACCAGCAACATGATGCCCATCCCCGGGGGTGAGTAGTTGAAAGTCTGCCACGGGCTCAGTGTCAAATGTCTTGTGCGCCACGCCAGCCGGCAGCACAAACACATCCCCCGCCCTTGCCTTCACCTCCACACCACCGTCTTCCTTTCCCCTGCCATGTGTGCTCTCCTCGAGATCAGCACCCGGCTCATCAGCTGCACCGAACCGAATGGTTGCCTCCCCACTCAGGACGGCCATGCATTCATGGGCCGCGCTGTGATAGTGGCTTTGTTGCGTCGGGCCGTAGCGGTAGATCCATTGTACCTGCCACCCGTTGTGGGAGAAGATCTCATGGACCTTGGTCGGGTCGCGAGATGAGGGTGAGCTCAGGAAGTTAGGGTAGTGCAGAAGGGGAAGGGGTGAGTTTGGAATTAGGGCTGTGGGAGGGAGATTGTATTTCTTGATTTGGATCATTGATAATATTTATTCTCTCCACTTGTAAAGCTTGACTGTTGTGGTCTCTGCTATCAACGTCGATACCGCTCAGTTGAGTCAAGTTGACGATCCATTGAAGATGGTTGTCTGTCGCATGACCGACCTTCCCTACCCTGCTCCCTTACCCATCCCCGGAACCCCGCCTTATACGGTTCCGTATACACACCAGTTGACACTATCAGTACGTAGATATCGGAAACTTTCCAGAATCCAACGGCGGATCAGGCCTCGGGGCGCGGCACCCAATAGCAATTAATAAAAGTGAAATCCCAAAAATCCAGCCATGCAGCTAGTGTCCTTCAGCCTCACCAACATCACTTTTCCCGCAGATGTAACCCCTCCTCCCTACACAGTGAGACTACCAGACCACCTACCCTGGTGACACCGAAGCGGATGGATTAATTGTTGAGAAATGAAGAAGAAAGAGAGAGAGGGAAAAATGGATCAGACCGCTGCCCTCTGCGCATATGTAATGCAACGGCCTGTCACAAACAAGTGGGTCATCCCCAAAGCAATTCTAGCAATGCCAGCATGCCCAAGCACCCAAGGCGCCCCCCAAGACAATCCAAGACTCTCGGCCTGACCTCATCGCAATCTACTGCTGCGGAAGCCAAGCCAATGCCACCAACTGTACTTAAGTAGCCAGCACATCGACATCTCAGCTGGTCCGTGTTGATTAATGCCGAGAAACTGTCTTTGGGGGTTGATCGTGCACATCAATAGTAACTGGTTGTGGCTGTGCCCGCCTCCTTTTCCCGAACCTTTTCTTCCCTGATCCCCAACGCCCGCTGCAACAGTGACATTGAACTGCGGAAGCTGCGGCGAATCCTTACGTCTTAACCAAGACGCTATAAGTGAGCACGCGAGCAAACTTCACCCATCTTGCTTTCGTATTCAATCATCAGCAAGCAGCATTTGACGGCAGCTTGCGACAACGTTGCTGTCAGCCAAGCAAAACGGACAAAGCCCAGAGCCATCAAGTGTGCATCCTTTTCAGCCAAAGCCAGTGAATCCTGCCTCGACAATTGGGTCAGGACGTCAATGAAGAGATTGGAGCAAGAGACGGATATTGGAGCTAGCACTAAGACTCAGTCGATTCTAAGCCTCCTCAACTTAAATTAGTCACTTAACTTTCTGTCTGGCCGCCATGGCAGAGGAGGACAATGGGTCTGTGCCCCTCATCGCACTACAAAGCCGCCATCAATATTCTCAGGTCAGGGACAATCACAACTTCGACTCAGACATCGATGTCGATACTTCATATCCAGGCCCTCGGTATCAGCCAAACATGTCGAGAACACACATAGCAGCGCAGGCGCGCCCGCGCCATCGATCTTCGAGATCCAAAGCCATCGTTGCTTTCTCATACGTCTTCGACTGGGTAATCATTCTGGTCATATTGGGTGTGGCCTTCGTGATGGGAAACCGCCCGCCGAACAGACGCCCTTTCTTCCTCGAGGACCCCAACATATCGTAAGTCGTTGCTTCACCCGTGTCTGACAGCTCATATGATGCTAACATGCCACCCAGGTTCCCCTTTACAGAACACGAGGCCGTCCCCTCCTGGCTGCTCATGCTGTGCAATTCCGTCATTCCGGTATTTGTCGTCCTCATCATCGCACTCATCTTCGTGCCCGGCAACACCGTGCGCAAGGGTACGCCGGCGTCGCTGGTCTGGCAACGCCGCCTGTGGGAGCTTCACGTCGGTTGGCTCGGCCTTGCGCTCTCCCTGGCTTCGGCATGGATCATCACGAACGGCATGAAGAACCTGTTCGGCAAGCCGCGTCCGGACCTCCTCTCGCGGTGTAACCCGGATATAGAAAACTTCTCGCAGTACGTCGTGGGCGGGGAGAACGTCGCGGACGGCTTCCAGCGGCTAGTGAAAGCGTCGATTTGCCGCGGCATGGCGGGCAGGGAAGATGCGCAGGAGCTTCTGGAGGATGGATTCCGGAGCTATCCGTCAGGGCATTCGAGTTCCGCCGCGGCTGGTCTCATCTATCTGTCACTTTTCATCTCCAGCAAGTTTGCCATAACCTTTCCCTTTCTCGCCTCAGGGCCGGGTGTCAAACCGCCCACACACTTCGCCGCGTTTCCCTCGCGGCATCCTCGACCCGCCGCCCAGCGAGACCAACACCTCCAAGCCCCTCAGGACGACTCAGGCACGAGCCAACTCTTCTCGCAGCACAATGCCGAACTGGCCTCCGCGAGGCGACAGGCCGCTGCGCCGCCGCTCTATCTCCTCATCTTTGCAGTGACACCGTTCTTCACCGCAATCTACATCGCCTCTTCACGGTGGTACGACTTCCGACACCACGGCTTCGATATTCTATTCGGTTTCATCATCGGGACCATCTGCGCGTTCTTCGCCTTCCGTTGGTACCATCTGCCGATGACACAGGGAGCGGGTTGGGCTTGGGGCCCAAGGTGTAGCGACAAGGCATTCTGGGCCGGAGTGGGAAGCTTCAGCTACGCTATGGACTGGGAGAAGCTTGACGAGGAACTGCCGGGTGGTGACCAAGGTGCTATGGAGGAGGGGAATGCTGCCAAGATCCACTCGACCGAGAGTACGGGCAGTGGAGGGGTCTATGGTCTGGATGGTGAGGCCGCATCAAGGAGACGGGCGCTTTGATGCTGAAGTTCTTTTGCTTTAGAGTTCATTCTCAAGAATGAAAAACCATGGGTCGGCGTTTGCGTAGATTGGAAAGAATAGGGGATACTGTGAATTGAGCTAGAAGTACTACATACTCAAGAGCATGAAATGGAATGGATTAGGATCCCGGTATATACCTTACAGTAACGCCTGGAAATGTCAGTCATTCATCCCGGTACCCATCTAGCCGCCTTCAGCATCAAGAAACGATGTCACCAATGTGGCAACGGCTGGTGGTTCCAGAGCTTGGTCAAGTTCATCGCGGCTCCGAGTCATGGTACGCCACAGAGCCTCGAATACTTCGAGGTCTCCGTCAGCGTATGCACACAGAGATGAGCGTGACTGTGAGACGGGACGTTCTGGCTCTCTGCCCATGAAGGATGCCTCCTCGGCACGGGATACACCGTCGACCGTGTCGATGATATACCCCGTGCATACCAGGGCTTTCAGGTCTCTGTCGAATCTGATATTGTTTGCCTTTTCGCCCTTGCTTGCCATGAAGTACGGCAGAGTGGTATCTGGATTATCCTCGTGTCCAGGCTGTAAGGAGGCCGCCCCGAACCCAGCCTTCCAATCGGGCACCCAGCTCGGCAAGCCTGGCGTGGTCCGTGATCGAGCGTCCAAGTGAATTATGTCCAGCGATTTTTCCCCCCGGACATAGTCGAGCACAAATGTGGTGTAAACTGTGTCGACTGGCTCTCTGTAGGTGATCTTCACAAGGTGCCCATCGTTCGCAATGCTGATCTTGGAGTAGACATAATCGCGAGGATCCGTGGCAACGAGGCTCATACCTCGATGGTGGACTGTCAGGATCGAGTATAGCTTGCCGTCCAGGCGAGCTGCCCTCACGCGGGTCATGCCGTTCATGAAGTTGCGCGTGGGCACGTGCAACTTGATGCTGTCGCCCTGGCTGAATTTGTCCCAAAGCGTGTCCCCCGCATGCCACAGCGCCTGAAAGCCGTCGAGCATATCGCCTTCGCGTAGGGTGGTTCTTCCGCAGCAGAAGAGGGCCTTCCGGGCCAGGACAGTCTCCTGTAACACCCAAGCTCGTTCGAACCAACGCCGCCTCATGAGGGCGCTTAACGCCCTCCACTGACGCAGGACTCTGGGATCCTCTGCCATTTCCAAGATTCTTGCTCGTCCAACCTCGTAGTCGCGACGATGTCGTGCCAGCACCTTGAGGAGGTTTAGAGCCATGTCCGAGTCTTGTGCTTCTTCCCCCAACCATATGAAAACACCGTCCGCATTGGAAAAGATCTCGTCCATGATGGCCACCTGATAAGCGCGTTCTTGGTAATTGGCCTGGTCGATGCAAACGGCGTCCGCCCATACGAACTCATCTCCTCCATCATTGTGCCAATCTCTGATGGCCCGTAGACCCGCTGCGAGGTTTGAACCAACACTGACCGGCTGTCCATTCACGACGATATCTTCGACGATTTCGCGATCGGCGGTGTCGCCAACAGCTCTGGTATCAACGAGGGCCTGCGACTCGTTGGTCTCATGATCGAAGGGGCTCTTCCACGTATAGGAAAGGGCTCTGTAGCATGGTGCGTGGTGGACATCGTAAGACCGAAGGTCGCAGGTGACGAGTCGGTCATGGTCGCGATGGATTTTGAGAAGGCGGAATTCGTGTACTTGTGGGGTACCTATATGTCGTAGCGGGTAATGAATCGGGAGGATGTTTGCCTCTGGGGCACTTAGTCCGTAAAGCCTATCTTCTGCCATATCTGGACCCGTTCTTCTTTTGTGAAAGCATTATTATGCGTCTTTACTTGGAAGTAAGACAAGTCTGCGAGCATGGTAGCAACAGAAACATTGTAGCCTGCTAGGGGCTTGTTCCAGCGACGGAGGAATTCCACTATCCTGCTTCTACATATCTATATGGACTGGAATGGCAGGGCTGGAACGCCACAACACCCGGCAGCTGGTGGGCTGTTGGCTGAAGGCTGCATCTCGAGGTGTGACATGGCTTTAGATATAACAGAATATTTCCTGGCTAGCGTCTTGCTGTGGGGTCAGTTGTGATGAAGAGTTGTCCGGTTGTCGTGGGAGGTTCGAGGTCAGGTGCAGGCCAGCCCCAGGATCTACCTGGATGGCCATCGTGAGTGCAGGTGCACCCATTCGGGATCGCAATTATTACAAAGTACTCAGAGGCAAGGCAAGGACTTTTGTATTAGGCTATATGCTCCTGGCCTTTCAGTTGCCCTCATCCCCGTCCCCCTTTCCCATTGCCTGATTGTTTTATGTATTTAATTGACATGGTAAACAGGTCGATGGGTTTGGTGTTATCAGGGCAGTCTTACTACAGCCTCAGGATGATGAACTGCTACGCTGGCCGCCTGGAGGTCCATACCCGCGCACTGGTGGGGTGGGAAGGGTATCATAGTGACCTTCACAAATATATTAGAAGGTTTTCTAACTTAATGACTACTTCTGTTCCTAGTAATCGATCACGATGAAGCTCTATAAAGCAAAGTTAATAGAGACCTAGAAAAACCCTTACTAGAAGGACTATTTTAAATCCGAACGAGAGATTTATAAACCTTACGGAGGTCTGTCTTCGAAGGTAATCGTAGGTCCGGAAGGAATCTTCTATCAAATGTGATCTTTTTTCTTCGAGGTGATCTTTTGAGTTAAGGGTGATTATAGAGTAAAGACAACCTTAAAGGAAGGTACATTACCTTCTAAAGGTTACCCTAGGAAATCTGTAAATAGATTTTATTATAAGTAACGAAGACTAGCCGTTGTATAATCTTTTCACCGTTCTTATACTTTAATTCCCTATAATTCGAGGGTTGAATCGATGGATTTATTGATTAATCTGGTTAATTTATCTGGCTGATTGAAATTACTGGTGTTAAAGAAGGTAAGGAAGTTCGAGGAAGGGAAGGAAGGGAAGGGACAGGAACCCCCCCTAGGTAGATCTAGTAAGCGATCCACCTATTCAGGTCTATGAACACCCCAGCTGTCTATAGTGTAGTCGATAAGAACTCGGTCGATTCCTTTCTTTTTCATGGCGGCTCTCATTTCCTTGATGGTGGGGTATGCAAAGGCAACGACGTGCAATGGGGGAGGCCCTGATGGCCCTTCTTTCCTTTCCAAATGTGCGTTGGGGAGAAAGAGCTCGGTATATCCTCGGCTACCGACTTCAGAGAATAGAAGCGCCTCTTCCGCACTCATATTTTGACTCTTGATGTATACTTGAATCGTCGACTCGCTGTTAAAGTGATAATGCTTCAGGACCTTGAGACCTTGTCGATTTGGGCCATGCGCTGCGGATTGGCCAAAATGAAGGCATCTGCACATGTGAAATGAAGAGTTCATAGTGGTCAGTATGTAGTGTTATGATCAATCGAGCCACTCAAGTACTTACACCAGTCCGGCCCATCCACTGTTACTGAACTTTTCTATTACCAATGTTTGTGAGCTTTCAAGAACACATAGAACAACGTCATTCTTCAGCGTAGAGTACTTACCCATTTCCGGGTTTGCCGCTCAACGATTTGCCTTTGTCGAGCTTATCCAGAACCTTGCCGTATGCTGCGCTGTAAGGCAAAACCATCACTTTATTAACAGCGTCCGCTTCAACCTAATAGTTCGTTATATCTGGGTCAATACGGACTTGATTGTACGCCGGGCCGCTGTAAGGCCCCAACGAGTACCACAAGCAGCAGGCTGCAGCCGATCTATCCTGCAACGTGTCACAGAAACCCTGAAACCCTGCCTTGGTGCCTAGGGTATCAGGTACTAAGTATCTGTTTGTTTTTGAACATATACAAAACTAGCTCAAGTCCCACAAATGCTTCAATGTTGAACCTTGGCCCGCAAGCTGAATCGTTCGACGTCTCATTGTTGCAGACCCCCTCAGCGCCTTTCAGCATCACAACACATTACATACCTATGACTATGGGTGAAACCGTGCTCTCCGTTCTCTGCGGGCGCTCCTGGACCTGGCCACACCACCATCGTTGTTCCGTCCATTTCAAAGAAAATGGCTCTGGCAGTGTAATTTTCTCCACTATCCCTTGTTCCCCTTTGACCTCCTTGGGCTGACTAGCGTGAAGTTAACACTGGCTTCATGGCCGTCTGCATTCATCGTCGCCGAGGTCGATTGGAAGCCCCTAGGAGGCTCCTCTGCGACCCTGGAACAGGTTATCGACCTAGGCTCTGATTTTCAAGTCACGATTGATATCGAGCTAACGCTTACAAAACGTATACCGCCGGGATGGATAGTAGAAGCCCTTGGACCTGACATCAACGAGGCGGGTCTTACCGAGGCTGCTTTCGCACCAAAGACATACAAGATGCAGCTGATCAAAGGCGTCTTCACTGCTGCTGACTGGTTAAAGTCTAGCGGAGATACCGAGGTTGATCTGCGGGATAATGAGTGCTGGCATGGGTTTCGTCTTCTGTTCGATAAGTCTCTTTATCCACCGCTGGAAGAGTGGATTGAGGGGGCGTACGCAACCAAGGCAGCTAGAGCATGGAAACCCTGGAACTACAAAGACTTTTACAGCCTCAAAGAGAAAGACCCTGTGGAGCCCACCGAGGAGCAGAAGAAGAGGCGCGAAGAGGTGCTTGAAAAAGTACGCCAGGGTCTGCCTTTGAATGCCACCTTGGCACCACGATAAGGTGCTCCTGAACCATCATCATCTGACCACCGATTTACACCAGCCGGTACTCTCCCATACTCGGGCTTATAGACTATTATACCCGGAAAGCGTTGCCAGAGTGACGTTCATGAGGATGAGGGGCTAGGCGTGCTGAAAAGCCAACCGCGGTACTGGTAGACCTCGGAGCAACATGGCTCGGATGAGAGGTGAAGGGATGGACATATGAGACAACATATCTATCGCAGTATTGAACGTTTTGCTACTCATCATCGTTTGAGATTGCCCAACTCAACCTCGCATGCTTCAAAGGTAGACCAAGAAACAAATAAGCCTGCATGATGTTACAAGTTTGCCGTCGTCCATGCCCGTCCATTTTGTTGGCATTGAGAAGCGAATAACTGCTAAGAGTAAGTAACTCTGCACTCCAGACCGTCTTGTACAATCACCCGAGCCAGCGTCGACTAACTTCTCGTGCTTTCAGGCTTGACATAGGCAGCAAGATGGGACCTGAGCCTAATATTGCCCAACTAACTACACGATATCTGTAATGTGACTGGTTTCCTCCACGACTAGAGCTTAGTAGTATTCTCCACATGACAGGGATTAGAATGCATAGGATGTGGTCGTCTAGGATGCTAACACATAGATACGGCACGCACCGCCTAATTATGGTCTGCTGACTGGAAGGCGAAGAGTAGCGACAAATCACCGACATACTTATATAATTGCAATCTTCCAAATCTGTGTGAAGTGCTTATCCGGGAGCCATACGGGTGGACTCGACCTCGGAAGACGGTTTGTGAGGGGGGTCTCAGAATCCAAGCCGGTGGTCATGTGGTTTGCCCAGGATGACTACATACTTAAGTACATTAAGTATATAGCTAATTTGAAGTTTAATCGCCGGGTCCATCAAAGTTGGTCCATCCCCGACACATGAGGCTGACCAAGGCGCACACATGCAGTCAACCGATGGCATAGTATTGCTTGCTTGGAATGCCTCCCAAGATTGTTCAGCAGAACCACATGTTCTCTGAGTTTCTTGAGACTCAATGGCTAGCAGCACGGTACTATATCCTACGAGTTCAGGACATTCTGGTCCTTCACCCCAAGGTACTAACTAGATAAACTGTTCACAACGTATACACAGGCGTCGATTCGGCGTGTTCCAGTTGGCATGCTCTAGCCGGTCCGGGCCGTCCAGGGGTTACACTAGCGAAGCACAGTGCTCAGTAAAAGCTGTTGACAAACCTACCCAAATAGGAAATTACAGCTGCTACTGACCAATAGCAGTAGAGCGCATTCTCTTGCCTTCTCTATTCGAAAAAGATGTTCACCTGGTCCACTGTCGAGCCATGGGCCATCACATCACACCTTGCTGACGGTAGGGATGCCGTATGGCTCGATTTGAATGGTACACTATCATTACGATACTGTCGCGTTGCTGATCTCTTCCCAAAGCATCGCAACGGTCTGATGATAACAATCTTCTGACACACATCATGCGCCTTGACAATGATACCCCGGCAGAGCAAACACTGCAGGTGACAATATATTTCCACAATATATAACGCAGATGCGGAGGGGCCTTGCAATACGAGCTTGAAATAGGCAAGGAACTTCTGATGGAACGAGCTCAACAGTTCATCTGCGCGCCATCAATATCGCTCTTAGCCACGCTTGTAAGCTCTGAACCTCGGCCTCTGTTCTTTACACAGCTTCTGAACAAGTGTTTCCCCTTCTTGTCTTACCTACCTTAGTGGGTATGGTAGCAGACCATGGGGGGGCCCATTAAGACCCCAGGATGACATGTGCTTCTGCTGAAAACTTAGCAGTAAATCAATTATCTCTTTGTATGACCTAGCAACCGGCGTCTCTAATTGTCCCCTTGAGATGGCTCCGAAGCAAGAAGTCTTCCACCTCCATCCCTACGGTTGGGAGAACGACCCAGAGGAAGAGAGGTTCAAAGTCACTACGCTTGACTACTTGACAGCCTGTACCTACAACAACTACGCCATCTTTTTCAAGCTGGAAGATGAAGACAAGGCTAAGGCTATTGACATCCTGAAGGCCGGTCTTGAGCGAACGCTCGCCCAAGCCCGTCACTACTGCTGCGTCATCGAGAAGGACCTTGACTATGACCACTCGTTTGTTAAGAAGAAGGATCACACTGTTAGGCTTTTTGTCCAATATCTGGACAACCCGAAGGATGGCTACCCTACCCTTCAGGACTTTGTGGAGTCCAATTTCAGCGCCGTCACTATGGGAGACCTCAAGCTCTGGAGTGTTGATCCGATGACCTACGGCGAGAAGCCGGAAGCCCATCCTGATCATAGACCAGTGGTCTCAGCCTTCAAGGCGAACCTCATCCGCGGCGGAATGGTCCTGCATATCCATCATCACCACTATTCCAACGACGTAATGGGATGGGCTGGCTTTACCCATCAGCTGGCGGAGAACTGTTATGCCTTTGCCAACAAGACCGCCTATCCATCTTGGGACCCCAAGAATCTGGACCTTTCGTGGTTTTGCAGGCCCGACCCGCCAGCGAAGTCTAAAGTTGACGGCCCTCCGCCACAGAGCAGGCACCCTGATCTTGGAACAGGGCAGTGTATCCTCTTTCACCTGCCCAAGAGCAAAGCTGCTGAGCTAAAGAAGCTCGCAAGGCCCGAGGATGGCACCTGGATCTCCACGTACGACGCCTTCTCCGCTTTCATATGGCGCACTCTTTCCCGCGTCCGCGCGCCCGTCTACAAGCCCGACTCGTCATCCAAACTGTTCTGGGCTGAAGCTGTCGACATGCGAAGACGGATGCAGGTGCCGGTGCGCATCCAGCACAATGTCATGTATGCAGCCTTGTCAGTCACGGCGCCTGTAGAGCAGCCTACCGCTGGCGAGGTCATCTCGGAGTGGCCGCTGTGGAAGTTGGCTCGCTACGTCCGCCAGATGACTGACAGCGTCACGGAGGAGAACCTTACCAAGTCGCTGGACATGGTCGCCACCGTCCGCGACAAGACGAGTTTGAATATTCAGATCGACGCCCAGCCGCCCCTGGCCATTCTTCTGACCGACCATCGCGATGCGAAGATCACCGAGACGGACTGGGGCTTTGCAAAGCCGATCACCCATCGTCATGTCAATGACAATGTTAGCATTGGTGTCATTGTCATCTACCCACCTCGTGACCTCTCGCCTGAGTCGGATGAAGGCCCTGAATTCTCCATCTTCTACGAGAAGAGGTTGGCACAGACATTGATCCAGGACCCGGAATGGAACAAGTACTTCGAGTACAGAGGTGTTGATGCTGAAGATGTTTCGGCTGCTGTCACCAAGGACCTCGAGCCGATTTAAGTCGCCGTGCAGGCACAGTGCAAACCCATGATCTTGTGAGAGTACTGAGATGAGTATCAGCTTCGTCAATAATCACAACCACCATATGTTCCCAGCCGAATTCAACGACCGATTATTGTATCACGTCCCGAGGTCACTCTCATAATCCTCCAATGCCTCATGTGAACTTTTGCAGTAAAACCATCCACGGCGATTACCCAAGCTCCAGAATATCCCCGGAGACACGTCTCTTCCAATGTCTGCCTTCGATCCTGAAATCCGCCCCCCCCCCACCCTCGCCTTCCCAGCTGGGTGGGCAGAAGGAGTTCGTATCAGTCCTTGGTACGTACTAGTGAGTGTTGTGGCGCCACACATGTGCAGGTTCTGATATACCCAGTATTTCAGCAGTTTTTCCGAGGAAGGACGAAACACTGATATCGGCAGATACTAAACATTTCTTGCACCTAAACATTCGAAAATATGCACATATTACAACCTATCAATACCTAAAAGTTCCAGCTCAAACACGAACGATCCAATACGACCTCTCAAATCTTAAATCTGCCAAGAACCAATCATCACCTTGCCTCCTCCAGATTTCATGATAGTGACCGCCACCAGTCCCATGATGCTTCACATCTGTGCTGCCTTTTGGTCCAGCGTGATACATGACTGTCCAAATAGCATTGACTTCATCCGGACCAGTCTGTTCCAGCTCCCCCGGCCCGAAGTTGTGAATGCTTTGGATACTCTCGAATGCCTTGCTGAAAAATGCACAGAAGTCTTCCCTATTTGACCAACAATAGTCGACTCCGCCTTGGCTGATGATTTCACCGCCTAGCTCAACAAACTTGAAGGTCGCCTCTGGAAGGGCAATCTTGTCGAAGAGATGCCATTGGTTGGTATCTGCGAAGCGGCAGTATTGTGTTTTCTTCCGGCGGATGATCTCTGCGGCGCCTGGAGAGACTGACATGGTGATGGATACGACGGAGATATAAGAATGTTGAAAGACTGCTTCAGGATAGGCGAGCTGGGAGCACTGAAGAAAGCACTTGAGCATGCTGCTTGCCAAGCGCCGAGTAAATGAGAAGGGAAGAGAGCTTTCCCCTTCAGCCAATATATACTCGAGGCCCCGGGGACCTACATGGAGATAGTCCCACCCTGATCGCCGCTGTCCCCGTGAAGACTACGTACGATCGGCGATATTGACTACCCGGCAACTGCACAGCTGAGGGGTATACAGTAGTATGGAACCCACAACCAGGTGTTGCATACCTGAGTACATAGTCAGATAGCCAGACAGTGATCGCGCATGGCTCCGGTCGAACACCATGTACAGATTGGACACTGGCCCCGCAGAGTGCACGTCAAATAAGCTGTTCGAGGAATTTGTACGTATATATACGTAACGAATGGCCAAAGGGGAAGGTTACAAAATGCTAGTAGAGTGACCCAGGATTACATGAGTAAGCAATAGAAGATCATTATGGTGAGTGATAATACCCTTGTCAAATTTCTGTTTGATACTTAACTTGGCCATGAAACGTCACTTCAGAATTGAAGGGTTCAGACTGTTCAGGTGGGATTGGAATCTCACGATATCGTATATGCTACTTGAGGGGGTACTCCGGTTATGTATTGAACGGGGGCTTGGGCGGCCCCGGGGGAGATACTGGGCCCCCTGAGCGGGCATACCTTAGTAAGCGCTGCCGGTTTCGGCTAGCGTCGCAGTCATGCAGGGATACAGAAGCGACCACTCAAGCTCCTCTGCGAAAAAGTGACAGGAGGTCGGTCGCGTCTTCTGTACCGCGTAAGCCGTACGTGCACTGGCATTTGCATCATCCTCGTCGCATTATCAAGAACCAACATCCACAACACCAAAGGTCTCCACGCCTTACGTCGACATTGAAAGCAGCCGTACCCCTGTCGACATAGTTGATTCTGTCATGCGACAACTTAGCGACAAGTCGAATTCGTCTCCCACCACTCCCTGTCAGCCATAATCGCGTTTGCCAGTCGCTGTGCCCCTCGCCAGAGCTCCTTTACGATGACCTCAACAAGAAGAAAGCGGTCTCTCCGCGAGGCCGACATTGCCCCCCCTCCGGAACGGGAACCCCAGAATACCAAGGAGAACTCTTTGATCAATCAGCTGAGGAACTCATTTTACTTCGCAAACCTCTACCAATGGATATGCATATTTGGGAAGGTCGTCAAAATCGATGACAATCTCGATATCGAGGTGTGCCCTTGTTCCCATTTCAGGACTGCAGCTTGGCGTCCACATAGTCGGTACTGATCTCCTTTTAACAGGACCTCGAGACGGAATGTCTCAAGCCTGGCTCGATGGCCTTGCAAGACATTGGCCTGTCCATGCTGAAGCATCTCTCATCGCATCGCGGGTTGAGGTATGTCCCCGAAGCCATCAACACTTTTGATTGATAACTGACCCCTGCTAGACATGAACTCTTCGACGAGTATACCCGAAGACAATTTGCTGCCAAAATGCCAAATAAGAGGAACCCTTTCGGAAACGGCGAGACCGCACTCAAGTTTTCCGACTTTGACATCTTCAAAAAGGTTCGTGGTTCCCAAGTCCCTCTGCCCTGTACATCACCTTCTGACACAGATCGCAAAAACAGCTTCGCACACTTTGGCAGATGACCCAACTTATTATGATGAAGCCCGAGAACATTCGACCGAATATGGACGAGCAGAGAGTTGATGATCAAACGAACTGGGTTTGTCGAGTCCCATCCGCCTTTCGATGTCATATTTGTTCTGACATTGCTTTCACAGAGAGTCGAGCCATATGGTTGGGATCGAAAGGACCGCGAGTATTACGTGCTCGACGACAATCGCCTTTACTGTCTAACCGCAGCGCCTCCCCCGGCAGCGCCTTCCAAGAAGAGTTCCCAGAAAGCCAAGGCCGCCGCTCGAGCTGCGAAGCGCAGGCGACTTACTACAGAAGCTAGTAGCAACGACGGCGATGCTGAGAATGCTAGCGGGTCAGAAGACAATGAATCCCCTGATCAAATCGAAGATGAAGATCCGCTTGGTGGATCCACTTGGGAGTGCATCGCCATCACCCTCGACGAAGTCCGCGGTTTCCTTGAACCATTGCAAAAGACGAAAGATGCCAACGAGAAGGTCCTCAGGGATCAAATCGCGGGGCACCTCTTACCTATGCTCGAAAAACAAGAGGAGTCTCGGAAGCGCAAGATGTTACAAAGGGAGCGAGAGCTTCTTGCCCTGGAAAAAATGGCCCACGCCAAGAGATCGAGCCGGATTGCTGGAAGGGCTGAGCAGCGCAAACATGAAGAGGTTGAGCGTCAAGAGCGGGAGAAGAGGCGGGC
Organism: Cytospora schulzeri; assembly: GCA_003795315.1. Taxonomy (NCBI): domain Eukaryota; kingdom Fungi; phylum Ascomycota; class Sordariomycetes; order Diaporthales; family Cytosporaceae; genus Cytospora; species Cytospora schulzeri. The sequence continues at coordinate 1,866,297 of LKEA01000002.1, forward strand.
AGAGGAATCTGCTTTACGGAAGGAAGAGGAGAAGAGGCTCAAGATAGAGAAGGAGCGAGACACCCGTATGGTATCCAGAGAGAAACGTCTCCGCGAGCGCGAAGCTCGGCGCATCCAGCACGAGGAAGAGCTTTCTCAACTTTCAGAAGGAAGCAAGTCCCAAGAAGCTGGACGCTTGTCTGAGCGCCGCTTGAAGGCGGAGATCGAGAAGAACAAGCAAGCACTCAAGGATCTGGAGGATGAAGAAGATTGGACATTCGACTGCGTCTGCGGACTCCACGGACAGGTTGACGATGGGGAACACAGTGTTGCCTGTGAAAGATGCAACGTCTGGCAACATAGCCGGTGTCTGGGCATCGGTGAAGAGGAAGCTGAGCAAGATGACTTCCACCTTATCTGCAATCATTGCCAAAAAGCCGAGCGGGAGAAAGACAAACCGCAGCAAAAGCCCCAGAAGATCAAGCTCAAGGTCAAAGAGCCTGCTTCTACTGCATCCACGCCCACAGCTAAGCCTATCTCCACAACACCTATCCCTCTGCCTCAAATACCTGGTATGAACTCCAAGGTCTACGTCGACATAAGGGCAAAGAAATCGTCAAAAGCAAGTGCTTCGCAGCTGAACGGGGTTTCACTACCATCGACAAGCGTGTCTGGCGCCGCCAAATCACCCGAGCCTTCACCACAGAAACACTCATCACCTTTAGGGGACAACAATACCACAGCTCCCCGGTCCTCTGCCACCATAGCCCCGGAGCCCTCATGGGCATTCCCTCCACGAAAGCCATCCATTAACAGTTCTTTGCATAACCCTTTCTCGTCTCCTCACCCGAACCTGCTCCCTCCAGATCAATCACCAGACAAGTCTCGTGCGTATGGCAGCATCTACAATTCTTCCAGCCCGGCAGCCCAGAACCCGAACGAGACGGGATCTTCCACAATCGACCGCCCCCCTATCTTGCAGCCGGCTACAAACGCTACTGCGTTGGGTCACGGGTCACCCGCGAAGGAGACAAAAGAACCCGCAGCCGGTTCTTCTCCACAGAAGCCCTCCCAAACTCCAAAGAACTCGGCCAGCAACACAAAGTTCGACCAACCGAGATCATCACCGGTATCAATGTCAACGCCACGGTTGAGCCCAAGCCGACCTGAAGACAATGACCCCTTACCCTCATTCCGTGGCGGTATCAGCCCCACGAAGAATTCTCCGTCTCACCCACGTTCTGCCTCAATCAGCTTCACCGATGTGCAGTCTAGTCCTGCGCCTGCGCCTGCCATCTTGCCACCGGTTGCAGCCCTCTCCCCTACAACACCTGAGGTGGACCTGACGCCCCCAGTCAAGCACGATAGCTCGCCAGCACGTCCAGTGTCACAACGTGGCTTGCAGCCGCTACAGTCATCACCAGTGCAGTCAAAGACATATGACGCCTCATCGCAGTGAGCTCAGATTGCCAGCTTTCAAAGAAGATCAGAGGGAAAGGATGCAAGTCATTGCCACGTGCAGCCTAATACAGCGCCCAGGGGCACTGACCTCTTCATTGATCGGCGAGGCCGAACACCTACACCATAATCGAGAAGCTACTCGGCTTCATTGCTCTCTAGCTTGACATAAAGGGCTATAACGAATGTGGACCTATGCAATACCGGGTCCTGGCGCCATGCAAAAGGCTGGCGTTTATGTTTGAGGTTGGCGTGTTGGCTGATAGTTTCCAGGATGAGGGTGCCTTTCATGGCAAAGTTTTGGGGATCTAGGGGGAAATACCAGATCAGAAGGCATGGCGTATAGTAGCATAGTTGGAAGGGTAGATGACCGTCTACCGGTTTAGAATACATTGCAGCGAGCATACCATAGACTCGGACTACGACCAGGTTACCTCCATGACGGTTCTAGCCGTTAGTAAGGACAACGCTGTTCTTTCGCCCAAGGCTCACGCTACACTTCTCACGTGCTGCTCGACCAACATAGCGGGTAGCCCTATTGCAGCTACATCTGCCTAAGCCTCATTTCAGAAGGACTTCCAAAAGTGGCTTTCTGGGCTGAGAAGGGAGTCATCGCCATTTATTGTCGACCTGGAAACCAGAACTGGTCACTCGCAAGACGAGACTAATTGAATACACCACGTCACCGACCTTAACAGAGGCAGGCAGTCATTTGAAATGACGGTCAGTCTCAATTCAAGCCACGCCGACCACGCCAGTCCCAGCAAGTCGCTCTTCCAGAAGGACCTTCATCGTGGAGTGTTCCCTGCCTCGTCCCAAAACAAATTGACTGACCGGCACATACGAAAAGATCAGTCATTCCTGAGAGGGTGACATCTCCCTCACCGGTCTATATCGATTCCAAAAGCAAACCAGCAGACATGGATCTAGCTAGTTCATAGGCCGCCAAGCAGGCCATCTTGCTGCCCGACTGACAACGGAGGCAGTTTGCGGGATGAATGTGGGCCATACAGCCAAGCAGACAGGCATGTCGCTAGTAATAGGGCGGCCCGGGCATGATAGGACGGAGATCTCACGCTTCTGGAAACGCCCACTCACCGCTTTCAAGCATCTATCACATCGTATCCGATGAAAGCCAGGTCTGCTACAGTGCTTCGTGCTAATGCCCATGCCCAAGTACATGGCCCGTGTACTTTAGATGCCAATCTGCACATCCAAACGTCAGAAGTTCCCTCCTATGGTGGCGTCAACGACCGAGATATGATATGACAGTGAAAGACTTGGAGAGAAAGAGAAAGAGGGAGAGAAAAGAAACGAAGGAAAAGGGGAGCCAACGATGACCAGCCAGCCAATCAAGGATCCACCGAGATCACGAAATCCCAACAGGACCACACCAGTCCCGCTGTCGTGGTTTTTCGCTGAGACGCCCGGCCGTCCCATGTGACTCGTCAGAAACAAGAACACTCGAGCGTGACGTCCCTCCCCGGAACGAACTGTTGGCCAGAGCTCTTCTACGGCAAAGGTTGGTAGAGACGGGGGAATGGAGTGAGAGAGCGAGAAAGCAACACCGAAAGTAAGGTAACTAGAATCTGAGACACTGGGAGGCTACATCTGGAACGAACGCCTGGGGGAGAAACACAGAAACAGAGACACACGCACGCTGCCGGAAGGCATAGAGGAGAGACATCAGGAACCCATGTTCCCGCTGGACGGTAACTAGTTAGTCTCGGGTGCAGGAAATGAGGTTTGGCATTGGCAGTTGGGAAGGTTTCGAGGTGTGTGTCGAACAAAAAGCAGAGGGGTGTGGCAAAGTTGTTAAGCTGCAAAAGGCAAGACACCACGGAAGATGGGCACTCAGCAGGCACAGCCGCCTCGAGCAATATTCTGGGTATCGATGTGAATGTGTCCAAAAGGAAGTCTGCCAGATGAAGATCGAGAAGTGACCAGAACTTTCTTTGCCATAGAGAAAATGGCCCACGACCCCGAATCCATCTCGGCCAGCTTTGATTGTTCTTTGCCAACTACCATCAAAGGCCTCCAAACAGAAGAATGAGGGGGGAGATTGGGCAAAGCCGTGATGAAAAGCTGTTCTCTGGATCAGAGGCATCAAAGCCTCTTTGATATTGAGAGTTGAAAGCAAGCACGCATGTATAAATTCCAGCGAGCAAGCAACCGTGAAATCCGTCCGAGCCATCGCGAGAAACGTAGCATCATCAACCAGCAGTATTGCAGCTTTTGCATGATGCATCTTCATAGGAAGAAACAGGCCGCTCATATCGACTTCCGGGATCTTGAGCACTTCTGCCCATATTCTAGTCGGCATGAAAGTCCCAACGTCATGCTTATCTCACCTTTCTCAACTTACTCGGACGGCATGCTCCGCGTGAGCTACTCACTCCCGTCAACTCGATCGTGGTGAATCAATCCCCACCCCTTCTCTCCTGGCCTCCTATTCGTTGGTCATCCCCATTAGTTAGTTCCATCCCCCTTCCGCTTTTCCGGATGACTTGCTATTCAAACAGTCAGGCGCTAATGCAACCACCCGCTAAGGCGTACAGGCATCATGCGTTTCAACCTCTCAAGCAGATGCTACCTGCAGGTCCGTCCAAACCGCAGCTTCAGCAGTGCATGCAGTATTGCTGCAATGGAGGAACGATGCAAGCAGATGTGCGCATTCGCCGCTTGACGAATGTATCAGCGCTGTGGTGTTCAGTGAGCCGTGTGGACTGGCCTGGCCTGCCTGCCAAACCTGCCAAACTTGCCAAACCGGCCTGACAGCCTTGTGCCGTGCACCCCACCACAGATCCATCTCACCTCCCGATCGGCAAGCTGTTCCTTGAAAGATAAACCAAAAGGACATGGAAAAGAACTGGACGCGCAGTCCGCATTTGGTTCAGCCCCGACCGTTGCGGGTTAGCACGATTTCCCCCCTGATCTCAAATCGATCTCAAAGGACCCGTACCAAAGGAATGCGGGAAGATATTGGCGCGGACCAATCATCGCCCGGGAATGTTTCCGGTTACCGACCATTTCCCCCGTTGCCCATTCCAACGACCAGCAGACATGAGCATAAAGACTCAACTTGTTTGTTTCAGGTACCACATGTAGCCAGGAACCGCGTTCAGGCACCATGCGGCATGGCTCTTCTCACCGATGGTGGGCTGCGAGCCGACAATTGCGAGCCGAAAAGTTACAGATGAGTCGACACTTATGGGCCGAGAGACGAGCTATGGGCCGAGAGTCATGAGCCTTGATCTGGAAAGGTGCGAAGTGAGGGCGCAACGACCTTGGTGTGTGTTGCACCCGCGCCCTAACAGAAAACCCAGTCCAGTGTCGAGTCTCCTCACCCCTCCTACATCTTGCCAGTCTAGGTATTTCGGGGCAACCGGAATGATGTTGGTTGGTCCAATAACCCGCGCTTGTCCTCGGTGGAGGAGACGGCTAGGTGCGTGAACTGGTGGAGCGAACTCGCTGGCTATTCTCCAGCCTTGAGCCTGCAAAATGGGAACCAACACGGGGGTTGTTTGCAGGTCCCATATCGTCCGACGTCCAGTTCCAGCCCCAGCCCGAGCCACTCCGGTTCCAATTCCTTGCTGGCTTCGGCCGGCGAGGTGAGTGGCACCGCCGGATATCAGGGTCTAGACTGCAAGGAAAGCCCATTGCCAATTTCCACCGTGATATGACCCGTTTGTGATGGTAGAGTGAACAGCAGCAATCTAGACTGACCAATATTCCGGAAGCCGCTAGATATACAGTCGTGCCGCTGGACTATGTACGTTTGTGAGGACTTTTAGTATGGTGTGCCCGTCCGTGTGTGCCCGTTATCAGTATTCGGTGATGGGCGCAGGGCTAGTATTCCCCAACTGAATGCGGTAATCGGCAATACCGCTACCAGTAACACGCACATGGCTCATCAGCCCAAACCTCTCCCGCACCACACCAGAGGTCATGACGAAAAAAACGCTCTGGAAATACAAATACAACGTTCCTTCTAGCTTTACTTTCTCTTTCCTTTCCAATCAGGAAGAGCCTTTCCCCTCAAAGAACATCTCAGACAACAAAGGCCACCTCAAAGTGCCATTTGCCAGACGTCAACCCCTGGCTGTATACCCCCCTGTTCGGATCTCTCAGCAAAGGACGGACAAAGAACCAAAGATAATCCCACCAGGCTTGCAGAACATAGGAAAGGCAGCCGTTTATCCACACTAAGGCAGGCTTGAGGGAAGATACCTCAGTAGTCAACACGCAGCAACTAAGACTGCTGTTCTGGAATAGCAACGGTCTTGTCTGCCGCCAAAGAAAGGCGGTATACCCCTGCCACTCGGCTCTTTGCAACAGGTTCATACCAAACATTTGAGGCCGCATGCAGCTGCTTCTCATGCTGCCGTCCAGGTCGATGAGAGACAAACCAACCCCAGACAAGTTCTCAGCCGCATACACAGTACACACAGAAAGATCCACTAGGATAGCGTAGCAAATACACCCTGCTGCAGCACTTGCCACCAATCCAGAAATCAGACCAGTCAGTCAATAGAGAGCTTCCAGAAGACCTTGCGTCTCGGACTGTTTAAGAAACCATCCCCTTGCTGTCAAGCCAATACCCAGCAGGTCCTGAGGTCTGAGCATCATCAGTGACAGACACTTGAAGTTGGGCCGAGCCTCCAACACTTTTATCAGCTCAAGGCCCACGTCGTGTCCACCCTTTCATCAACGTGGAAGGAGATCCAAAAGCAAGCAATTGTCAGTCAGCTCTTTAGGTCTGACCTTCGCCTCGCCTCGCTGCCTTCCGGCCTCTCTATTTTCCCTCTCTCAGAGCCTGAGGCTTCAAGGACCTACCAGGCCATCCACCTCAGCTCCAGACCTCCTTTTAATACAGCTGGGTTCAGCCAAAGCCACCACAGCTGCCACTAATATGCTCAAATCTGAGATATTATCCGGCAGAATGGATCCCGCAATTCCTCTCTCTCCCACGTCGTCCAACGACGGACATCTGCCACAGGGGTTCAACGACTTGGTACAACACAACAACAATGCGACAACATCGTTCCCTCGTGAGCAGCAGAGTACGATAGAAGCGGCCAGCATGCAGAGCGCTTCTCATCAAGCCTCAAGAATGTCCACTCCCGCGCCGTCCGCGGGCATGAGTCCTCATCTCGAGCAACATGGCCTTCCACAGTATGCTCCACAAGGAATGTACAATAACCAATACTACCCGCAAGCATATGGCCCCGACAGTTCCTATCCATCACTGCCCGACGATTCGGTAAGTTGTCTCATGTAAATGACGGATGCTCCCACGGCTCACATGTATTAGATGCAGCCCGGATATACAACTCCCGCATCTTCACCATCACAAAGGTCGGATGTGATCAGCCTGCGAAATGGCGCTGTCCCCAGATCTTCGAGCATGAGACCGCTCGCCTCCAAGGGCCAGGCCGAGAAGCCTGCGTCAAAGAAAAAGAAGGCCACGAAGGGTGCCAAGAGGGTCCCGAAAGTCGACAGGCCCCTGAGTGAGCTGACGAAAGACTGGCACGAGCCCATGATCAATATTGAGGAGTACGTCAATCGGTCAGCCGAGGAGCGGACGAGGGAGGTACAGACCGGAAAGAATCCCGGGAAGGTCAAGCGACCCATGAACGCCTTCATGCTGTACAGAAAGGCATACCAGAACCGCACCAGGGAATGGTGCACGCACAACAACCATCAAGTTGTCTCGCAGGTCTGCGGCGACAGCTGGCCGTTGGAACCCGAGCAGATCCGGAACCAATTCACCGAGTGGGCCAGGGTCGAACGTGAGAACCACGCCAAGGCGCACCCGAATTACAAGTTCGCCCCCCAAAAGCCAAAGGCCCAGAAGCGAAAGGCCGAGTCGGATGAGGAGGTGGAGCCTGAGGAGCCATTCGAAGACTGGTACGGGACGCAAGGTCGAACGATCAAGAGGCCGCGGTCAAATAGGCACACCCCTGTGCCGGAACAAGAGCCGCTCTATGCACAACATATGCCGCAGTACTACCCAGAATATGCCCAACAGCAAGGGATGATGATGCCGAGCCATGGACAGGTGAACATGTCGACCTTCCATTACAGCAACCCCAACAAGCCGATGCCAGCACCATACAATTCTATGTCGCTGCAGCCACAGTCGCATTACTTCCAGTCGCAAGCCATGCCAACCCGGCACCAGCAGTTGAGCCGTTTTCCAGTGGAGGACGTCGCGTTCCACAAGACAGCCTCACCCGGCAACCCCTATCACTCGCCACAACAGAACTTGATGGATTCATATGCACAAGCTCCACAGCATCATTCCTTGGAGCACACGCCCCCGCCCGGACAGATGTTCGAGGCCCAGCTTGACGCCTCCATGTATTCTGGGAATGAGGGCTCGTTCGATGCCAATGACCCACTGCTCCTGCAGTCGAACTCCCTCGAGGCAGCGGCGGAGTTTTATTATGCTGACCAGAGCGGACAACAAGCGGTTGAGGAGTTCCTCGGTGAGGTCGGTGGAAATCCGTTGGGAGAACAGCATTTCAAAGACATTCTGCAAGGGGCCGGCTCTGATGAGAACTGGCAGATTCAACAACTTCCAGATGGGCAGAGCGAGGATCATTTTGACGCGAGCTGGTCGCAGGTGGACCCCTCGCTTTCTGAGCCATTTACAGCCACAGCACATGACTGAGTTGATGACATTTGGTTCAGAGCGTGGTTGAGCGTTCATAAACTGTACTGGAATGGAGTTTTGCTGGGTTGGCTTTTAGACTCAACCATGACCTGCAAAGGTGGCGTTCATTGGAGAGTTCATACTGTATTTGATATTAGCACGATCGTCAAAAAGATTCCTCCGGGGAAAGGACATGTCTCAGCGATGCAAGGGAAGGGGACCTGACGGCTTACTTACGTGCACCATAGATTCTTAATCTCAACTTGTTGGAAATTGCTTTGCAAACGTGTACTCCGGGATGTGACACTAAAAGGCTCCAAGAATGGCGCATGTGCTCAAACTCCGGTGCCTTGAACCATTGCGGCGTTGCACTCCCTGAGTGCGGAAGGAAAGGTTCGTCAAATAGGCCCCATCGCAATGAGCGTGTACTCGAGGCAGAGACAATGCTATTGTTCGTCGCGACTGAGCGAATCCTTGCTGTGACAGCTCAGGAGTGAAAAAGAGGTGTCAACATGACTACAATGGTGCCTGCGATCAACTTCGTGCCTATATACGGCAATTGAGGAGATCTGGCTGTCTCATTGAAGTTTTGTATGGGGAAGGGATCGGTCTGGTGCGGCCTTGTCTCTTGACATGATGTCGGTCGCCCTCCCCGTTTAACCGATAATTGCATATCGACGGAACCCACTGAAGGTGGCCCAAGCTCCCACTGTAACCTTGGGGGATCCTGGCTACTCGCTCTAGCCTTGACATGATGCGCAATCCCACCTTAAGCTTCCAGATGTCACCAAAAACAGCTGCCCGGATCTTTCTCTAATCTAATACCACCAGCTCCCATTACCAGCCTCCAAAATGACCTGGATTTCGAAGACCATCACGACCTTTGGCCTCGTGCTCGTAGCACACGCGTAAGTTGCCGTCAAATCAAGCAAGCCTGCCAGGCTGGTCCGCAAACTGACTGTGGTTCAAACAACAGCTGCTACTCGGCCCAAGAGCACTCCGCCCTGCAATCCCTCCGAGCCACCAGCGCCACCCTCACAGCATCCTCAGCCTCGACTTCCCTGCCCCTCGACATCTCCATCGAGACGATAGTAGGCCTCTTCATCACCGTGCTCGGACTGGTCTCGGGGACACCGAACCTACGACCGATCCAATGGCGGGTCTGGGCGGGCAAGGTCGAGCGGGAGGGCGAGCAGGGCTTCCTGAAGAGCAACGGGGAGGTGGAGAAGGACTTTGTGGGCAATCCGTTCCGGGTGCTGGAGACGAGGCCGGGATTTGTGAACGTCCGATCTCAGAGGAAGGAGTTTGCGGATTGGGTGAGGACGGGCGGGAAATAAGATGACGCCGGAAGCTTTACACAAGCTGGCTGGGAGGCTACATCTTCGAGCGGAGTTGCTATAACGGAGCTGGCAGCTCAGAGATTGTGTCTGGGACACTGAAACACCGACTGGTGGCCATTGTTTGGGCTTCAATTGGGTTTGCCAAGGGAAGAGAGAGGAGACACCTTAGCATCTCCTGTCCCCAAGTGTACCCAAGTACACAATGTCCAAACGAACAAAAAGTACCTACTATCGGTCCATTTGAAGGATATCACCGCGAATTCTATGTCGGTTCAGGGTTCCAGGGCTATCCAAGGTGCCTATAAGTACCAAGATACATGAGCGATGCCATTCTGTCGAGGGTGCGCGGGAGGCCGAGTGCGGCAACTACGTGAGTACCAGGCTCAGTTCTGCTCGCACCTTCCTCATTGTCGCTCGAGGTCGAGTGGCTGCCTGGACAGTCCGCGAGGAAAGAGTAGCATGTACAATATGAGTGAACTGTCACATCCTGTTACATTTGATCGTTCACCTACAACCCTTTTCTCACCCATTCCCTTTCCCTTTCAAGAGACAGACAGACGTACAACTGAGCAAGACACACAATTCATCTCAAGGGCATAGTCGGACAGACAACTACCCGAAATATCTTGCCCAGGAACTTATCTACAAATCTCCACTGGAGCATATTGCTCTGGCCATTTGGTATCTTGTGTTCTTGCCCTACCACTCACTGCACCACTTCATTTTGGTACAAGGAAACAGGGTACCTAGGTAGTCATGTCGAGTCGAGCCGGATGCAGGCCGACTCCTGCTGCACAAACACCATCTGCCGTCTCGTCCATGTCCTCCGACCGGAACGTACCCAGCCGTCTAAGTACCTCTTCCCATTCGGTTCCAGTTCGTTCGACTCCACCCATTTTCTCATCCCCATTGGCACATTCAAGACAAGAACTCAACCGGGCTCTTGGCTTGGCTCAGAGTTCAGCATCAGGTTCCTCGGTGCGCTCCTCGCCGACGCTGCCACCATATCCGCGAGCAAGAGCAGGACGGGCTTCCTTGCCACCTCGGTCCTCGGCATCGTCCACACCGCACAATTACGAAAGATCTTCCAATAAATGCGCAGATGAAAGTGAACCGGATATTGTGAATGAAGTCATCATGGCCATTGATATGAAAGAGAATGGAACTGTCGGCTGTGCTTACTATGTAGCCCTTGATGAGGCCCTGTTACTCCTCCAAGATGTCCCCTTGGCCGGTATTGAACTTGTGGAGATGCTCATTCTGCATGTCGAGCCAACTACTGTACTCGTCTCAATACGCGGCCCAGATAATTTGGTGGAGTTCCTCGAATCCGGTGCCCAGGACTCTTTGGGAAATCGAAACCAAGAAGGTTCGTCACCCAAACCCTTGCCCATCTTTGCGCGGCTCACGTTTCTCTCAGGTGGCATCTGTGGTGCATATATCCTACGAACTGTGGGTTCAGTAGAATTTGGCTACGAAAGCGCGAAGAGCCACCTTATGAACCTCAATCTCGATTCTTTGAGTCCACAGACTATGCATTTCAACACTGTATTAGGGAACGAGGCGGAAGGGGAAGGGGATATGACTGGCCAAAGACATGGTAAACTTATGCGACTTGCGACTTGGATCGACCTAGACAGCCGGTTCTCCGTGAGTTTGAAGACCCATTCCAGATGTTCGTCTCTCTTCTGACTGGGAATAGATTGGCTGCGCCGGAGCAGTCCTCGGCGACGTACAACGCAGAAAGGCCGCCGAATATCTTCCCAACGACACAGACGCAAGATTTGCCTTTAGGTTTCGATCGATCGAAATGTTCACGTTGCAGAACTCTATGTTCATCAATACCGATACCATGGCATCCCTGCAGATCCTTGGGACTGAAAATCACCCGAATTGCGTGAACGAGGGCGACAAGTCCAGGTCTGGAGCAAAGGAAAGCCTGTCTTTGTATGGACTCTTTCACGTCTTGACACATACGGCTCAAGGCAAGGTGAAACTGCGGCAGATGTTCCTGCGGCCTACTACCGATCTCGATCTGATTCATGAACGGCAACGGACCATTGCCGTGCTACTTCGTCTAGAGAACAGCGCAGGCGTTGGCCATGTTGGCAAGCTGCTAAGGAAAATCAAGAATATCAAGCCCTACCTGCAGCAACTCAATAAGGGCATTAGTCTGTCTTCGGGACGAGTCGCTATTGAAAGGGGTACTTGGGCATCGTTGCAGAAATTCTGTGCCTATACTATCGAGCTCCGCGAAGCCATCCAGAAGATACAAGGCGCTGAAGGCCTTTTAATCACCGAGAGGGTAAGAACAAAAACGTATGCCTGATACTCTACGTTTGACGTAGTGCTAACCGTTTGGACACAGATTATGAATGGTATACGGCAGAGAGATCTCATTCCCGTTGGAGAACTGATTGCTGGCACTGTTGATTTTCAGCAGTCTAAAGAGGCTCGGAGGACTTGTGTAATGCCGGGCATCAGCGCCGAGCTAGATGGACTCAAGCGTAACTACGACGGCCTGGAGTCTTTCTTGAACGAGGTTGCCGCACATCTGATCACGGAGGTCCCGGAATGGGCGCAGCAGTACGTCAAGAACTGCATTTTCTACCCTCAGATCGGCTTTCTTACGGTAGTAAGCCTGGACCCTGAGACTGGTCGAGGTAATTATGAAGGTGAAGGCCTGGTCGATGACTCCTGGGAGCGGATGTTCGTAACCGGTGGTGATATATTTTACAAGAACCGACGGATGAAGGAGCTTGACGGGCAGTACGGAGATCTCTACTGTATGATCGTCGGTAGGTTACCAATTCTCTTTCTTCAATACAACCCGCTGACACTAGCCATCGTAGACAAGGAAATTGAGATCATATATGAGCTGGGAGTCAGGATTCTCCAGTACGAGCAAGCCTTAGACGAGGCTTCTGATCTTTGCGGAGAGCTTGATAGTCTCCTCGCTCTAGCCCTGGGCGCTGAAAAGTACAAGTTGACGGTGCCGCAGATGACTACTACCAATATTATCCAGATCGAGGGTGGCCGGAATCTTCTGCAAGAGCTTGTTGTTCCTTCGTTTATACCTAACGGGACGCTCCTCCTTGGAGGTTCCGGTCATGGGGCCGAGGATGAGACGATCGTATCCGACGTTATGGGGGATGTCCCAAGCCTCCTGGTCGTAACGGGTCCGAACCATTCAGGCAAGAGCGTCTACCTGAAGCAGGTGGCCCTTATCGTCTACCTTGCTCATATCGGAAGCTTCGTACCTGCGGAGTCGGCCTGTCTCGGGTTGACTGACCGCATCCTGACCCGGATCGCCACAAGGGAAAGCGTATCCCGAAATGAAAGTGCCTTTGCAATCGATCTGAAGCAGGCGGCCTTCTCAATTAACTTCGCTACTCGTCGAAGCCTTATTCTAGTCGACGAATTTGGCAAGGGAACCAACGCGATGGATGGGGCTGGCCTGGTCACTGCACTGCTCAATCACTTCGTCAACCTGGGTGACGAAGCGCCAAAGGTTCTTGCAGCAACCCACTTCCACGAGATCTTCGAGAACAACTTCCTTTTAGCCAACCCATGTCTTGCATTTGCACATATGGATGTCCGCGTAGACCTCGAGACGGATAACGTGGACGACCAAGTAACATACCTCTTCCAGCTCAAACCGGGTCGAAGTACCTCCAGCTTCGGGAGCAGATGCGCGGCAATGAATGGCGTCGATGCCGCCGTCGTGGACAGGGCGGAGGCCCTCGTCCTGCTCCAGGCCCATGGAGAAGATTTGCGAGCTGCTTGTGCACGGCTTTCGGAGGCTGAGGCCGCGAGACTTGAGGGGGCGGAGGACGATTCTCGTGGGTTCTTGGAGATGGAACTGGATGATGCATCTCGGGACGCTCGAGGGTCGGAGCAAGGTTGGATGTCCTTGCGGGACCAGCTGCGTGAACTATTGCACAGTTCGAGTTCTGCGTTCTCCCTCAACTAATGGTGAGGTGAGGAACTTCTGGGATGAGTGTGCTCATTCGGGCCCTCCCATATATGGCTTACAGATTGCGTTGGCTTGTGAGTTTGCCTTGATCTCGCCTGAGGGCCAAGGTTCCATCTACGCTGCCTATGTCAGTCTATCCACAGGATCTTAGATGCGTGTGTAGCCATCTCCCCAGTAGCTAAGTTAATCACTAAACAGTTTCTTTCATCGGTCCTTTGGTAATGGCGACCCTTCAAGGTGGTGTCAGTTGTATCTCCATACTTCAGCATATTGCCTGCTCAGTTCATGGTATCGTCCAGATCAAGGAGATATATGCACCTGGGGGCCTCCAGGATCGAAGGTGCCCCACCACATGAGGTTGAGGGAGGATATCAGAGGCTACACTTTGGACATATTGCGGGAAAGACTAACCGAGACTACCCTGGAGGCCAGGTGAATTTTGGTTCGTGGGGGTTGTTGGAGGGTGGGCAGGAGTAGGAGTGAGATGTGATCAGAAGTGTGTGGAATGGCATTATACGCACAAATACCGGTAACTGTCTCCTTCCCTTTCCAGAAGACTTCGCAATCCAAATTTGGTTGAGTCGTTTTTATGCTTTTAGCTGCCAATCTGGCAGTCACCCATGGAAGGATCAACGGAGCATTTGGAGATCGATCAATGATCTTGGTACGCTCGGAATACTTTCCGAAGGTCTAGTGTGCCACGGTTCATTCGGATGCGAACATCGGATATTCAAACTTCGCCGTTATAATGTGGGATTGTTTTATCAAGGATCCATCGAGGCTCCTGGATTACGTGCATGTGGCATCAACGTCCAAGCGTATCGATATTCTACAGCATAATCCTGGTCGGTTTTGTTTCAAACAATGCAAACAATGCTCCCAACCACTTCTGTATCAGGAAGCACCAAAACATCCTCCCCATAATGTTCGCCCATCGGACGATTTCAAAACGCTACCGAGGACCGAATTGCATTCGAAAGGGGAAACATGCCCGCGTGAGGCGCCCCGAGCACAGGCTCAACACCACGCTGACAACACGACCGCAGGAAGCCCCCTTTCTGACGCAGAGACATGAGCCCGCCGTATTGGGGGGCACACGCGGTGGACCTTTGCATGGAAGAATGAGGTTCGGGTCATGGCGGGTTTCTAATAATGTATCGGGAAAGCAAAATCCTTGCTCTATGGGTAGAAGCCTTTGGAAAACCGAGAATCTTGCACTTCTCAAGCGAGTTGTGAAGATCTCTTCACTTTCTCTTCCTACTTCCTGTTGATCGCAGTGCTTCAGCAGTGTTTACTACGGCTGCTGGGCAGCGTCATTGTCCTTCGTTTGCCATTTGTCATTCTTTATCCCTCTTACCCTCCTTCTCCCTAACGGTCATTCATTCTTTAAAAGGGGTTGAGCGATCATGCTCCTCTCAGCTTTGCGCAACGCGCTCCTGTTTGTTGCCGTCATCCTTCCGGCCCATGTGCTTGCGGACGACGATGACAGTGATGACAGCGTCACGTTTGAGTTCTCAGATTGTGTATTTACATGTCTTTCGACGACGGGGTATAGCACAGACGGTGAAGACAACCAGAAGAGCATGTGCAAGGCCTCAAGAGACGGTTTGCTAGAGACACTCATGGCCTATATGGCTGAGGAGTGCTCGGACGGGCTTTCCAATGTCGAATCGGATCTCTTGTTGCCAATGCAGACCGGCTGTAAGGAGCTTGAGAAGCCGGTCTCGGATGAGGACATCGAAGAGGCAGCAAGTGCCGCTGCCAGCATTGAGGCCACGGCCGTGATCACTACATCTGCTCCATCTACGTCCTCCACGCCCATCGAGGTGCCACAGACAACGCCTGCAACGCCGACCCCTGAAGCGGAGACGAGTGCGGTCGCGATCACTACTTCTGTGGCTCCAGTCGTCGAGCCTACTTCAACGCAAATAACAATCGCGGCAGAGCCAACCACCCAAGAGCAGTCTACTCAAGCAGTCACCTCAGCAGCCGAGCCGAGTACAACGTCTGCTGTGGCAGTCGTCCCCGTGGAGCAAACGACTTCCGTCTCTTCAGCGGAACCGACCCTGGAGGCAACAACCGCTGCGGCCAAAACAACTTCGATTCCGATAACGAGCGCAGCACCGACTCCATCGACGACCTCGACATTCAGCTCTGTGAGCCTGGTCCAGGCGAAGACAACGACCGCCGAAGGGATGACGCCGGCAACAACGGTTGTTATACCCAGCAGCACCATTGAGAGCACATCATCAGTCAAAGCAACCCCAACTGAAAAAGGCGATTCCAAGGCTTACACAACGGCTTCGACTGAGGAGACCACCAAGACCACCAAGGCAGAGTCCTCAAAGACGGCGGATGTGACGGTCAAGGCCACAAGCACGGACCGACCCAGCGACTCGGACTCGGAGAACTACTCACCAAGTGCCACTGAATCACCGGATGCCAGCGGCGCCTTGGAGATGGCCTCGGGTAGCCCCACCACGTCGTTCGGCTTTGTCACGGCGACGGCCACGGGAGCCAAGACTAGCAGCAGCAGCAGCAGCAGTTCGAGCTCGAGTTCGAGCTCGGACAAGACGGATGAGTCTGATGGTGTCGGTGGCGGCAGCCCCTTTTCGTTCATCACCGACTCTGGGGCGGGTCCGGGGAAGATGTCCCTGTTGTTCCCTGCCGTGTCAGTTGCTATGACGGTATTGGCGTCGGTGCTGTGAGTGAGCTGGTTTGGTTCTTTCCCCTTCACGAAGTTCACGATGACGACTATACTCGGTAACTTTCCTTGCCTCGGAGGCTGTGTTTCGTGAGGGAAAAGCATCGGGGGCATTGTATTTAGTGAGGTTGGAATGTAATGTAAGATAATATTTAGGCGGGAGAGAAGTTTGTGTTAGGGAAGCAACTTGAAAACTTCAAGTAGAGGCAAACTATAAACAAAAAGCGGCGCGACATCTTCGATTCTTAGGCGAGCTGCTTTGCGATATGGGCATCGTTTTGTAATTTAACCAACAACTGGTCTCGCACAACAATGTCTTCCATACCTTTATGACCGTCCGCACTGACTTCTTGCTTCTACTTGCCACAGCTCTTGCGTGACGGTGATATTTGTAACCCGACTTGACTACAAGGTATGTCGACAAGGAGATCGGGACGTTCTCAATATTTTTATATTCTGCTTTTTGAGTAATACTATTGAAGTTCTTCCCTGTTCATGCCCCGAGCCATTTCTATCAAAATTGGAATCAAGTCTACCCTGACCTTGCCTCCCATATACGCCTTTTCCCGTGCCATTTATAGACTCTGGTGTATTTTTCGTGTGTAGTGTACCAAACCAATGGTAAACAGTAATTCTGCTAATTTCAAATATTGGTATGTCCCGTATATGCTCAACATCATAAAAGGTCTCACAGCTTCGCTTTGACCGGAGCATCGTCAGGCTTGGTCTCGGACACCACGACAGCAACGACGCAGATGTCATCCACCTTGCCGCCCCGCCATGATTCTCCGGGGTAATACCTCTTGACCTCCTTGGCGAAGGGCCCGTCTAGCTTGGTGTTTACGCTGGCTGCCTTGGCAGCCCCGGTGACCTGTGTGGCTATCAGGCTCTGGAGGTTCACACCCCCCTTCCCTTCCCCGTCCGCGGGCTGCGTGTAGGGCGACAAGTCTGGCCTGACGCGTATCCCACCGGCCTCGCCGTTGACCCAGGCGCCGCACCCCTGCATGGCCGAGCTCACGATGCGCAGTATGTCCTGGTTGAAGAGGTTGTCCCAGACGCCGTCCGACGCGAAGACGAGGACGTCGCCGTGGCGCAGGGCATGGCGCGACTCGTCGGCGTCCCGGGGCAGGTCGGCGAGCTGCGAGCCCCCGAAGGCCTGCATGCGCCGCAGGATCGAGGGCGGTATGACCGAGAGCTGGAACGGCGTGTTGAAGGCGTGCGTCTGCGGCTCCGAGCACCCGTGCACGGCGTTCAGCCGCAGGTGGATGTACCCGCTGTCGCCCAGGTTCGCCACCTCGAGGGTCCCGCTGGGGTCGAGGAGCCCGACGATGGCGGTCGACCCGCCTGCCGGTACGGTCTCGTCGGCGCAGATGGCCTCGTAGCCCGTGTGCATGAGGGACTTGGCCGTCAGGGGCGCGGACTTGGGGCCGTCGCTGGGGGTATGTTGGTATGCTGCTGCGGCCATGTAGTCGCAGAAGCCGTGGGAGAAGTCGGCCGGGTCGACGCCCGAGTCCATCCATCCGCCGACGCCATCTGCGACACCAAGTGCGACGCCGCCTGTGTCGTTTATCCGCGTGACGAAGAAGGCATCTTGACCACTTTCGGGGCGGGCGCGCTTACTTCGCCTGCGGGGTGGTTGAACGCGATTGTATGGGTTGAAGTGGAATACGTGGGTGGAGGGGTTGTAGGGTCGGTCTTTGCCTATGTAGGATGCTGCGATGCTATATGTAAACTGCTTCTGGGGCCGTTCAGATGTCTGTGTTGGTTGTGTCGAGAGTCGTCTACTACCTGTCGTCGACGATGTCATAGCAGGTAGTGTTCTGATAGAGGTTGGAGACGCATATAGCCTCGGGGCACGGGCGATCGCTGCAAGTAGGACAATATTGAGTAACCATTTCTTGTTGGGAGAGCAAAGCAAAGTAGTGACTGGGGAGGGTCGCATGGGCGCTTAGCTTACACTGCAGCTGAGGTCGGATTGCCTGTGCGAACCTGGCCGTGCAGCTGGTGGCCGCCATGGCGCCAAGGAAGTGTCGAGTTGGTTGTCGAGTGACGAGTGACGTTGCTTGCGAGCGAAGGATTTCAAGTTCGCGAAGCCCGGTAGGGCTCGCGCGTTGTCATCAAATCGTATGAACAGGTCCTGCAAGCATTGTTGTCAGGAGATATGAACTGATGATGGCCTGGGGAATAAAAGGGAAAGTCGTGCTTTAGTGGTTAAGAGGTGGTACGTTTTGTTTCAACAGTTTCAATGCTGTTCCAAGGTTGTTGAGAAGGAAAGTAAAGAGTTTAGTAGAGTGAACTACGGGATCCATACCTCGGTAACTATTGTGTAATGACAGAATGGGGTGGGTAATGAGCATATAACCCGTATAGTAGTATACCTAGTAGGTAGTCAGTCCTCTCTATGTACTGCCCACACAACCCTGATCACCCATCCCCCCCCCAAGCTCTCCCCCACCTTATCATTCTAGACCCTAACCCCCCCTTCTTCTCTTGGCGGGTGACAAAAACCAGTTGACTTCTCCTGTCCTCGTGTGACACCTGTCCCATGCCTCTGAGGCGTGCCGGGGTCATACTCACGCCTTCCCTTTCGTTGCTCCACGCGTGGTAAATCATATATACATATTGATATATATACCTACATATATATGTGTGTATAGATATATATATATAGATATATATACATATCTTTACCTCGCCGCCGACTTCCCTCCTTTTCTCCCTTCGTGTCCTCCCCCTCCTCCCTCAGGCACTCCAAAAACCCCCCGCCGCCATGAAGGACCCTTTTCCCATAGCGCCAATCCCCGCCCTCAGCGAATGGGTGCGCCCCTTTGCGGAAAAGTACAACCTCACCGTCCTGCCGCTGCACATTCACGAGGTTCTCGCTGCCGCCCTCTTCTACACCTTTATCCATCTCGTCATCTCGCCATGGATCTCCAAGAAGTACTTCCCAAAGTACTACCCGACCGATAGGGGGAAGAGGGTGAGCTGGGACTCGCACGTCGTGTCCCTGGTCCAGAGCACCCTGATCAACATCATGGCACTCTACTGCATGTGGGCCGATGAGGAGCGCAAGACCATGGACTGGCAGGCTCGCATCTGGGGATACACTGGTGCTAGCGGTCTGGTCCAGTCCATGGCTGCTGGATACTTCGTCTGGGACTTTGTCACCACTTTGAGCTTCCTCGACGTCTTTGGGCTTGGCCTGCTGGCTCACGCCACCAGTGCTCTTCTCGTCTACTCCTTTGGATACGTAAGTTTCCGATTGCCCTCTGTGTCATCTGATCACGCATTAATCGTGCTAACCCCCCGCTGCAGAGACCATTCTTGAACTACTACGCCTCCGTCTTCATCCTCTACGAGCTCTCAACCCCCTTCCTCAACGTCCACTGGTTCTGCGACAAGCTGGGAATGACCGGGACCAAGCTGCAGCTGTACAACGGAATCGTCCTCCTCTTCACCTTCTTCTCGGCCCGTCTGATCTGGGGAGTTGGCCAGTCGGGATGGGTGTTCTACGACATGTACCGCGCGCTGTACACGGCGCCCAACACCGAGTACATGTCCGTGACACCGGTCGACGAGAAGCTGCCCGGCAGCGAGGACATCATGATGTTCGCCAAGGAGATCGGCCCGCTGCCCGTCTGGCTGGCCGCCATCTACGTGGCCAGCAACCTGACCCTCACCGCGCTCAACTTCATCTGGTTCGGCAAGATGATCAAGGCGGTGCGCAAGAGGTTTGTGCCAACCAAGGGGAAGGAGGAGCCCGTGCAGGGCGACAAGCCGGCCGTCGGATCCGGCACCGCTGCCAACATCGGGGAGAAGGTGGACGGAGTCAGGAGGCGCAACACCATCCCGGAGATCGAGATCAAGGGCGACCTCGGAGACATCCAGTAAACAGCTGCGGTTTCACAAGCGGGGAGGAGCTGCGTAGATTCAGCTTTGCCAGTTCTTCCTTTGCAGTGAATTAACAAATCAGCAAACTCGAGATCAGCGTCCCGCCTTGTCGTCATCGCGCCAACACGGCCAAAAGTGTCACAAAGGGACAGTCACATATGAAGCAGGAGAAGTGGACGAAGCGGCTTCGAGACCATGGGAAGAATGTGTTGTATAAAGTTTCTGCACCGCAGATCCATCAGAGTCCAAAGGCCTGTGTATATACATGAAAGGTCCTGGATATTGTCATGTACCACCACACCAATACATAGGGAGGCGACTCCGAGCGACAGCTTCCGCGCGAGCCATTGTCACTGAGAAGGGGCGGGCCTTTTGCGTTCGGTTGAAGAAAAGACATAAAGATTAAGAAACCGACTATCACGGTTCCATTTTTTTCAGATTTGTTCCATCGTGAGGTTCAGGATCCTAGAGGGCACCCTCGACTATGAAGGCGATCGTCAGCTTATATGTATTTTCTTTTCTCATGGTCTCGAGGACTCAGTCTGTTGTTCCACTTACCAGCCGCTGAGGGGCTTCGCTTCCGCTCGGATAGGAGGAGCTTGTTGTCTTTCCTTTACAGGCCGCCAGTGACGCCGTTGAGCACGCCTCCGGCAGGGCCGTTGGTCACGCCGCTGAGCACGCTTCCGGCAGGGCCGCTGGTCACGCCACCGACGACGCCACCAACAACACCGTCGGCCAGGCCGGTCTGTTAACAAACACATGTAAGCGCATATTCAGAGATTCCGGAGTTGAGGGGTTCCGAGAAGGGCATCTTTTCTCAACCTACCACAGAGTCGAGACCACCACCGCTAGCAGAGCCAGAGGACGAGGCGCCCTGGGCGCTGTCGGTTCCGGTGGCGCCTCCAACCAGGTCGCCGACGGCACCGAGCTGGGGGGCAGGGGCCGGGGCAGCCAGGGCGGCGGCGAAGAAGGTAGCAATGAGGACGATGTTGGAGTACATTGTGATTGTTTGTGTGTGGTATCGTGGTGATGAGGAGGAGGAAGAAAGAGGCTGACTAGCAGACTATAGTTGGAATGAAGAAAATGAGTGTTGTGGGTGAGTGAGAGAATAGGAACTTAGAAGACTGATGATGCACAACCAAACATCGGATGGCTAAAGGCCTGGAGGCAACTGGCTCTTATACTTTGTTGTTGCCGCTTACAACACCCTCCCTCCCATATAGTTTTGGCCCTGATCACAATGTCTATACTGTCAATCCGCGTGTGCTCACAATATCCAAACGGGCGCATGGGCCGTCGTCGACTGGGCACCAACCCCAAGTGCCGGCAGATCTCACCTAGGGATGACGATCTACAGCGGATCGACGAGGTCTGCCGTGTTACATCGCAACTGTCGAAGGACTGCCTAATTTGGCCGTTTCATCTGATACCACACGTGTGCACATCCCAGTCACCCTCCAATGTGTCGAACTCTAATGAGTGATCCCCATGAAGCCGATGCACAGCCCGGTTTCGGACAACAGGATACTACGGTGAAGATGAGGACGCCGTGGTAGTCTGGTAGTGTTGACCCTCAATGTAACCTGCCACGGCTATCACATACCGGTACCACAATTCTGGTAAACTTCAGACTGTGTTCCACTCTTATCCACAGTTTATGCGCCGTCCGGATTCTAACAAGAAGGAGGTGTGTACATCATCAATCAGCAGAAAATTGACTACACGCATCGCGAACGCCGAACGAGGCCAAGTCAAAGATGTGAATCACACCTCCAAGGCGATGAGGTGATCGTTGCGGGATCTGATACAGAGGCAATGATCTTCAGGGACGGCTCCAACACGTGCCCTCATGTTCGTGGAGGCGTGGCATTTTTGAAACAACCCCAGATTTCTATCGCCATGAGATGAGAGGAGCAGAAAGCCAACCCACACCAAGCAACGACACATACACATACAGGCAGATAAGCATCAAACTGGGCGCAGATCGAAATATATATGTTGTTGTATGGTGTTGGGCTATGTACTGCACATCGCAAGTGTTCATCTATTATATACTTATCGATGTGTGTCAGGCTAGAAATTATCATGCTTTATGCCGCCCTCCTCCTCGCCGTTGTCGAATCCACCAGACCGCGAGAATACCCATCCTATCCAACTAGCTAAATTTGAGGCCAAGTCGTTCTCCGATCGCCATGCCCGCACCATGACCCCCTTTATGTTGATCGGAAGGATTATGGCCCACCTACCACTGTGATCAAGTGTCGCGGCGCGAGTTCGGGTTGAAACGACGATGGATAACGCTTTCACCGCCACAGTCGTAAATATGTCTTGAATGTAATCAAATCACCAAGCAAGGCTTTAGAAACCGAACGGATTGTCGGGAGCTATACACACGGTCAGCATCATTTATGTATTTAGCAACATGAGAAAGGGACTTATAGCACTTACTCGCAGCAGAGAGATTTGCACGACGACCCGTAGCCTGGGGCATCATTTTGTTGGCTTCGGGCTGCACGCCAAAACGCACCGGTGGCGGTGGTCCCGTCTGCTGTGGCATCAAAGGAGCAGGTGGCTGCACCGTTGGCCCAGTCTGCTGCATGCCATGGTTGCCAAAGCCCGCCGTGAAGCTCATACCAGTAGGCTGGGGCTGCATTGGCTGCGCCACCCCCGTCCTCTGGGGCTCCATGGCGGGTGGCAGATATGAGTTGATTCCACCAGTGGGGTTGGCACCGAACTGCTGGCCTGGTTGGCCATACTGTCCTTGAAAGCCGGTTGACTGTGGTGCCATGCCCGTGAACTGTTGTGATAGTCTGGGGTCGGCGAAGGGGCTCTGGCCCATTTGCTGGCCGGTCATCATTGGTTGTTGCCATTGGTTCTGACCGAAGCCTGTAGCCTGTGGCTGCATGCCAGGCTGCATGCCAGTCTGCATGCCAGTCTGCATAGGCATCATTTGTTGTTGAGAATAGCCAGTCATCTGTGGCTGCATCTGCTGCATGTATTGTTGCTGCATGCGCTGCTGGTTCATCTCGTTCAGGCTCTGTCCAGGGGGCGCAACCTGTCCTGTCACTTGTGGTGCCATTGGAGGAAGATTGAATTGGCTGGGCTGGGCGGTCTGTGGGGCAGAGAGTGGCCTTGCAGGAGGCGGAGGCATGATTCCCGTCTGCCCTTGAACACCCATAGGCGGCGTGGGCCTTTGTCGTGCGAGAGAAAGCTGCTGGGAGAGAGGAGTCATTTGCTGTTGTTGACCGTTTGGCAGCCCTGTCTGCTGCTGTGCCATGGCTGAGAAGAAGCCCGGCGTGGCTCCAGTGGGCTGAACAGGCACAGGAGCTGTAGCTGTAGGGGGAGGCTGCGTAACAAGCGGCGAGGCCTGAATGGAAGCTGCGGTCTTGGCAGGCTGCAAAGGCTCTGTGAGGAGCGACAGCTCCTGCATTCCTGGCGTGAGAGCAGGTACGAGAGGTTCCGCGGGTTTAGGAGGGGCCGGCTGAGGTTCAGCCTTTGGTGTTGCTTCCGCTGCTGGTTGAGACTTCGCTGGCTTGACATCCCAGGCGTCGTCTTCGAACCCGCCTTCCTTCCCTGTGGACATCGCAGAAGTTGTCGTTGCCGGTGTCAGCACAGCAGGAGATGAGGTTTCACTTCCGCCAAGTGCCTTTGGGTCCACGACATCGCCAGTGGACCTGTTTGCTTCCGGACGGGGTCTGCCAGTGTTGTTCTTCAGCACACCACCAGGTCCAGAGAACAGGCCGCCCTCGCCCTGGACCTCATCCGTCTTCTTCTTGCGTCCGAACTTGTTGTCTATGACTCGCATGACCTTGATAATGTCACCCTCTCTAAGACCCAGCGTTCGGAGAACCGAAGCGTCGACGTCCGGAAGAACAGTCTCGTCAATCGAGTCTCGATTGAATGCTTGAGAGTATCTTTCGCAAAGACCGGGTTGAATCTCGCAGTCAAGGAAGAACTGGAACCAGTCGTACTCAGGCTTCTTCGGCTCGATGCTGGCACCAACCTGCGGCTTCGGTTGTCTCTGCGACCTTGATCTCTTGACGTCTGATAGGGGCTTGTCCTCGTCAAGTGAAATCCCCGTTACTCTTTCCACGTACTCCAGATCCTCAACGGACATTTTCACAATAGGCACTGCGATCTTAACGCCATTCACCTTGTGGAGGTTGATCTTGCCATCTTTCAAGCCGAGGAACTGGGCATCGACGCTGAACGATTTGGATCGGTCTGTCCATGTCCGCACCTTGGTCATGTCGGGTTCTACAGAACATTGGTCAGCCATCTTCATGGAAATAGGACGCGGATACATACTAGACTTGTTACTGGACCGTGAAGAGCTTCCACCGTGGCCGTTGTCGTGTTTGCGCTGTGATGAGGCATTACTATTCCGTTCTCTTGCTGACAAGCTGCTGCCTCTTTCCGGCAAACGCATTCCGGGCCCTACCTCTGATGCACGTGCTGCCTTGACGGCTTCTTTTGTCAGGCGCTCTTCCTCCAGTCGGTTCTGCGAAACTGTCGACCGTCCCGCGTTGACACCGGACATGGTGTCTGGTAGCGCCGGAGTCGTGCCTAGAATCTCGACGTAGCTGCTCGGCACTACTCCCTCCTTTCCAGTCTTCACCCTGCGTATTTGCCACCAGTCCTCGCTCTTGGAGTCGTCCAGAATGATGACCTCGTCACCATCGGCCACCGTAACCTCGTCTTCGCCCTGGGCCATGAAGTCGTATAGCATCTTGCCCTTCTTGAGCTCCCTCCTGGTGCCAGCCATAATGACCTCACGCAGACCCACAGCACGGATGGCTCCAGCCAGTTCTCCCAGCGCGGCGACGATTTCCTCTGCCGTGTCCTTTGCACCGGCATGGAAATCCAAGCTCTTGCTGGGTTTCACAAGCTCGAGGAATACGTGCTTTCCTTCCCGGGAGTAATGCGTCATCTTTTCGCCAGTCCATTCCTGCGAGGGCCCGTCTTGTGCATGCTCCGGTGCGATCAGGATATTTCCCGTCTTAAGGTTAATACCCAGTGTCGTCGGCATCTTTTTCTTCTTTCCCATGACAGATATCATCTCATTAATGTTATACAGGTGGAACCCACCCGGCGACAGATCCTGAGACCGGGGCTGAAAGTCGTGGTCAGAAACGCTGGTCGACTTCCGATCGTATTGCGAGAAATCGCGAAAAGTGCCTTGTCGCGCCGGAGGCGACAGGCTCTCGTTATAGCTATCGGACATCGTGGACTGTATCGTCGACGTTCGTTCCCGTGCTGGCAGGGGCGGGGATTTCTCGTGCTCGGAAGGCTGAGGCCGCCGAGTAGGCGCCATGTTCAAAGCAGGCGGAGGTGGTGTCTCACGAGGGACGGCTGGGGGAGCAGGAGGTCTGCCTCCCATCACAGCCGCCATGGCCGAGGCCGGGTCCGCGGCGGCGGGACTGCTCGGCTCCGAGGGAACGTTTCGTGCGGGAAGGGGTGGGCTAGGCTCAGCCTCTTCGACGGTTGGGGCAGGAGGAGCGACAGGTCTCGTTGGGAGGCTCGGGGGAGCTGGCTCGGGCTCCGGTTCGGGCTCGGGCTCAGGTATGGGCGATGGTTCTTCGTGTCCACCGACCTCGCCCTCTCCCATGTCGATATAGTTCGAAGGTACGAAGCCGTAGTCGCCGTTCAGGCCTACGAGGGTCCAGTCCGGATCTGACGTATCGAAAACCTCGAGCACGGCATCCTCAGGGAAGGACAACTCCTCATCTGTCTGTCTCGTATATTCGTAGAGAGCGCGTGCGCTGTCGATGGGGTCGGCCTGGAACGTGGTATATTAGACCACAGTGAATGACCCTGTAAGAGAGGAGCTCGACTTACCTGCTGGATATAGTTGTTCGGAATCAGACCAACGGGCTCTTCCTCATCTTCTGCGCTGGCCTTCTTCTTCGCCTTCCACCAGTCATCCTCGTTGCTCTTGTCGAGGACAAATAACAGGTCCCCTTCGGTTATTTGCAACTCTCCCTCCGACTGCGGAACATAGTCGTATACCGCCTTATAGACGCCGAGAAACCCCATGGTAACGGCTCGGAGTGATCCAAGGAACGCCGGTCGTAATCGTGGGCTCGTGGCAGGAAGGGGTGTTGGAGTGACGAATGGCTGTAGAACAGAGCTCCTATGTAAAGCCCACAGTTATGCGCTGGCTTATGGCAAGGCGATCTGAGGAGGCTGGAGCTTCCGAGTGCCGTATGGCCGAGGTTGAGTGACCTGAGTGCAACCGAAACACTGGGGCAGGTGGCCGTTCAAGCTTGGTTCGCCGGGTCCGACGTATCACGGAGAAAGTAATACCAGGGTTGTTGTTCAGGCTGGTTAAGGAAGCCAAGTCAAGCTTGAGGCTTTTGGTGGTGGTGCAAAGGAGCGTCCGGGTCAGTCGGTCTTGGGTTGTGGTGGAGACTTGTCCGCCACCCACCTTCAACACGCGACAACTAGAGAGGCTATTCTGGGTGTTTCCAAAAGGGGGAGCCGCTCGCATTCAACGTCAACTCGCTGGTTAAGATGATGTTGGCAAGTTGGGCAGTGAAGCCCCGATGCCAAATCAATAAGGCAGAAAGAGATAGATAGAGACAGACGGATCAGGAGGACTGAGGAGTGTGTAGGGGAAATGGGTGTGGCTGCGTATCTACAATTCCAAGGCTGGAAATCCGTCATTAGCGAAGGGAAAGGAGATGAGGTCGAATTGGAGACTTGGACACAGCTGCAATAGAGACTACAAGACTACCGTATCAGTGCCCAGTGCGGCTTCTCCAAGCTCACTATCTGATCAGTGATCCTAGGGCCTTATTTCCACGCTGGAGAGTCCCCAGAAGCCACGGGCCGGGTGACTCTATAAATATAGAGCACGTGTGTCATGTCATGTCATGTCCCTGAATACCTAGGTACTCAAGTACTGTCTACTGTGTACCTATGTAATACCCCTGACTGTCAACGTCCTCCCTGCATTGTGGATACTTAGTGAAGTAGGTCCTTGTCTTCCAAGGTTTCCAATGATTCCTGGATGAACTGGCATGGTAATAATGTGTGTAGATTGTGTGAACATTGAGAAACAATGAACTCATCTCAAGAGTATAAGAGCTCAAGTGACAGTCAAATCTCCAATAAATTCAATTTTCTTGATATGCCAGTAGTAAAGATAGTCAAGCCAGTCCTCCACACCAACTCCAAAATGTCAATCGTAGTGTAGCCTCTTTCCATCTCATATCAAATAATAGCCTCTTGGACCAACAGAGACTATAGAACACACAAAGGTACACAGGAAACACGTTACCCCTCCTATAATACCAGCCATCACAGCGACCTGCACCTCGTCCGGCACCTCCCAGCTGATGCTGATGCCATGGCCATCCACAAACACATCCACCGTCCTGCGGAACAGCTCAAACCTCATCTCCATAAAACACCCAACATTAAAGACAAAGTTGCCACAGACGAGGAACCACAGGCACGCATAGAGCGAGGTCGCAAACGGCAGGCATGCGAGCAGGTAGGCGACGGTCAGCGACATGCTGGAGCCCACGCGGAACCTTCTGGGGCGGGGGTCGACCTCGTCAATGGCTTCAAGGAACTCAAATTGCAAGTAGATGTCGGTGAAGATCAGGATGAGGGACAAAGTGCCAAACCCAACGACTGTTGAGTCGGTCGGCTCGAACCCGGCCATCACCTGGAGGACGCCCAGCCAGACCACTTTGATGCACAGGTGGCTCAGTGTATAGGAGAGGAAGTCGGCTGTGGCCTCCTTCTTCTTCCTCCGGGCGGCTTCTGTGGTAGTAGCATCCTGGGGAGCTTGATCTCCCGGCGACGTTTAAGATCCGAGAGGTTGAGCCTGTTGTCCGGTCATCTTGGAATTCAGCGGTTTGATTTTGTCTGCAGTTGGTCTCGAGGTGGGTTTGTTGATAGTAGAAGCCCCAGTAGTTTGGTAAGCGGACGATATTCTAGATCCGAGATATGGAGCCTGCTCTCCGGCCATCTTGGAATCAATAGGGCGCTGATGTGTTGATAGATGATGTGGGATTTGGGATTACCGAAACCAACGCATCCTCGGCTCATTAAGGATTATGACTGATGAACACGAGGAGGATGAAGAAGTCTAAGAGAGGATGCTCGTACTGTAATGATATAGATCAGGCACATTCTCAGTGTTTGGGCCCCTCCATCATAGAATTCGGCAGTAGCAGAGTTTGTCATTTGAGTTGAGGGGTTTTGATACAAGTGCGCTGCCTAATGAGGACAGGGCGCTCTCCATCAAAGAGTTCACACTTTGTTGGCGACCCTCCAGTCGAGCCCGTTCTCCGTCCCCGAATAATCCCGCCACAATCCAATCTGTTCTGACACACCAAAGAGTAATACATGATGCCGCCCAAACTGTCATAGCCACGTCAACGTGTACCATCCTACTCCTTCTTCTCCTCCACCTCCCCAACCTCATCCATGCCCGGGATTCCTTTCTTGCTAGCAGCACCGTCGGACTCGTGCATCGATCCCTGACGAAGGCTGTTTGCCCTCTGCCGCCTACTACTGCTGATCATGCCCGGGTAAATCCTCGGCTCGCTCCCGGAGAGATGGAGGTCCTTCATGCCGTCAATGAAGGACTGGCCTGCTGCACTACCCATAGGCGGCGACGTCACATTCGACTGCGGCGTCACCGATGGCGACGAGGTTGGAGCCCTTCGGGGTGACAGTGAATCGGCATTGGCCATGTGCTGCACAGCCAACGCCGGTGACTTGGGGGCCGTGGGTACCGGAGCAGTAGGCTCTACGACAGAGGGGGTGGGGTTAACGTCGGCATTGTACGCGGTATACGTTTCGACCCTAAAACGGGATTAGTATTCGCGGTTTCCACAATTGGAGTTCTGCAACGTGGGGTGAGGGAGGGGAACTCACATCTGCTGTTCCTCCCGCAGAGTTCGGTACCTGAACTCCTCCCGCAGGTCAGGCACATTCGTCTTGACCATTGTATTGCCCCTGAATCCAGGGGCCAGGTAATTAGGACCAATCCAGTGCCGCTTGACGGAGTACTCGTAGCCGCTCTGCTTAACCGAGTTCTTCGCAAGCTCGCACATATCTACAGGGCTAAGCTTATAAATCTGCGCTGCAACGGCATACTCCTCCATCAGTGGCTCCTTTGTGTATGCGAATTGCAGCGGGTCATCTGTCGAAAGCGACACGTTCAGACCGCGCTTGAAATATTGATGGAAAGGGTTCCGCTCTAGTGCCAGGAACAGCGCGTTGTTACTCAGCGGCGACATAGCAACGCCGATCTGCTCTAGGTAGAAGATGTACTGCAGAAGGGGCACCTTGCGCAGGAGCAGACCGTGGCTGATACTGTGAGCACACAGGGCGGCGACTGCAAGATGTTCAACATCTCCAGCTTCACCGCAGTGAGGCCGGAGTACAAATGTGTTGAAACCACGCTGCTTTCGCCAAAAGTTGAGCGATGTCATGTTGGCAAAGAGGTAGTAAATCCAGTAGCTGTAGGGTGGGTTCTGCTTGGTATCCCATACTTTCGGGACTGGATACTTCCTAAACAACCGTCTCTCAACCTTGCTCTCATCGTCCACACTGTCAATACCAACAACACGCTGGAGGAAGACATGAAGTTTAGGATGGCTCTGAGGGTCCTTTGTAACCTCGAAGAGCGGCTGGAAAATGTTCTTGACAATCTGCTCAAACGTTTCCATCGTACCACTTGCCTTGTACACGTCGTATAGGCGAGGGATCTGGATCAGCCATCTGACATTGTGCGAGAAGAGCTTGTTGTCGACAACCCACGCGGCAAGATTGTCCCACTCGTCCGTGGATCGGCCGTAGATCGAGATGCGCCACTCGGCCATCTGATATTTGCTCGACTCCAGATCTGTAATGACCTCTTTGGTGATTTCCGCCAGGTAGCGGCCCTTGATGTGGTTGTCTGTCTTCAAGAAGATTGTTCTCAGACGCGATTCGCCGATGGGATTGTATTTCAAGTTGAATTTGTCGAACCGATGGAATGAATCGGTGTGAGCATGCATGTCCAAGGTGTCGATACTAAGATCGTACGCCGTCAAGTTGAGACTCTGGAACACCTCGGCCAGTGTGAGATATTTACCATCTCTGTAAAGCACCGTCTCGTCTGGAGACTTCTTCATTTTGCTCTTGATGAAACGAAGAAGATGCTTTTGGTTCATGCAAGCAGAATGATGCACGTGAGTATCGACTTTTCTGACATTGTAGAAGTCGCGATGTGGCACCTTCTTGGTGTCCGCGGTCTCTTGATACTCGTTCAGGAGAACGTAAAGGTTATATTTGCCCTCCAAATACTGCAGACGGCGGAACGCGAAGCTCTTTGAAGGGCCGTCCGAGGAGATGGATAGGATCTGATCCAAATCCATATAGTATTCTTTGATGGTTGGAACATTGACAGCTGGCGTGTCGGCTGACCTCGCCGCCTCATTCTCAAACACTTGGTAGACGCCATTGTCATCAAGCCCAAAAGTCATCTCACTCATACCAGGCAACGGCTCGAGATCAGCCATGTGGAAGTCTGAGCCGAGGTCTTCACCAAGCTTCCGGCTCTTCTTAGGCTGTGGCTCGGAGTCTTGGTCGGCCGGTGAGGTGGTGCTGTTGCCGCCATGTTTCTTCCTCTCTTGGTCTTCGTTCCAGACTGGCTGAGGAGGTGGTGGGTATATGCGCCAGTTAGGGTCATCCTTGGGATTATCCGTCGGCCCTTGGAGAGAAAGACGTATGTATTTGTGGCGTATGTCGATAATCTTTTGGACGTTCTTGAGGATACTGCTGAGTTCAGCCGTTATAGACGGATCAGCACCAGCATAGGAGGCACTACCAATCCCATGCGGGGCGCCCGTATTCATTTCCAGCTGCGCCTGGTAATCGGCGTCATGGGCGCTGATACCTGGTGCACTAGCCGCCTTGTGGAGGTCCGCGTGGCTTCCTGCTTGACTTCGATTGCTGGCCATGCTAAGGTGAGTAGTGTCCTTCTTAGAGGTACTACCATGGAGACCCTCACCGCCTGGCGGCGAGAAATGCTGCGGCCACGCTGAAGTCGGGAGATCATAAGAAGTACCCAGCTTATCCAGTGGTTGACTTCCTCCAGCGGATATGACGGGACTGCCAGAAATGCTGTCACCGTAGATGGATGAAGCCCAGGGTTGCGCACCAGCTTTCTGTAGGTCGATCTGACTTCGCTGGTAGAAGAGTTTGGCATCGTGCTGTGTCATCTGGCGCTCCGCTACAGGATCATAGAAAGCGGTCTTCTTAGGCATGTCTCGGGGAAGCAGGCCCCCTTCCTCTCCTTCAGGTGTGCCTTTATCCTCGTCGTCGGATTCGTGCGCAACAGGCATGGCAGTAGGGGCCAGTGTGGGAGAATTGGAGCCCGAGGTGGGATCCTCGACAAAGGGGTGGTCTGAGAGATCGTGGTGTCGTTGTCAGTCACGGAAATGCTATAGTACTCGAGTACTGCGTATGCAAGGGATAATGATAGTGAGAGGGGGTATGGGATTCGACTTACCTGCCATCTTGCCTCTGTGCAAGTTTTGTATTGCAGGTCAATGTGAAAACACGAGGGTGAATGTCCAACAGAGATTCAGACCAGTAACTTCATACACGTGAGTAAGCTGGTAATGAATATAAATGGGCGAATTGACGTCCCAACGCGACCGGAGCTCCGGCCGAAATTTTGGCTTGAGCTGTGAAGCTGTCAGCGTGATCCCAGCAGCAGCGGCACAGGGGATGTGGCCAGGGCGGACAGATGACGTCTCACTGCTGAACTCCCGGGCCAATTGCACTGCAAGCCTATCCTTAAGAGGGTCTTGTATGACCCCACAGCGATCTGGCTGCCACAAGCGTGGCAGGGGTCTCCAAACTTTAATTCCCATGTGCCAGGTGACCTCTGGTAGGCTGGATATCGTATGTTTCCCAGTACCTAGGCATGCTGTAGTGCTCAGAGGTCTAATCCTCCACGCTGGAACACGCTGGAGATTTTCTACGTAGCAGCAACATCTACCACCTCATGGCGGAAACATAACTGAAGTCAGTGATTTTCACATAAGAATCAAAATTGGAAGAGATTGTCAGAATATGGTCAAGATCAACCAACGTGTATTTCCATATCGGACCTTGAGTAGGGACAAGACTTCCCACTACCGCTACCCATAAGTTCCCAGACCGTATTACACAGCCTGCGGTCGTACATCATACATAGAATGTCAACCGCTCTTCCTGGCAGGCCTCGGGGTCACCTTCTTGCCAGGATCTAGAGAGTACAACCCTCCCGCGAAGAACACTATGCATGCACCTAGCAGCGTACCACTGGCAAGTTGGTTTCCAAATAGCCAGATGCTGAGCAGAAGGCTCACAAGCTTGCGGATATTCAACACAATCGTCACCGTCAGAGCGGTCGACGCAGCTGCAAGCAAGTTGACGCCTCGGATACAGGCATACTGCGTCAGTACGTTCATGACGAGATAAAATAGCTGGCTAGGGATGTAGATGTTGTCGATGCCCTGCTGTATGTTGTCTGGGAGCTTTTCAATCCCAAACATGCTCGCAATCGGAAGAGGCAGGGGTTCGCTGTTCGCGAGCTTGTTGAACTGTCTCCACATGGACGGCATGAAAGGGAGGAAGAGAGGTAGCGATAGTAGGTGCGAGTAGAAGAGATTCTCCTTCCAATGAGGCCCGTATGTACGATATGTTTCCTCGGTGTATAGTCCCATGATCGCGGACAGAACTTGGGCAATGAATAGGATGGCAAGACCAGTATTGAAACTCTGAGTACTTCCCGCTTTCTCTCCAGCAGATCCCTATAGTCAATTAGCTTGACCGTACGATCACTGACCCGTCTCCGTACCCAGAACCTACCTTGGTTTGAGCATCAGACCAAGCGGCGGTGATGACGCCGATGGTGAGCAACATGACAGCCATAAATTGTATGCGAGAGTATCTCTTTCCCCAGATGCTCCCTGCAATCATAGTCGTTATGCTCCCTCCAGATCTGAGAATGATGTGGACAGGGACCGAGATATCGTAGCTGAAAGCATGGTTGTTCAAGGTGTTGATGCTGAAGAACAACACAATGTTGATCAGCCAACGCCGCAGGGGCACCTTATTCGGTCGGATAAAGAACGGCGGTCGCGTCTCGTCGAATTGAGAGAGGTAGCCCGTAACAGCAACGAACAGGAACTGAACAAAGGTCAAGAGTGTGCCACTGGCTGGCTCGACCCTATTGTTCAGGCGACACGCAAGTCAGCAATCTTGAACTTCCAGGCCAAAGCAGAAGGGATGCCCAGAACTGACTGGATGATAGCCTCCAAGGCGAAAACGTTCGAGCAGCATCCTCCGAAGATCAAGGCCAGCATGGCCCCGACAGCGAGCCATTGGGGGATGGTCTCGATGAAGATGCGCCCAAGCATACCCATGATTTTAGAGGACATAGGCCGCTGGTCGTCTATACCATGAATTTCGGCCTTTTCGAGGGAGGGAGCCGCGTTGATTACACGGGGGGTCATTGGAGCCGAGACAGCAGCATGGTGCTGGGCTTTCTGGAGGGAAGAGGGTTGTCGTCGTCGAGTCGGGCGGGTCGTCATTTACACGGCGGGGAACTTCGAGGACGAGGCTGGTAAGAAGCACGATGTGTCTTGTACTTGTAAAGGGAGGAGACCCGAGGTCACGGAGCTGAGAGTCAGTGCAATCGCGCCAAAGACATGTGCGTGCTGATCGAGAGGCGGAACGATTCGTGAGACGCGGGGAGGGAATGTAACAGAGAATGGTCGGTCGCTTTGTGGCGTTTCGTGGCGGCAGGCTGTTCCAAGGTTCTGTTGCGGGCCGCGGCAGAATCGTTCCAGATGTCACAACTCGACTCAACAACAGACAAGACACAACAAAAGACAGTCAATATCAAGTCGGTTGCAAAAGAGCGGTCGCAAAGGCGAGTAGAAAGGAAATATAGAGCCAGCGTGGATCTACGGACACTGTAGCTTCCGGGGAGGCAAATCAACAAACAGTTCGTCGATCACTCTTCGCCTGATGCACGGCTATTTGAGAGTCGCCCGTCCTGCCGTCCTAGGTGGCCTTTTTCGAAACAGTGGGGGCCAAGGCACGGCGCGGCAGCTGTAGTGCCGCTAATTTCCAGGGGTGCAGTGGACCTTGAACATACAAAAGTCCCTTGTAGCCACACCTATTGCACCCACCACACCACGCAAGGGGAAAACGGACGCATCTGCCGAACCGGCCGACAGGCATCGCTTCCCATGGCAAGATCTCGAGGGCTAGAAGGATGCGGGTACCTGCGATTCGATTGTTCCAAGATTGGATAAATGACTTTCACGAAAAGGGCAGGTCGTTGCCGGACCTTTCCGCCGCACCAACCAATTTTTGGATGCGACATTCCGGCTTCACCAGGGTCCAATTTGTGGAAAGTTCGAGCTATTCCAGACTTCTCAGTGGACCTGACTTTTTGTGGTAGTCAGTTCTTACAAGCAATCCAGCCCCTGGGTGGGCTCTGGAACTTCTGCTGTTGCTTTCAGCCTTCCAAGGTTCTTATAATTTGGTTTGGAAGCACTCGGAAGTCTCTACCAACGTGACAAGAGTGATCCTGAATCTAATACGATATTAGAATCAGAAGACGGCTTGATCGATTGGGCATATTCGCCTGTTCGAGTCTTCATCCGGATGTTTGCCAAATTGAAGCGCTAACACTTCCGCAAACATCGCCCATTTACGTTATGTAAAGACTCAAGTTAGCAGCCGGCTGCTATACTTCATGTTGATGGCGGTGCTGCTCCTGGATCCTTTCCCGGTAATGAAGTCACATTAGCCTCGCAATGTTTATAATACCAATCTCTCATTTTAGGGGAAGCAAGGAACCCGTTCATACCAAGTCTGCCCGTTTCTCGCCAATGTATAGTTCAATAGCCCCTTCCAAAGTCTAGACAGCCGGACAGCTCACACTGCTAGGACAAGATAGCTTAGAATTGTGCTGCTAGAGTGGAAGCTTGGAGGCCGCTCTCACACATGAATTTTCGAGTACGGAAGCAGATGGACCTTTCATTTCTATAGTCCTCCAGGCTCAATTTTCTTGGGTGAAGCTTCCCAAGGTTCCTTATTTTCCAACGGCATGGATACAGCTCCACAGATCCTCCAAGCGGGGAGCGGCCCGGCCCGATGACAAGGCCTCCTGCAAGACATTGGATCGTCTAACCCCACCTCATCTGGGACATTGACTTCTGTCCTTAATTCGTGTACTGTTTTAATACCCATATCTTACGAGTATCTCTCATGTTATAAGAGGGCTTGGTGGAAGTCAAGCAGTCCAGAGAACACTGATGTATCGAGGGTTCAGAGGCATTATAGCCTTCTACAACAGTATAAGGGATATAATCCGGCGAGTTTTCTTTTTATAGGTGTATATTCAGGTAAAGGTCTGAGGTCATAGGAATATTCAGTGCTTACCTATATAAGTATCATATATCTCGGGCTTTCTCAAGAGTTATAGGCATGGGGACAGTCATGCGAGTATTCATATTTCCTGTGTGTAATGTAATACCTGATGTAAGCATATTCGGCATGGCTGGTGTCTGTCTTCACCGTCTCGTATGAATCTGTGAAGACTGACAGGCGAGCCCTTTACATTATCTGTGTATTACGTTCTCCTTAAACCTCGATCATGATTTTCATGTAACCATAGGGCTATAGCTGGCTGACCAGTTATACTTGGGTCATCTGGGTAAGTCCCAAGTATCCCTCTTCCCCAGAATCGGGTAGCATCTTAGTGTCAGCCCTAGCCTTGATATATGATCATTACAACTCTATCGTAGATCCACTTAGAGTGCCACTATATTCCATAGATTGTCTTGGAATGAACATGCCACATAGAGTTCTGATGTTATCGGAAAGTTATCTTCCTTGGCTGCTCGTTCACCCCTTCTGCCATCGATATAGGACATACCTAAGTACCTTTCATTGCACAAATCGCTATTTCAAAACAACCTTAAACTATCCGGGCGGGTGTGAGGGAGACGTGTAGAAATTATAGTTGTGCTAAGTTGTGCTATTCAAGAACATTATGCAATTGAACTGCGGGAGTTATCGAACACTTTCTTTGTACCTGCTAGTAATGCGTACACCACCTCTCCCTTCTTCAATGGCCTTATGTCACTAGAAGTGTTAGAAAGTCCAGACCAGATGCAAACATGACAGGCTTATTCACATCACTGGTGTCGAGCAAGCTTTACTTTCTAATCATGTCTCTTGTCTGTCTGGATGGAGGGAGGTTTCTATGCCAAACAGCTTCCTTTCCTCCCTTCAACTCTAATGCATTTATCTCGCCGGTCTTCCTTGTTACAAGACTATCCTCACAGCGTCGCATCAGCCTCTCCTAATGCTCCCCCCTAAAGTCAGGTTTGCGAGACTACCCCAGTTTCGGCCTCGCAATATCGTTCCTTGGTCTGACAAGACCAACGATAATAGCCTAATCCACCATCATGTCAAGCTTTGACCCCATCCCCTTCCGGCCACAAGTGTCAACAATGCACAAGGTAAAGGATTGAGATCATCAGTGCACCAAAATGCAGGTATATCTCTTGAGAGTCCCGTAACCGGATCCATGACAAGTTCAGCTATGATGCCTTCCAACCTGATGCAACGACCAGAACCATGCCTGGTAGCCGCCTAAAGAGCCGAAAACACGAAGAGCTGTTTGGGGATGTCAGCATGTAGAACAAGAATAAAGGGGAAAATGGGAGAAACTCACGTTGTTAGTGGCCGCAATTGCAATGCTGTCCTCAAATGGATGCCAGCTCATATGCAGAATCTTCTTGTTGAAATCAATCTGGTCCGCGTCCGTCTCCTTGCGCATCCTCTGGCCTGCTCCAGCCGGGCTGCCCGCACGAGACCCGTTCTTCTTACCGCCATTAGCGGTAGGACTCGTCGACAAGTTGATCGGAGTGGGAACGCCCACTTTCTTAGCCTTGAACGCCGACTTGTCTGCCTGCAATACAACCTCAACCTCCTTCTCTGGATCGGATGGGTAGATCATGAAGTTGTTGTTGTAGCTGCCAGTCATGACGTTCTTGCCATCGCCAGAGAAGACAACCTCAAACTTGTCGAAGATGCTGTCATTCTCGTAGGTGTCGCAGAGCCTGGGCCGCAGGTGCTCGTGGATTGGAATCGTCTTGACTGGCTGCCTCTCCATGTTGACGTCCCAGATCTTCACTGTCAAGTAGTCTCTCGAGAGAATGTATCTGCCGTCGTACGAAAACCTCACGTCTGAGATCGATGAGATAATCTCGGAGAAGAATGATCTGGCGGAAGGATCCTCTTCTTGCTCGAATACTGTTTATAATTGATTAGCGTTGCGACCTTCCACAAGTAGAGGGGCGGGGGTTGGGGATCTGGGATGCCTACGTTTGGCATGCTGGTCGCAAAGGGCACTCTCTCGCATGTCCGCTAGCTTGATCGTGCCCTTTGAACTGGCATACATGAACCAGTTGCAGCTCATGGGGTGGAACTCGGCAGCCGTGATGACCTCGGTGAGCTCTTCCATGTTCGCAGGCTTGATGTCCACGATGTTGAAGCTTTGGTCTTGGATATTCAGGTTCCAAAGGTTTATGCGAAGGTCGTCACTGCTGATGAACGTCTCCCCATCGCTGTTGACTGATATGCTGTTGATGTGATAGGCATGGGCATTGGCGTAAGTCTTCCGCGGTACAGCCGCCACAACCGTATCGTGGTGGGTGAGACGAGGAAGCTTCAGATCCCCCGCGTTCTTGATGACACTCGGCAAGGCCCGGGGCGCGCCTCCTCCAGACACCAAGCCTGCCGGAGTGGCCTCACCTGACAAGTTGTTCTCCGCCACCACCTTCAGGGATTTCTCGAAGACCTTCCATAACTTGATGGTCTTGTCGTTCGTGGATAGAAGGTAGTGAGAGGCATTTTGTCGTCGGCACCACTTGATCTTGTTGATCTTCTCTTCAATTTCGAGGGACTTCAAGTAGTCGAACTCAGGCTCGTGGGATTGGAATTCGGTGTGGAATTTGTACTCGCAGGTTTTTTTCTGTTCCGCCAGTCAGTCACATCCGCGATAGGTCTGCCATGACCCAGGACGCGGATCCAGCTACTCACTGTCTCATTGCGCTCGAACAGGACAACTCGACCACCTTTGTCACCAGTAGCAAGGTAGTTTCCCGTGTGGTCGAATTCAACGGTCGATATGATGTCGGCTGATGAGGTCAAGTCAGTAGGGTCAAACTTGGAAGGACGATGTGATTTTGTAGTCCGAGATGGCTTCATACCCTCCGTAATGTCCTCAACATCCCCCTTGTCTCCGAAGCACCTGGCCAGCTATGTCAGTAACGGTCTGGAGTAGAGACGCGCAGGTCAATCGCGTGGCGTGGCGGGGTGTATCTAGCCCCACCACCATAGTGACCGTACGGGTGGTAATGGTGGTGAACATACTGGGTGAACTTCCATGTTGGCGAGCCTGTTTCCGCATCTACCATGGTTACCGGTGGTGTGTTTGTAGGTGAAGACGAGCCTTCACACTACGATATGTCGCTTCGAGGGGATATTCCTTTCTGGCGGGGGGTGGCAGGGACCGTTTCGTAATATGGAATAGGAGCAGGGAGAGCTGTTGATGTGGATACTGGATGTGATGGTTGAGCCGATATGCTGGTCGAAAGATGTGGGAGGGCAAGGATGGGATCTTGCTAGGTGTAGGAAGCTAAGGCAGGTAAGTCAGGATATGCAGAAAGAGCCTCAGGTCGACAACCACAGGGCAGCGATTGTGGAGGAAGAGCAGTCAAGCTCCTATTAGGCTTGGCTGGGCTGGCCTTGAAGACTAGCTAAGGTACTAGTTGGGATTGGTGAAGGTGTGGGTGCGTCCCTACTACACGCGACACTGTCCTGTTATGGTCAGGACAGGAAGGAGAGCAGCGACGTAGGTCGAATATGGTCGACAGACCAGGCCAGTGGTAGAGGTGAGAGCGACGTGGAGGAAATGTTGCACCCACAAATCGATGAAGTTCAAAGGACTGCAGATTGAGAGAACCTACCTTGGAAAGCAATCAGAATAGACGTCGTGGTGTTGATGCGGGGTATCTGGGAAGGAATTGTGGTTGAGAAAGACGACGATGTCACAGCTGGCTTTGATGGATGCAGACGGCGGCGGGTTGGGTCTTGCTTGGAGGTGGAAGCGGTGCTTGCTGGTTGCTAGTTGCTGGTAGCCGCTTAGTTGCTAGTTGCTGGTGACTTAACTGCGGTAAGCTTGAAATGGGGTTTGGTGATGTCCGACGTGGGCCCTTTTTTTTTCTGGCTGGGTTTTCAGTGGCCACTGGGCCAGTGCCCCTCACTAACTCGCAGCCAAACCCCTGGTACATATCATAGGTGCACCCTTGACTGCTGCACCCGGGCACCTCCAGCTGGACAAGTGACTGTCACACTTTCTATCAACTTTCAACCTTCCTGTTCTAAGATTTCCCTAGGTCGATCTGTACCTTACCCTTTAATACAGTATACCAACCTTGGAGGTACCTGGGTGCAATCACATTCCACCCTACTACCTAGGTACCCCAGCCTGTGTGACGTGCTTTGTACGTGCCACATCACCTGCTGGCCCCCAATGTCCTCAGATGTTTAAGAGCCCAGATTGCCGGGTCTCGATGCATAATCCCGGAAAAGACACTCCCGAGTATACCCAGGTATGGCCTCCAATTGCCTCCCTAAGGTAGGTAAAACCGAGATCAAGGTTGGACAGCCAGAGAAGCTGGACAAAAGGCTGCCTCATTATGTCTCCTGGCTCTCAGCAGCCACAGCATGATATGATACCTACATATCACTATTATCAAGCTTCAAGCAAACATATATGGGCCTTTTGTCAACTTCCCATCTCTCATAGTGGCTAAAGTTGACGTATAATTTATCACTCTATCATCTTTTTGTTCCCTGAACTTACTCTGTTTCCCCTGCTTTTCACGGTCTATTGTACTCTCCAGTATTGTGATTGCTACAATACGCATCCGAGGAAACCGGTTTATTCAGACCCCATTTCGAAGTACGGGAAGACTGCTGTTTGGAGCAATATCAAGGCAACAGTGCATACGAGCGCGGTACTGGATATTGTCGATGCTAGGGAATCATGGAGTCTGAGCTCCGCAACAAGGAAATTGTACCCGATGGCTCTGCTACAAAGCATGATAAAGGAAAGGGAAAGGGAAAGGGCAAAGAAATGGCCTCGGGCGAAAAGCAGTCTGATACTGAAGATTCGATCATGTCACGGGTGGGCAAGTCAGCAACTGAACTTTCGAGGACTATGCTCCAAGGTACATCAGCGGCCGGTGATCTGGCAGATGTTGCTGTGTCTGGGAAGCCAGGAGCACCTTCCAGCAACAAACCCGTTGCCCTCAATGAAAGCTCTTCCGCGGTTCCCCCGTCCAGCACGTTTAAGAACAGTGTCTTCCGATCGGGACAGGCGGAAGCTCACACTGCTGCCGAGGAATCCGCCTTCTCTCAATTCTTGGATGACAACTCAGCGTTCGTCACGGCGAAACCGATTGGACTGGAGCTTGCGTGGCACGAGGCTACCCGTGGCAGTCCAAGTCACAATATCTACGGGCAGTCAACGGTCGCAGTTGTTGCCTCGGTAGCCGAGCAACAGGAGCAGGATGGCATTGAAGTGGCTCATTTATTGTCGCAAACAGATGAAGACATGCCAAAGCACGGAGGAGACATCATGGTCTCCGAGACAGAGCTAGTGACTCTACGCCAGGCCCTTTTCGAAGACGGGTTACATGCTCAGCTATCGGGTACTGATTGGAACAACGCTCTGAACTTCATCCCAGATTTCCTCCGCGGAAATGGTGCTGGTGGCGAGGAAAATGGGCCATCTGTGAACAGCTACTTGAATTTGGGAGTTACTGATCCGGCCGAAGCTGGTAGTTTGTGGCTTGAGCAGTGGAACAGAGTGCTCACAAGCTACACGGATGAGGTTTGGGGAGATTTGGGTGACCTTGTCAAGAAGGCCAAGACAGAGGTCGAGCAGCTAAAGGAAGGGAATAACGCGGAGCCAACAGATACACCAGCAGTTCGACAACTTCGATCCATCCTCAAACGCGTACGAGCCCGATTATAGGTCGGACGGAAGCGGATTGGGGCCTCGGCCTCGTCAGGCCGCAGAAGTCAGCAGAAAGTCAATGCCTGAAAGGTCACCAGACTCTAGCATGCACACACTTGCCACACCGCAACGAAACGGGAATTTCTGTCACCCGTCATCCTCATGTTCCGTCGCAAGATTTATGCGTGGGTTCTGAGTGTTTTGTTCGTCTTTTTTGGCCTCGAGACATTTTATGATCCCGTGATCCAAGCTAAGCATCACCGGACCGTTCCAAGGTTGTCCGTTGAAACCCCGCCAAAACCCCACGCCGAAACGGAAGGGATTGCGGGGTTGACGGGCGGTTTGAATCGGAGCTCTAGGGGTTGCTGTGCCGACTGATGACATCATACCAACACAGCAGCCGAATGTCACCACTACAACCTGGACTACCGGTACATACCTAGGTACTGTGGTACTGCAAGACACGAGCAGGACACAAGCTAACGAACAAGAACATTTGAAGCCCTTGCCAGCTCACGAGAGCTCCACTTTGACTTTGAAGCCATACACAGTAGAGAGCCGTAGGGTTCAATGTTCTGCATTTCAGTCGATTCGAGTGCATGCTTGGGCGTTTATGCATGGAAAGCCCTAAATTGATGGGTCGACAAATTCTATCAGCCAAAGCGACCTTGGCCGCAGAGGACATCTCGACCAGTCTATCTACCTAGGTACCTCATAGGACTTGCGGACTCACCAGCCACCTTCATTCGATGTTTACCAGCCAGGCTACTTTTCATGACTTTATCTCCAATTTCTGCGGACCTTCCTTGACATATTCGAAAATTATTCGACGATCACCAATTACCTGAGCATTAATTGATCTCCCTCGGGCCTTCGAGCGAGTCTTGTCTTAACTTGACGGCTTGCTAGCTCGGCCGTTAATTGCTCAAAGTGCTGACAAGATCGGCCATCGACGCACTTGCGAGCAGTCACGATGGGTCGCAAACACATTGTCCCGTTTCCTAGCCTCACTCTCACCATCACCCTCCTCGCCACATGGCTATCCTCAGTCCTCGCCAACCCACAACAATTCCTACCAGCTGAGACGGCCACCCCCACACTCGGCCGCCTCCGGGCCGCAAATCCAGTCCACGCGCTCCTCGCCCGCGAGACCGGCGGCTGCATATCAGGCACCTTCAGCTGTGCGAGTGAAGGTTCCTCCTTCAGTGGGGTATGCTGCGCATCCGGGCAGACATGCGCGCTGGACGCAGATAACTCACCAGCCTGCTGCCCCTCGGGGGCAGTCTGCACCGGCACCGCCCCGTCGAGCTACCGCGCACCGTCGTCGACCCCGGTCAGCTATGTCGCCAACAGCTACTTTAGCTTCCCCTACATCGCGACGTCCTATTCCAACGCGGCGGCGTGCTCCAAGGCCGCGTCGCAGTGCAGCGCCAACTACGCGGCGTGCACGGCGAACCTCGAGGGCGGCGGGGGTGGAGGTGCGGTCACGGTCGTCGTGCCCGCTGGCAACGGCGGCACGAGCACCATCGGGGCAGGCGCCGGCGCGGGGACGACCTTGCCCATTGCTAGCGCCACGAGTGTCTGTCACAGTCTTAGCAGTGTCGCGTGCCATACGATTGAGGACTCGTACTGCACGGCTGGGTCGACGGCTGGTTTTACCGTGGGGAGTGCGAATGCTGCGCCGACGCACATGCCGTGTATGGGTGTTGTGGCTGGTGTTGCTGTTGGTGTCGGGCTTGGTGTGATGGGAATTTAATGATGCTTTAACGATGAATGACGATAATGAGCTTCGGATGCTATCAAGACACGATACGGATGGAGATATGCTCGAAGATGGACGGTCAAACAGTTGCAATGCCGAGACAAGTATGGTCTCTGGACAGTCTTTATGACCTCTATGGGATGCATCCTCGTGCAGGTCCAACAGGGCGTTATGGACATAGACGGCATATGTTCCGGCCGGTTCCTGAATATGGACATAACAAAGGCTTTCTCAGTACAATTTGATGAGCGCTATTGCATGGCCTAGATGACGGATAATCTCTACCATGAGAGTAACTTGAATAATGACGTTAAGGGTATTGAAACAAAACCATGTGCCTCTCCCAACGCCCTTGCTGCAATGATACCAGCTCGCCCCAAAATCACCAGTGCAATAACATATTCTTCCTGGTCCATCTGCATGATGCACTTCGGCCCGGACTATTAGTCCGATCTTCTCTAACAGGACCACCAGTCGACAATGCCTCTCTCCCTTTATCAAATCAGCCACAACTGCCACAGCTAATCACTGTCCCGTCCCTTATCCTCATTGGCCCCATCTTCGTTATTCCCCTTCGTGCGCGTCCCGCTGAGTCCCTGCTTAATCGTCCTCCAGCTCGACTTCTGTACTTGATGCACCTTCTCGTCCAGCATATCCGAAACGATCATAAGGAAACGGCTGAAAAAGAACAAACTCAGGAACGACAAGGTAGCGATCACGGCGAATGTCACCCAGTACGTCGTGCCGGTGTAGCCGCTTGTCTGGTGAAGTCACACATGTCAGTAAGGATTCTGTCCCAAATTTCGAAGATAAGTATGCCAAGTGGACTGTCCAGTCCAGGTTCCAGGTTCGTAAGGGGTTAGCTTACCAGGTCCGGGATCTGCACGGAGAAGTAGGACGTCATGAAGCTGATGGGCAGGAAGAAGACGGAGAGCTTGGCGAGAAGTGAGGCGGAGCGGTTGAGCTTCGCGGTGGCCTGTGAGTCCTTCTGCGCCAGGAGGTTGAAGTAGGTGTCGGACAGCGACGACTTCTCCACCAGGTACTCTTCGATCGTGTCCAGCATCAGCAGCCGGAGGCGGTCGTTCAGGCGCCCGAAGCGGTCGACCGCCTTCTGTGAGAGCCTGACGGCCCGGGATGGGGTCGCGAGCAGGTTAGGGTTGGAGCCCGCCATGCTGTCCTCCCTCTCGTTGACATCCACCGGCAGAGCCATGATGCCCTTGATGAGCTTCTCGTAACTCTCGAAGAGGTGCTTGAGTTGGCGCAAGTCCCTGCTCCTTGCGTAAAGCGTCTTGATAATACTCGAAGTGTCCTTATCCTTGTTTTTCCTGTCCTGTGGCATGTGTGAGTGGTTTTCATGAGATGTAAGTTTCATAGGGGACTTACGGTTATGTGAAGTACTTCATCGGTCTGTCAAAAAGAGTCGTCAGTAACCCATATTTAAGGCGAAGAGATTGAGGCTCAAGGTTCTTCCTACCAGCTTGCCCAGGGTGACACTGGAATTCGACAGGAATGAGGTCGGTGCCGTGTAGTCTTCGAATAGGTAGTAGAACAGGTTCGCCGATGCCTCCACTGCTTGGGAGGACTCCGTCACGGTCGTCCTTGCTCTTGAGGCTGCATGGCGGCTGGTTGTGTTCGCCAAGTCTGACCGGACGCCCTTTTGAGAGGCGACCCGATATTTGTACTTCTCTATTCCAATTCTCGAGAGCTGAGAGAGTAAGTCGTGCGTGTTTTTACGCATATTCCTCAGTTCTTCTGTTCTCCTCAAGACATCGGCATCATCCCCTTTCGGATTAGTGTAGTTGGGAGCCTCGTGAATAGATATTACAGTGCCTAGTGGAGAATTATATG
Organism: Cytospora schulzeri; assembly: GCA_003795315.1. Taxonomy (NCBI): domain Eukaryota; kingdom Fungi; phylum Ascomycota; class Sordariomycetes; order Diaporthales; family Cytosporaceae; genus Cytospora; species Cytospora schulzeri. The sequence continues at coordinate 1,911,025 of LKEA01000002.1, forward strand.
AGTATTTCCTTGACATACGCGGGAGCTTGCTTTTGAACTGTACTCACAATCACTGGTGAGAATATACCAAGCCCAATGCTTCGGCGGTACTAGTTCAGCAGACCCCTCATATATTTGGGCATCATGCTCGGCACCCATAGACGGTCGCTCATGTAGCCAGTTGGCTCCAATACACATGACTAGGAAATGCGTTAGTCTCGCCCTCTGACAAAATAATCATCCATAACTCACAATCCCTCCCGTGGTCGACAGTCGTATAATTGTACGTCTTCTGGAGCAGACCGTACATTTTCAGGTCTTCGGGGTCGAATGGCTCGGCAAATGGATCAACCCCTTGTGATGTGGTAGGCCTGTCCGCAGGTGCATTGGTGGGACCTCTCTCCAGGTCCTGTGTCCTGTGGAACGTACGCCTCAGCTTCGGCCTCAGATGCTCCTCTGTCTTTGCACTGTTCCGCGTAGAAGCGATTTCCCGTCTCGCCTTGTCCCAGGCCAGCATCGAGCCTGCCAGCCTCGATGAGAATTTATAACGCTTGGCGATTGCTTTAACTACATCCTGATTATGCGCAGCTGACCAGATATTGCTGATGACCGGGGGTTAGATAAGACTTCGCAGGTATTAAATCTGAAGGTAGTGGCGGACTCACATCCAAGTCACTGGTAGGTCCTCATTTTCTTTATGCCCCAATTCGAGCTCGATGAGAGTGGCGATATCCTGTGCCTTGAGGTCCGTCGCGATCCTAGCCTTCTCTGCCCCAAAGCGAACAGCGAAGTTGGCGGACTTCCTATGTATGGTGTCCACCAAGTATTTATCGTAGACTTCCTGGTCATCAAAGTCTTGGAACTGTTGGTTTAAGTCGGCATGGATCTCGTTGATAGGCACCGGGTAAGGACCGTAAGGAGTCATTGGGGTTGCTGGAGTGTCCATGGTAGATGAATGTCGGAGAGCGACAGTTTGAGACTCTGAAGAGGATTCTTCCATCAAGGATCATTCAAGAGTATGAACGACGCAAGAGAAAGAGGAAACATTGATACATAAATGATCTTACATGTTTGCAGCCGCGGTGGTATTGCGCCGCACAGCTGCATTGGCCTCCTGGCATGGCCTCTTTTTCCTTTTTTTCCTCACTGGGTCGCGGCCAGGCTACCGAGTGCGGATGACATGATGACCACCACCATGACCAGGGGGAGCTGCACAAGCTGCACGAGGATCGCGCAGCTGAAGGTGTCACAGCCGAACCGCCCAGGGCGTATGGACTGGGAGGTTTGGCGCCCTGGTGGGTACAGGGGACACAATCGGTGGACCTGAACACCGAGTCCGTCACATTTCACTTACATTGTGGCTATTGCACCTGCTGGTTGTATGTAACCATATTGTCAAGGCATCCAGCCAGGCCTAGACACAAATCAGATAAGAGGAGTCACCGCCGCATGTTTGATGCTTCAAGGCAACCATCAGCAGGAAACCGGTCGTGACGCTGCTTCAGCTGAGGTGCTGCGATTGTTTGGTGGCGGTCCCACTGCCAGACTAACTGACAGATTGACTTGACTGACTGACTGCCCGAGGTCTCCAGGTCTGTCTTGATCCTGACAGCCTGCAGATGATCCAACCGCCCATTTGGGGCCTACGGATATCTACAGCACTGGTAGTCCAGTCCAGGGCTGTTCCCAGTGCCCCTCTAAGTTTAGAAGCGCCACACCGGGTCGTGGCTCAAACCCCCCCGAACCGACATCCACCACCACTGTGGATGCTCGCGGTTATAATGCAGCGGGGCCATTGGACTATGCCGTCCCAACAGACGAGGCTCGCTGGGCTTCCATTCTCTTGCTGTACATACCTCGGACGGTAATAATGCAAGCCGTCCATGTCGTCGAAGGAGTATCGCATCTAAGGTATTGTTCTTGACTTACCTCCCACGGTAAACGTCGGCATCATCCATTCCTGCAGCATTCGGCTCGATCTGTTAGCTCGGGAACCTTGGAAGACGGGAGGCACCTCAAGAATTGGAGGCCGACCGACCAACAAGTTGCTTAATTGACGGGGGCTGGAGACGCATGCGACAATCGGGGTGGATGCAGCAGCTGCCGCTTGCCGATCCTCTGCAAGCCTTGCAGGCCTGGTTGCTTCTTCCTGAGAGATATTTGACGAGGGAATTGTTCATACAGTACCGGTATGTACGTGCACATTTCCAGTGGGGCTTAGACCAGATGAATGGACCCCTGAACCAACGTCGACTGGTCCCTTCAAGGCGGCCTCTAAAGAGTTCATGCAGCCTCCCGTGTCCCGACGTCAGATCTAGAGAATGCCGAGGGACGGGAAGTCTTTCCAGCGGCCGTGAATAGAATGTCAAGACAAGGCAATGTTTGCTTTGTGAACCGGCATACCAAGAAACGCGGAGTATCGACATGTCGCGATGTTTGCTACTCCGTGGCGCCTGCAGGACCGTCGAATGGTCTCATCATCAGCCCCCAGATCGGACGGTCACTGACTTGTCACACACAAGAGGCTACGGCATCGGGGAATAGAGCTATTGATGATTTTAGATCTCGTTGAGTATTTTCTTTTTCAATTCGTACAATCTTAGCGCAGTATCATTTGACTCCATCGGAAGCCACTATCGCCCTTTCCATACTGCCATATCTCCCTTGGGTATGATCATCGACATGAAGATATTGACCGTGAGTATTTCCCTGGCACCCCTAGTATGTACTGCAATATCGAGTTACAAGCAAACAAGACCCGCCGCTCCACCGTCTGGATAATCATGCTTAGTTGAAAACCATCAGGGAGATAAGACCACCCAGGACCAGGGCAAGAGGAGAGCCAAGCTTCTTGCTGTCGTTGGTGTTGACAGGGGTGCTCGTGGTAGACGGGGAGTCTGTGGCGGCAGCACTCGAAGACTTGCTGCTGCTGGTGCTAGAAGTGTCCTTGGTCGAGGCAGATTCGGTGGCACTGGTGGAGCTGTCGCTTGTCGTACCCGTGCTGCTGGTGACGCTAGAGGAGCTGCCGGTAGAGGTGCTTGAGCCAGACGCGGTCGTGGAGCCGGTCGTGGAGCCGGTCGAGGAGGCCGTCGAGGAGGCCGTGCTGGACCCCGAAGTAGATGACGCCAAGGTGGTGCTTGCGCTGGCGCTGGCGCTGCCCTGGTACTGGAACTGCGGGCTGTAGTTGGGCGTACCGGAGTCGTCATCGATCTCGAAGGCGTATGTGGCACTGGTAAGAGACGAATCGGGAGTCCAGGTGTAGGAGGTGCCTGTCAGGCCGGTGGCAAGGACCTCAACGTCCTTCAAGTCGGTGGAAGCACCGTCCTTCAAAGTGATGGTGACGGGGCCATCGGCATCCGACCAGGTCAGCGTGAAGCTCTTTCCGGCGGTAACGGCGACTGTGAGTCTCAGGGTCAGTAATCGTTTTCCTTCTTGCAATGCCTCGAGAAACGACGCAGGAATTCCCGGCCAGTCGCCTCAACAGCTCAGTGAAGCACATGGGCCCAGAGCTACCAAGCGGATGCATCTGACATTCCGGACACCATACTCTATTGCCAACATTGCAAGTAGTATGGAGCAGGTCACTTCACACAAAGTCTAGTCGAATCATAGATCTGTTGCGAAATGATTTGTTACCGGTGCTTCACCACTTGCAATTGGCTGTAGAGTAGATGGATGTCCGGTAAGTAGATTCACCTGAGAGGTAGGTCTTGGATGGCATTTGAGGTCCGAAATCGGATCGATGTGAGGATATGTACTAACAGTCGCTGTTGGTGAACTCAACGGCCAGAGTTGAAGGGAGAGCAGCCACGATGGCGAGGAGACCAGAATTGAACTTCATCTTGGTGGTTGTGATTTGTGGTTGTCAAGTAATTAACGGGGTGAGAAATAATTGAGGAAGCTTCCGAAAGTATTGTTAGCTTTGATGACCTGACGGGTTTTTAATGGTAGGGTCTGCCGAATGCCTTGTCGTGCTGGGAAATGGGAATGGACGAGGAAGGTGCGGACTCGAGAGACGCGACCGCGCAGTATTTGTTTTGTCTCGGAGGACGAAGGGCATCCAAGTTCCAAGTTCCAACTCAAACCTGAGACTGAATGATTCACAGGAGATGCGAACGAGGAATGGTACAAGAGACTAGATGGTGATCGACTTACATGAGTGTGAATTAGTAAATGGATTAAAGTACTAAGTAAGTATTAAGAAGCTGCGTTAATGTTGGGCTGGAAAGAGCGACAACAGAGGCACCGACGACACGAGACGAGGAAAACGGTGAGTGAGGAGGTAGGGAAGGAAGAAGGCTCGAACTAAGATGGGGGGGATGGAGAGAAGAGCAGGCTGTCGGCTCAAATATGGATAGGTCGGCGATGGGTATCCGCAATCTTCATCGTCAACGACCGGCACAAGATGGGGAACCACTGGAGCCTAAGGTAGTCCCATTTGAATTTCCCAAATCCACGGTGCCACGCAGTCGTCAGGTTGGGAGCCCACCAATGGAGACCTCGACAGTGCGTGAATGATCATTAGCTTAAATTAACCGAAATGATCCCCAAAGCAATGGCACCCGGATGGTAGCCGGATAACACCATATAATCTCTGGGGTATACCAGGACAGGCAAGACTGGCAAGGGGTCCTTTTCCCATGTTCCAACGTTCACTATCATCAGGGCTAGCAGGGCTGCAGGGGCTGCAGGCAGGGGAAACAACATCTGCAGGGTCGACATGTGAGCTGCATCTTTGGCGTTTCTCTTGCCTTATTAGGTTCGACTGGCGCATTAGTCTACCAAATTAATCTTCCATCCTTCTTCTTGAGCAATGAGCAGCAGTTCGTCTTCATCAGGGGCATCCCACTATCCAAGCCATCACAACTCATAATTGGGGAGGTTGCGTACTCCAGTTTTTCTTGCGGCGAGTCTGGATGTGCCTGGTGCCGAAAAGATGTTGTGGCGATGATTACCAAACATCGGCTGGTGCGAGATGGCCTGATAGAGTAGCGTGTCGCGACTCGCGATGCCCGTCCGTTCCGAGGAATCTAGCAGTTGCGTCACAGTCACAATCTCCCTTGTGACACCCATCAGATCTGCTTGTCAGTTGTGCAGTCGTGCAACTTGCAAGTGTTACAACAGCTTGGTCAACATGCAGCAGGCCTTCTCGAGTTCCCCCGGTTGCACGGTTACACGTGCGCTTGGGATGGCCGAGCCCTTCATTCACTTCTCCCCAGGGCTCCCCAGGGCTCCCCAGGGCTGCGTGGCTAGTAGCGGGGTACACAGTACAACTTTGAAGAGCAGTCTCTTATCGCGTTCCCGCATAGCAACCCCATTGATTGTCGAGATAACTATGGTGCTGCGGGGCAGTTGTGGGTCACAGGGTTTTGATGGGACATCTGGATCAGCAAGTCAAAGCACGGCTGCTACCCTCGCGTCGTCCATCTTGAGCATCGAGTACTCTTCTGACTGCATTCACGGGCGGAAAACAGAGCCTTTTGGGCATCACGGGAGTCAATTGGACGATTGTGCTCAGCATTGCCACTTTCGGTCGTCTCCGGAATGAACAGAGCGTCAAGGTTTTCTATACCCAGATTCTGTATTCCCTACAGGGAATGGATTTTCTGTACCTGCATCAATAACCTGTACAGTTCTGTACCTGCATCATACCACGGCACACGCGTAGAATCCTGAACGCGAAATAAAACCTGGCAGATTCCCGGGCGTTAACGTGCCATTGATGCCTCCAGTCAGACTGCTTCCATTCGGGGGGTCTCAGCCAAGAACAATTCATTGATCCTCGAGTTCCTCATAATCCGGAACATCTCGAATCTCAACAACTGATCACAAGTGACGACTCACACGTGCCCTGAAAACCGCCGTCACTCATGTAAATTCCGACAATGTGTCACAGCGTGGCGAAGGTTGCCACTTGGTCTGGTTTCAGCAGTTTGCTTCACCTCGTGCGCCTAAGTTTGGGCTCTACACAATATCGTGGCTGCTCCAAGGCCTCCCCCGTATGCCCCCCCCCCCAACACGTGCCGTAGGCCAGCCTCCATGTGATTCCAAATACTACAGCGCACAAGTCGCCACGCGCATGCCAAACAAAAACCAGTTGGTGGCCCCAAGGTGTCGGAAGATACCTCGTTCTTAGCCACGCGGAAGCGCAATGGCTTGGTGTGTCGTAACGCAAACACGATGTCTCGGTGGGGCGACGTACGAACCCCCATCAGTATCTCGCTCGTATGAAGACCGCAGTGGCAAGGCCGTTAGGGGTGATCCCTGCAAAGCAGTATTCACTGGGTGCTGGTCGTCACAAAGACGAGCTTGCATCGACATCAGATGCATCCGATGCCTGCTCCAGACGAGGCATGCTGGCACTCTGACTGAAGCCTCAGCATTGCCCATCCAGTGTGGTTGCTCGACTATAGGCGCACGAGTGAGCGGGGCGAAAGGCACTTCTGTCGATGATGGCCTCCGTCGACAAGCAGATTTTGTAGCAGGATTTCCTAGGACCTTATGCTATGTCCTCCGCTCTGAAGGCTGTCGCGACAGCCTCGTAATCGCTTCAGGGCAGCATGCATTTGACAACGCCGCGCCTCACGCCCTCCGTTTCTTCTCTCACCATGTTGACAACGGCCCCGAGGTTGCGAATCTTATCCACGAAGTCATCCAGGGAACCACCAACCCCGAAGTACAGCCTTTTGGCAGCAACGATGGCCACGGCCTGTCGACTGGGTTGGGCATCACGTTCTTGGCCCAAAACGGAAAGTAGAGTCTCGGTGAATGAGCTGAGGGCAAAAGGAGAGTAGATGGTCTCCGCGCCCATGATCAAGGTCTTTTGGGGACTGACATCACCGCCTGTACCGCTGGGTAGTGATGCAGAGCTGCTGTTGACCAAGTCGACGAATTCCGGAGACCAGCCTCCAGAAATGAAGCACAGTGAGATCTTGGACGAATCAAGGAAAGCCTTGAACGATTCCACCACGTGCTCGGTGATTTCCAACTCGCCTTCCAGCTCGCCTTGGGTCGTCGACAGCGCCTCTTTGAGAAGCTCATCATGCTGCTGCTGATGCAGCGCCCACGCCAGGAGGAAATTTGGCAACGTAACAAGTTGAAGAACACTGGGGTTGTAGTCGGCAAGAGTGAGGTACAGAGAAGTCTGGTCCTGCTCCAAATCCTTCTGCATAAGTGCCCTTTTCGACAGTGCCCATTGAAAAAGAGCGAGAGAAGGCAATGCAGTGCCGCAGCCCAGCTGTTGGAGGCGAAAAGTCAGTGAGGCTCCGGATTGGCCTACGGTACGAGGATGAATGGCTTCCCAAGGCACCGTATCTCTGTCCACTCACCTCCATTATTCGATAAGATCCTTCGGTTAGATTCCCGGGGAAATCTTCGGCTGCGAGGACCTTGACCAAGTCAACGCTACTCTCCCAGCTCTTGAATCCTCCCTCATAGATGCCGGTCTTCACATCGTGGCTGCCCAGCCCTGGCTCGACCTCATCGCCATCGCCATTGCCATCGCCGCCTTCCTCTGCCATCAATTGGAGCCTAACATCCCAGAGCTCTCGTCGGGGGATCTGGATTGACCCCTTGCCGTCTAGATCAACATCAAGAAGGCTGTACGCTATTTTGGAAGGCAAGCTTGACAGTAAATGGCCTAGATCGTGGTGGACTGGGGGCAGCAGAGGTTTGCCCTGAACTGGGAAGGCACTGGAGGCCGAGACCGAATTGGTGAGCAGTGGCGCCGAAGGGGCGCCCTGCGGCGCAGAAGTATCATCTTCTATGTCATCGCCGGCGAACGAAAAGGAGAACGACATGATCAGAGTTAAATAAATACAAAAAACACCGAGGATGAGACTAGAAGCCTATATTGACCAAATGAGTGTGAGTATTTTTGGGTCTAGTATCTCTTGTTTGAGACGGTGGAAAAAACCTTACCGTTTTTTACGACTTGAGAAAACGTTGACACACTTTCACCACAGAGTGCCCTGCTCCCCGGAGCCGATCACTTTTTTTTTGGCGGGCGACCGTCCCGCTGTAGGTTGGCGTTGGTTGGGGCTGCGGAGCCGCGGTCACGCCAGGGCCTAATTGGCCGGTGATTGGGCTGGTGCTCGCACTACACAGCTGACACCTTCCAACACATGCGGCATCTAATACATCTTAGATACGGATCTGTAAATGAATGGCCCCAACATGCATATTCCGAACAGAGGACAGCTGAACATGTCAATCAATATTATCCAATATCAATGGGGAAAAATTTATGCTTGTCATGTGGCTGCTCAACCGAGACACGCGTCGGGCACGTATTTCACACCCACGGTCCTTCACATCAAGCAGTCCGGCAGACAACATGCCTGCATGCCTAAACAACCAGGACAGTCGAGAAACAAGTCATGAGAAAGCCTCCCACAAGCCTCGTCGTCCTAATTGACGCACCTAAGCCGCAAGCTGGAAGCCAGCAGCCGGGCCTAGCGGAGCCCACACTATGATAGGAAGTTATACTGTTATCATCCTGGTCCTCTGTCCTCTGCTTCTGAGTGTTCCCATTCGCTGTTCACCGCCCGTCGTTGACAACTCGGGAAAGGCTGAGCCTTGTGATAGGACAGTTTACGACTTACATCCTGACGTCGCTTCCCACACAGGTGGGACTCACTCCACCTTTACTCACTCACTTCACACAACTGACACGCTCGTTAAGGCTATGGTTCTTCACGTATATCCGTGAATTTATGCCGCTACATGTACCCATATGTACTTCTCTGGATGTCTCCCCATCTCTTTCTCTATCTTGGGGGCCGTCATCACCTCCATCTCATCTCTGTCTCAATTATGTCTCCTCCCTCTCCCTTCATCCCTCCTTCCCTGTGCCCAGGCCAGCCTGGGGAACAAGTTGCTTCTGTTGGTGGATCACGAGCTCTTCCTCAACATGAACGTCCTTGATGCCCGACCTTCCCCTGGTCAAGGCCGTTGGCCTGGCTGCAGAGCCCGGCAGGATAGCACTCGGATTACTGGATGAGGCGGAGAGCAGGCCGGCTCGGCGGCGACTCGACTCGACCCATGGCAGCATGCTCAAGTAGTATTTGCCGTAAACCAGCCAACGGAGCTTGGCTTCCCCTTCCTTAGGTTCCATCCATCTGCCATCGAACAGGAACTCGATCCTTACCAACAAGGTCGTACTTTCCTATCTAGGAACTGTACGGAGGCTTTTACGTCTGCATGTCAAGCGACATGAGAACGAGGATCTCGCCATCCGAGGAAGAAGCACTAGAGCTCTTGGTTTCTCCACCCGTGGGAAGGTTATGGTGTCTTCCTGGATGTCGTCTTTTTGCCCATTTTCTCGTCTTTCCCATCCTATCATTGGTGGCCGTCCTTGAGTAAATAGTTTCAACACCAACGAAGGCCACTGTGCTACCGACGTAGGATTGGGGTTGGTCATTGCTAGTGTGATTGATGTCTTGATCAGACTGTTTTCATATGTTTTGGCAACTGTCCGCGTATACAACTCTTCCATTAAATACCTCTCACTGCTCCCCCAGATTCTCACTGTCAAGACTTGAGTCAAGCCACCACCCTCTCTCCTCAGTTCCGCGCCTTAGGAATGGCTATTGCACGTCTCCACCAGATCTCGGATCACTTCGAGGTGCCGAACACGAACGGCCACACGAACGGTAATGGGACGCATCCCGCTTACACCGTCAGGGAACAGCCGCTCGGCACCCCCAAGCCCATTCGTATTGTCTGCATCGGTGCTGGCGTCAGCGGTATCAACCTGGTTCGCACCCTTCGGCTCAACCTGACCGGCTACGAGATTGAGATCTACGAAAAGAACGAACAGGTGGGCGGCACATGGTTCGAGAACCGTTACCCTGGCTGCAAATGTGACATTCCCAGTCACTGCTACCAATACTCATGGCGGCCCAACAAGGACTGGAGCAACTTCTTCGCGCCGGCCGAGGAGATCGGTGACTATTTACGCCAAGTGTGTGAAGAAGAGAACATGATGGGCTCGATCAAGTTACAACACCAAGTCACGGCAGCATGGTGGGATGAGCTTAGGGGTGTGTGGGTTCTGAAGGTTCTGGATCTGCAGACGGGAGTAGAGTTTGATGACGAGGCGAACTTCATCATAAATGCCTGCGGGATCCTGAAGTGCGTAGCACATCCTGCCAAATGTGTGAAGGGTCCTGGAGTACTGACCGATCGAACAGCAACTGGAAATGGCCTGAGGTAGAAGGCCTTCATGACTTCACCGGGGACTTGATACACACTGCGGCTTGGCCAAAGGAGTACGATCTCACAGATAAAACCGTGGTCGTTGTAGGAAACGGCGCATCCGGAATTCAGTTACTACCAGCGATACAACCAGGTAAGTTGCGCCCAGTGAACGTGCCGGCCACATCATATTGACACACTTCTAACACTAACGCGCAGATGTCAAGAAGCTGTACCATGTCGTCCGCACACCTACATGGATCCCACCACCTTGGCGACAGGGGCAAATGATGATGGGCGGCGGCCAGATGTTGAAAGAGATCAGTCTTGACGAGGAAGAAAACTTCACGCCTGAGCAGATTCAGACATTCAAGGATGACCTAGACTTTTATAAACGATTTGTAAAAGGCATCGAGAAAGATACCAGTGGAAATTTCCGTTTGGTATGGCCGAACTACTACCCGTCACGATGCTAAGGCGGTGCTCAGTGCTGACCACATCGCTTTGCATTTAGGCGGCCAAAGACGGACCCATACAAGCATTCGCCAGTGCCAAAACCAGGGAGTACATGACGATGATGCTGGACGGCGATGAGAGACTATGCAAGGCATTGATACCAGACTTTCCTCTCGGAACCAGAAGGATAACGCCTGCGCCTGGATATTTCGAGGCACTGCGAAAGGACAACGTCGAGGTTGTTGTGGGCAACATAGAGAGATTCGTCGCAGACGGTATCCAAATGGAGTCCGGAGAAGTCCTAAAAGCAGACGCCATCATCTGTGCCACGGGCTTCGACATATCATTTTGCCCGCGGTTTCCGCTGATTGGCCGCGAAGGCGACCTCCGGGATATTTGGAGCGATGAGACTCCCAAAGCATACATGTCCTGTGCCGTAGCTGGGATGCCGAACTATTTCAGTAAGTTGACCCAAGGCAATTCGTACAAAGTCGATCCAATCTCGCATCTCAGACGCAGAACACTGACCAAGGTCCCACCCTCCGCAGCATTTCTTGGCCCTAACGCTCCCATCGGGCACGGCTCCGTGTTCACACTCAGCGAGCACATCGCCAAGTACATTGTGCGCATCCTGAAGAAGTGCCAAACAGAGCACATACGCGCGCTAGCCCCCACGCAGGACGCTGTCGACGACTACAACGAGCACATCGCCCATTTTATGCCGCGGACAGCGTGGTCCGCTCCCGGCAGGTCATGGTTCAAGGCAGGGAAGGAGGACGGCCCCGTCGTCGCGCTGCACCCGGGAAGCCGGGTACACTTCTTCCACATGTTGGACGAATTTAGGGGCGAGGACTTCGAGTACGTGTATGACGGTGCCCAGGGCGGTGCGGGGAAGGCAAAGCAGAACCGCTTCGCGTATCTGGGCAACGGGTTCTCGGTCAGGGAGTTGGACCCTGAGTTCGACTCGACGTGGTACCTTGACGAGTCGGCCATTGTGTGATGGCGCCGGTTTCCTCTTTTTCCTTCTCATGACCCAGGGCGGTGTCTTTGATGCAGGCGTTTGGAATGTGCGGCTGCGATGTGTTTTGAGAGACCTGCATATTTAACGGTGGTCTTCTGAACTGCTTGTGGTTTTTCAGGCAAGTCATGATGATTTAGAGTTCCTTGCGCCATACGTCTCTCGATAGCTTCAGATTAGACTCTGATTCTTTCATCATTGGAATTGCGCGTGCATATTAGCATGCCCCACCCCTCTCTGTCAACATAGATGCATGTGGTATTTATTATATGTTCGTGAGAACAGTCCGAAGACCTCTATGACACTGAAAAGTACCTTTTGTTCACCCTTCATACATGTCATGAGGTTGGCTCTCCGGACTCGCCTTTCTTTATGGCTTGCAATAGCTCATAGAGCTGACCTATTTGTTGATCTGCGAACACGGGTGTCAGTCAGCACAACACTTGATATGAACATCTCCATAGAAAGAACAACAACATACCGCTCATCTTCTCGATCTTGCCCGGGTCCAGCTTCTCACCCACCCAGGAGTCACCCTCTATCTTCTGGGCATACAGCTGCCACTCCGTCAAGAATCCGATCTAGACCAATCCTCGCGTCAGCTCAAACTACTCAAGAGGCAAAAGCGAGGGATTTTCTCCCCCTTCACACGTCGATTATAACTCACCAGGTGTGCCGGGTTGTCGACGTTGCGGTGGGCCCTGAACTCGGCCTTGACGTACTCGTCTCCCAGCAGTCTCATCTGTCGCGGCAGATGTTTCCGGTGAGAACGCAACAGACGCCGGTAGAGTGGAATTGGTGGCAGCAGGGCCATGGGCTCGGGCCTGAGACCGCCACGGGCGGAGGTGGCCGATGCGAGGAGACGTCGTGAGGCGTTCATGGTCTTTTTCCCCTACTTTTCTCGTGCTCGTTTCCCTCCTTTCCTTTTCTCCTAGCGATGTATTCCAATGTTCTCAGATAAATCAGGGAGAGTGTGAAGTCTCTGAGGCCGTAGGGAAGATTTCGGATCAAAGTATTTTAAGATGTTATAGTCGTGAGTTATGCCCTGGTGAGATATAAAAGGGCAATGTGAAATGAAGCCATCGCAGACTGGTCATTGCTCATGAGAATGCAGGGTTGTCTCTTGCAAAACGGATGCGTGACCGTCTTTCCCAGCCCCAGGGTTACGGCTCATTCTGGAGGGCCGTTACGATTGGAGACTGACGTTTTGTTTCAAGCGGGGCGTCAGTAACAGGGGTATGCGGTTAAGAGGAAATCTGAAAAGTGAAGGGACCCCGGTTGGCTGGTGCTACGGTCCGTAAATTTGCCAATTTTTGCTTGAATATAACGGGTACCAAACTCAGCGTTATGTATCAAGCGGGGTTAGTTCAGTTGGGAGAACGTTAGACTGAAGCATCAAAACTTCATCAATACAATTCTGTATATCTAAAGGTCGTGCGTTCGATCCGCACACACCGCAACACCTCTCTTTTTGCTTTTGGACAGTACTTGAATTGTTTACTCTTCCATGTATATACAGTCACACGCTGTCGTGTTACTCATGGCATGTTCATTTTTATTGTTGATTTGTTTTGGACGCCTGGGCACTCGGGTTAGTTACTTTGGAAGTCCACACAAGCCATGCGTGTATTTCCGTGTGCTGCAGTGCAGGTCCACTCTCATCACCCCACAGAACTTGATGCTATCGAGGCGGCTACAGTATATACGGCGGAAGAGGTTGTACTCCTTGCGCTTACCCATGTAGTGTGTGACCATCTCCATCTCCCGAAATCCTTCAACTCGACCTTATGCGCCGTACCTTGAGCGGTTTCATCTTTCATCGGCCCGCATTCACAAACACAGTGCCCTGCCCGAACTCACCATTCAGCCGAATCTCCATCAAGGCCCGCCTGCACTGTGGGTAGGTCTGGTAGGCCGTACAAGGTCACGGCGCCTATCGGCCCCGTCGGCCAAGATTCAACTGCGCCGCAGCCGGCTGCAGCCAACAAACACGGGGATTGTGCATGCGATAGGCTCCCAAGGCAGGCCACAACGCAAGTCCATATTCGCCCAATGGCTCCTGCAGGATGGCAGTGATACAGTGGAACACTGCCCGGCGGGACTAACGAGACAAATTTCCCAAGTGTCCTCGACTTGCTCTCTCAAATGCTTCATTCACCCTCCTGTGATGATCTATCATGCTCGGTATCATTCCTTTGTTCCTTCACTTTATGCTATGTTGATATTCTCAAAAGTGCCTCCTTTTCCTTTCTATTTTTGAGCGCAGTCGAATATGTCTGCTTCGGGTCAGAATGAGCCTGTTAACCTTCTGGCATGTGGTACGTTTTCTCTGGTGTGTGATCAAGAATAAGACGAACTACGTGCTGACACACAATGCAGATGGCGGTGGAATTCGGGGAGTATCAGAGCTCGTCATATTGGATGAGATTATGAGGAGGATGCAGCAGAAAGGGAATCTCGCGAAAGTCCCGAAGCCATGCGACTACTTTCACCTCATAGGGGGCACGAGCACAGGAGGGTACAGTCTCATTCCATATCACATCAGGTTTCATAGCTCGAAGCTTTTCCGTGGACCGACATTAAATCAACTGACACACGAGCCTAACACAGTCTTGTCGCCATTATGCTCGGCAGGCTGCAAATGAGCACCAAAGAAGCACTCACGGCATACGACAGCTTCGCAAGCGAGATTTTCTCAAAGAGACGCAAGAGTCTTGTTGAAAAGTACAAAGCTAAGACCCTCGAAGAGACTGTAAAGCAGCTGGTCCGAGACCAAGGACAAGGCTTCAGCATGCGAGACGGGCGGCCGGAGGAGGCCAAAGGCCATGCCTTCGTCTGCACGATGCCCGAGAAACGGCACAAAGAGGTAGTGCGCCTCAGATCATACGAGGTCAAAGGCGACAAATACCCCAACTGTCTTATAGTCGAGGCAGCAAGGGCGACCACTGCAGCTACGACGTACTTCAAGCCTATGCCCATCAGGGACGAGGAAGGCAACGAAGAGATGTTCGTGGACGCCGCTCTGGGCACGAACAATCCGATTTCTATCTTGTGGGACGAGGCCACCGAATTGTTTGGCAAGAAGCGTAAACTCGGCTGTGTGGTGAGCTTGGGAACCGGATCTCGTGATGTGGAAATGGAGTCGAATGGTGACCGGCTCGTTGAGAAGATGAAGTTCCTCATGAGTGCGGCAAAGCTAACCAAAGAACTTGGAACGGACTCGGAGAAGGACCATCTGAGATGGCAGGCTAAATTCGAAGAATTTGAGCACACTTACTTCCGCTTGAACGTGGACGGGGGTGCTCAGGGAATCGAACTATCGGAGTGGGAGAAGATTGGGGAGTTAAAGAGAAGGACCCGGGATTACCTGCAGAGCCCCGAGGTCAAGAAAATGGTTGACGACCTGGCCGAGGTTTTGCTATCGAGCAGAGACTCAGGACTGACTCTTGCACATGGCCGTAAGTACAACTCCTTCACGTTCCACGTATCATGGCCCCTCCCACTGGCCTTATTTACTCTTCTTCGCCATGAATTATCGCGCCGTATCCGGGATGGATGTGGATTCGAGGGGAGGGTGCTGTGCCTGAAGATCATTCATTCAATCACTGTTTGTTACAAGAATCGCGCTGAAATGAAAGCAACAGGCGGTCTTAGCAAGGAAACCACCATACCAGCAGAGCCAAGAGCTATTCGCAGGGGCAAATCGAGCAACATCTTCACAGGCCGGACAGCAATCCTAAGGAGACTCGACGAGTACTTTGGACCTCGTGCTCCTGGAGACACATCAAGGCGAGAATTCCATCTTCGTGGCATGGGCGGCGTGGGTAAGACACAAATCGCCTTGAAGTTCACGGAACGGAACGAGCGAAGGTATTCCAACTCTGCACCTCGATCGGGGTCATAATGCTGACTAGATACCAGGTTTCACATTCTCTGGGTTGATGCTACAGATAACATCACTATCGAGCAAGGTTATAAGCTTATGGCCGCAAACATTTTCGGTCCAAGGGAAAGGAAAAACCCAGTACAAGACGTTCTTCGATGGCTGCAGCAGAGCAATGAAGAATGGCTTCTCATTTTCGATAATGCACCAGTGTCTGGCCTCGCTAAATACTTGCCGGATGGAGACTTTGGCAATATCCTGTACACGAGCAGGCATCGCAATTTACAGCCACGCTTACGACCAGAGTGCGTGGCAGACGTCGAAGTAATGGACGTTCAAGAATCTGTTAAGCTTCTTCTGCTGTCCGCGCAGCAATCGGACAACGCTGAAGAGAGCCGGGAGCTTGCAAAGGATATCGTCCGGGCTTTGGGCTTTCTCCCCCTGGCCATCGACCAGGCTGGCGCTTACATACACATGGCTCCATGTGCGCTGGATAAGTACCTAGGCGTGTTCGAAGAGCAGAAGGAAGAACTACTTCGCAATCCGCGCTTCAAAGGCGGCGATGAACAGCGGCATATTGCCGTCTATGCAACCTTCAATATATCCTACAAGGCAATTAGAGCCTATGCTGATAAGAAAGCGGACATGGCCAGGGTGCAGGATGCTAAGGTCGCCCTAAAGCTTCTCAGCTTGGTTTGCTTCTATAACAATGAAGGAGATTTACACGCGATTTTTGACCAGGCAGCCAAGTTCCGCTACGCTATGCAGAGGTACCTGGAATTTCCACTGAACGCGGGAGAGGTCAGGCTTGATGACCTTGTATGGACCTTCGAAACAGATATTTCACTGGAAAACCCAGACGGCAGGGCCTGGGACTCTGACGACTATGTCATGGGCATGAGTTTCTTGAATGAGTTTTCACTCATCAAATTTGACTCCATGACAGCTTATTGCAATATGCACGTCCTCGTACACGACTGGGCGAGAAATCGGATGGATGACAAGGAGAGGTCGGACTGGGGCCTTGCAGCAAGATGTATACTCATGGATTCAATCACCCTCAAGGCGGGCCTTGACTATGTCTTGTACCGTCGCGACGTTGTCCCCCACCTCGAGGCCTGTCAGAAATATGTCAAGGTGGAGCACGACAATCCTCTCGTTGAGAGTGAATACCAGGGAAAGATGGCGCGAACCTTCCGACAAGCTGGCAATTTGAAGGCTGCGGAGTCCGCATTGACGAAAGCGCTCGAGTATAGGATACAAGTCTTCGGCCTCTTTGATGACGGCACATTCTCCGCATTTTCCCAGCTCGCCAAGGTGTACATGGATCAAGGCCAATATTCAAAGGCAGAGGAAATGTACCGAGAGGTTCTTGACCGGCGGAAGCTTCACCGTCGAGACACGAAATGGGAGGCTATCGACAAGGCTCAACGAGCATCCGGCGAGCACAGCAACATAGACAGAGCGGCTATTCTTGCCGCAGACGATCCTCTCGACGATTCTCATATCTTGAAGGACACTAAGAAGCTGTTAAACGTACTGGTGCTACAAGATCAGAAGAAAGCGGCGGTGGATGTGTGCCTTCAAATACTGCAGTGGTATGAGCGAACGGGTGACGAGACTGACAAGGTGCGCACATACCGAAGATTTTTGAGCCGATTGAGGAGGGACAACAACGAGGACAACTTGACGATCGAAGAAGCGGCCCAGCATCTTGCAGACACAACATCACTCTTTGGAGCCGACCATCCCAATTCGATTCGGGACAAGAAGGTGCTTGCCGATATCGTGGCACAGCACGACGGCCACTTGGAGGCTGAAAAGTTATACCAAGAGGTGTTCGAATGGAACAAACGTGCGTACGGAGAAAACAGCCTCCAAGCTTTGAATGCGAGGCGTGATGTAGCGAATATGCTTTCTCACCAGCTCCGTGCGTATGAGGCCGATGGGATATACTCCGAGTTGCTCACTCAGTACGGCAATATCCTCGGTCCTAAGCATCCGAAGACGTTGGAAGCGAAGGCCGACATGGCTCTATGCCTATACACTAAAACAATGTACGAGGAGGCCATCAGACTCATTGGAGAATGCTTGGCGGACCGACGCGAGGTGTTGGGTGCCGAACACACTCTCACGCTCCAGGCGGAGCACTGTCTTCGCCAGTTCCGTGAAACTCAAGCTGCCGCGCCCGACTACCTCAACGCAGGCCTTCGAAATATGGCGGTTGAAGCCTCTCTCCGAGTCCTTGGAGACCGTGCTCCAGAGTGGATGCTCCAGTGGGAGCCAGAGTCGGAGGAGGATTTGATGGTAGCGCATCTCCGACGCGGAACGTTGCGCAGGATGAGGTTGGAATTTGTGACCGAAGGGGACATGGTCCTCACCCGGATCCGCTACTTGGACGAGGTCAATCAAGAGGAGACTGTAGACAATCCTGGTGAAACTGACCAGGAGCGGCAACCGCAATTGAATCTTTAAATACCTATATTAATATACTTCGATACCAGAGATAACAAGGATTAGCAGAGTGAAAAGTAGTACATATCGGTCTGGCATATCCCTGCCAGCTATCGAACATTCGACACTATACGGGGTTGTGATATCACGAGAGCTATTGTCGGGGGCACTTCAACATGATATAATGTATCTAGAGAAATTCTTATATCATCAGCTCCTTCGTGGGGACTCGTTTCGTGTGACCTTTTCCTTGATGTTTCGACCCCTTTAGTTGGTATATCTAAAACATCTGCTTCGGGCCTTCAAATTGTCCGTTATCCTGTACACTAGTAAAGCGATCCTGTGTGGTTACGGCCGCTGATGTTTACTTACGTCTTATAAAACGCACATGAAGGTATCGGAATTTACTATCGTGCCCTGCCTCCCTTGTGTCGAGAAAGGCCAACTGAACCCAGAGCATTCTTCCCTTGGATGTGCTCATAATACATCTAGGCTTTCTTTGGGGTACTCGTCAAGACTCTCATCCAACTAGAGACGCGGTCCTGAGGAGTTGTTTGACATTGCCGTATCTTCATTGCCCATATTGCCACCTTCACTAAGATTCAATATGGGTTGCTCCGGCACAAGAAGACCAGTCAGCAGGCGCAGAACATGTCGATTATATTTCACACTATGCCCTAATCTATGACTCCATCGCCTCAACAATCCAATTTGCCTGAACGACACTGACTTTCTTGGCGTAGTTCTTGGTAGTGAAGACATGCTCTAAAAACATAATAGCTTCCTTCTTCTGCCCATGCAAGACACTGGCCGGGTGTATGGCAACGACATGCTTGCCATGGCAAGTGACATAGCTAGCATCAGGCGCTAGAAGGGCCGTCTTCATCGCGAATCCTGTCAAGAAGCATTTCAGCAACACCTCTGCAGCGTCTGGTGCTATCGGGCTGAATGGCTGAGGATCAGGTGGGGCAGCCTCTGAGAGCATTTTCTCCTTGAGGCAGAGTCCTCGGAGCTGCTTCCGAATGTTCAAGGCTTGCCGCATGACCCTCAGGTTGATCTCTCTCTGCTTGCACCACTCAGATCGATCCGTGCTCTCCGCCGTATATTGCTGTATGGTTGTGAGGTAGGTGAGAAGATCGCCTTCCCTGCGGTGAAGCTCCTTCCTATATTCTGCGACTTTTTCTCTGTCCTCCTCAGAGCGAAGTTGATGGAATATATCGTCACCAGCTGTCAGACATGAGATAATATCGATGGCCTCCAAGAGGCAATCGTGTTTAGAATCTGCCGCTGCGAGCAGTACCCGCCCGTACGGAGCTGTGACGGGAAAGGAGGCCATCTTTTTCCCCATTTCAGTGATTGATCCATCGTCACCGACAGCGCCAAGAACATGAAGGTGCAGCAAGGCCTTTTCAAAGGACTCATCATCCGGTGTATCCATCAAGGGGAAGGAAAAGATATCATCGATGCCTCGCGCTTTCATAGTTAGGACGGCACCCAAAGTATCAATCCTCAGAATCTCTGGCAAATCCGCGTCTTGCAAAGAATGGAAGCCCTCTTCAGTGTAAAGTCTGTAACATCGTCCTGCAGCCTCTCTGCCAGCTCTTCCAGCACGTTGAATGGCAGATGATTTAGAAATTGGTTTGGCCAGAAGCGATTCCATACCTAAACGGGCGCGGAATTGTTTGACTTTGGCCTTGCCAGTGTCGATAACGTAGCGAACGCCAGGGACTGTCACGGATGTTTCGGCGATGTTGGTTGCAAGGACAACTTTCCGAGCAATCCTGCCCTTGGCAGGCTGAAAAGCCTTCTGTTGCGCTTCAATAGACATCTGCCCAAAGAGAGGTATTGCAACAAGCTTGGGAACCTTTGGGTCCAGCGTTTTAGCGTAATCCTCGATGATTTTCTGCGCGGTCTCAATCTCCTCTTGGCCTGTAAGGAAGGCGAGAATATCCCCCGGACAGGGCTGCTCGGCGTGAATCTTGAAGATAGTCTTGAGTAGAGCGTCTTGAATGTCAGGGACGGGCTTGGGCGCGTAGATTTGGTCGACAGGATACAGTCGACCTGGGATATCCAAAGCAGCCGGCTCCTGTGTACCGATGGCCTTCTCGACTGTGAAAAAAGACTGGATCTTCTCCACGTTCGCGGTAGCACTCATCACCACAACTTTCAGCGGAATACCTCCACGGCCAGCTTTGTCCCCGGAAACTATTTGCTTCAGGAAACCGGAGAGCAAGTCCACATCGACGCTTCTCTCATGGATTTCATCCACAATAACGGCGCTGTATTGTCGCAGGTGAGGATCACGAAGAAGTTCTTGCAGGAGCATACCCTCGGTGACAAATTTAATCTTTGTTCCGCGTGGTACGTTGTGGTCGAATCGTACTGAATAACCGACCAGGCCTTCGTGCGTCCCACCCATTGAACGGAGGGGCGTACCGGCTTCCTTCGAGACTCTGTGCGCAAGTGTTGTGGCAGCTACACGCCGTGGTTGCGTTATGGCAATGACTCCACCGACAGAGGCATCGGTTGTGCGGCCATCCAGCCGTACCTTGACCACCTTCTTGCGGCACCAATCTTCGGTGAAGAGGAATTGTGGTACTTGTGTACTCTTTCCCGAGCCCGTCTCTGCCGCGACAATGAGCACATCATTCTTCTTGAGGAGGTCTCGAATTTCGTCCCGATGCTTCCAAATAGGCAACTGTTCCCGTACCCGTAGCAATTCCTTGTCCCCTTTCTCGCTCGTGTGTGATCGAGAATTGATTCCCACTGAAGGCTTGGAAAGGTCCACAGACCCGCTGTCTTGGACCTTCTCATAAGTCTCCTCTTGCTGAATAGTCTGGCCCTCGCCGTCAGACTTGATCTCTTTTGGCTTGTTAGGACCTAGGTAGCCTTCTAAGGAGATAACCTTGCCACCTATTTTGATGAAATTGCCAGAATCTGATGTCTTCCGTCGTTTGACCATGGTGAAGCCCTGTAGTAGATATTCTACGGGAACTGTGTCTCTTGAGGAGAAATAACAGAGCGGCCAGTGGTGAGAGAAGAGACTTCCCAGCGAAAGGGTGGTAGAATGCTCAGTATGAGAGTAAGATCAGGTGTGCACCTGAAAGAACGACACGAGATTACTCACTCACTGTATGGATGAAGATATTGATTATGAAAGTGCTGTCGAGTAGAGTGACGATGGAAAAGGCGTCATGAAGACCATGGGAGAAAGAATTCAAGTGATATGGTGCGGCAGCATCAGTTGGTGTGAACATTGAAGTCTGAAAAGTTGAGGAAATATTGACGGCAGTAATTGTGGGCCAGCGCCTGCCTGTAAGTACCTACCTAGGTAGGTAGTAGATGTGCAAAGTTTCAATCTGAACCCTAACCCTAGAAACGCTTGAGAAGGTCCATCTGTTAAAAGTACCCAAGGTACTTAAGAGTACCTAGGTATTATGACAGGGTGACACTCCAGAACGGCTACCCAAGTCTGCATGGCATGTCATTCCGTGGGTCGTCCTACATCATGACCAAAGATGCGTGTAAGACGTCAACCACAGCCCGACAACTACAGTAAAATCGTAATCCATATGGGTAGAACTGAAGCAAGAGAGAATCGCGATTATAATAACACATTCTGTTTGTGATATCGACCATTAGTAGTCTTGTATACAGTCCTTCCCTTCGCGTCTTTGCGTCTCAGACGGAAAACCACAACATCAATGACTAGAGCGGCCATTGCCAAAAGGTACACCACGCTCAGTCCTCTTACGAGGATGACTTCACTGCAGTTACATAAACCACATGAACCAAGTCTCACATTGTGCATAAGACTTCTTGTCCTCAACGGATGCGGGCCAGCCTCTCGCGGTTCATCCGGACCTGTAATAAGCGATGTTAGCATTTTTTTTTCAAGAGGCGGAGATAGGCAACTGGAGTGCAAGCTGGATCTACATCAATGGCAACCAAGCACAACAGCTGCCTTCGAACCACAACATAGCCCCAGCGGCAGAGGTGGCGGTCGAACATCGATGGGAATCGAGTAGCCTACTTACATGATCGTCCACGGCATCGCTCTGCAAATAAGTTAGCAAAGAAAAAAAATTGTTCTACAGAGTATGTAAGCCAATAGCAACTGACCTTCTCGGCAATCCTGTCAATCAGGGAAGTCTGGCCCCCAAGTTCGTCTCCCATCGCATTGGCGAGGCCATGGAGTGCTGACACGTTGACGCCTATTTGTTCAACTCTGTCATCGATGGCCTCTTCCATTTGCTGGGCCTCTCCATCGTCGTCTTCAAATATGTACTTGCTTCTCTCAGCTTTGCTCTGTGAGCCAAGTGTTCGTTGGGGCTTCCTCTCAATTTCCATGAAAACTTGTTCCAAGCCTTGACTGGCAGCATATGCATCTCTGCGCGTTTGCTCGCGGGTTTCGCGCTCCATACGGTGTCGCTCAAGCACCGCATTATCTGCCTGCTCCTGTCTCTTTCTCGAAGTGAAAGGATTGCTAGCGTGGATGGCGAACATGCTACCATTCAGTGTCTTAAGCTCCCTACACATCAATTATCAGCATTTGCCTGACGGCACAAGTAAATGCAGAGGTTGCCGAGATAAGATGAGATACCACTGAAGGGCTATGGTGCGCAAGCCCCAGCATTGATTTTTCCCTGGGTACAAGCAGAAGTGGAACTTGAGGAGTGGAAAGACTTACTTTGTGCTGTCTTCCGCGATACGGCTCTTGGCGGCTGCAGCGTCCAAGTTCTTCTCACTGCATGGCAAATGTTAGCCATGCCATTATTTGACTTGAGACACCGGAAGGATTCGATCACATAACATACGTATTGTGTAGTCGGTCACCTTGGGCTCCCAGGCGAGCCAAAGTGCCCCGGGCTGTTTCGATCGCTTGTTGAGAGATGGCTAGCGATCTGTCTGTCGACTCGACACCTTCCTTCCGTATAGCATTGGTCTGATCTTTGATGGCTTGAGTCTCCAGCTCCTCTTTCTCCTCCTCTGCGATGCATTAGATACGAAAACATGTGAGCTTCGCAGAAGTACGTATATCATACCAGTCAATTCCCTAGGCGCTCCGTAGCCATCATATTCGTCTGCTGCCCCTGGCTGCGGCCCAGCCTGAGGGAATGGATTGTATCGATCCTGCGCATTTCCCAATAGAGCTGACCTAGCCGGGTCATTGTCATATCGACTCGGCGAAGGCTGGCTAAGGTTCGGACTGGTCAAGTTGCTCTGCTGCTGCTGCTGCTGGTAACGCCCAGCAGCACTACCAAACAGATCGTCCTTCCCAGCATCGTCGTCTAAGCCACCATATCCACCAGGGCCTCTCTTGTTGCTGCTATAAGCCGATGCGTTGTTGTCGTATGGGGTTGAACCGTATCCCCTCTGATTCCCATACTTCTCGTCTCCGAAGCGGCTGGTGGTGCTTCCCACCGATGGGCTGTTTCCAAACGACGGGCTTTTCCCGATCGATGGACTGTTTCCAACCGATGAGCTGTATCCAAACGACGGGCTCTGGTTGTAGGGTGGCGGTGGGTTATTGGGATCCTCTCCGGAAACAGGACCTTGGGCAATCTGGGCTCGGGCCTGTTGGTAAGGAGTGATCGGGGCGGCGTAAGGATTGGGCTCCTCAGCGTTCTTCTTCTTCCTGGAGAAAAAGCGCATTTTGAACTGCGACGAAGGTCAATACAGGTCGTTGGTAAAGACAGAATCAACAGTTATGATGGTACAATGAGAGACAGATCAGGTGGAGAAGGAAGCAAGTAGTAGATAGAAGTGTTCGGGGATGACACTGCAGTGGCTTTTGATGTTTGGAAAAGGGGATGGAAGGAGGGTTGAGACTGAGGCGTGTTTCGAGCGGTTTGACAGGGGATGATTAAGGTAACGGTGGGGATGAAGCGGCCTGAAGTGGAGAGGAAAGAGTTGATCGATCCAGACCCGAGATGCTAAAATAGCCGAGAGGCACAGCGGATGAAGCGGATCTGTACCATCCACTCATCTTGAGTACGAACGGCCGGACCTGCAATTAGCTCAGAGCCGTCCAGCCATTCGGGAACACATGAGCGATGTGGGGGGCGAGATTGCCACATGCACAGGTGGCCTGAAGCTCAGCCTCCCTGGACAACCTGACAGGCCTGAGAGCCCTGAGCCTTGTACCCTGAAGGAATTCAACCGCTGGCCTGCAGGATTGGGCCACTACAGAGGCTGAGAGACCATACTCCGTATAAGGAAAAATAATAAGGATTGCTGGGTATCCATTTCCTGGTGCACTGCTCCTGGAGGGAGGCATCCTCATTGGCAACCAGTGGTTCGATCCCTGATGACTTGAAGCACTGTGGGTTGCAAATGTCTGGGGCAGTCTTACCTTCTGGAACCACCCGCCCTTGTTGCCTTTGCGGGGGCCATGACGGTCCCCACGACGGCGGAAAGGCAGGCATTTAGTAGATTGGTCGTCTGCACCTCCCTTCTCGTCTTCATCAGAAGAAGTCTCAGTGGATGGCTTCTGATTTGGGTTCGTGTTCTTGTCCCTCGTCTTGGTGTTTTCGGTATACTTCTTCCACTTTTCAGTGTCACGATCTATAGAGGCCGTATACGTAGTCGGCGTGGGCGCAGCAGCAGGGAGCGAGTAATTGACAACCCTAGCTGTAGCCGCCCGTGGCTTGGGTCTGTTGTCATGCGTTTCGGCCTGCACTTGGACCTCCTTCTCACTTGCAGGGTCATGGTTGTTGCCACTGCCGATGTCCTGACGATCGACTGTCTTCTTGCCTAGTACGGGTTTTGGGTTTGCTGCTCTCCGCCGACGTTCTTGACTTGCTAGGCCTGCCGCAAGTCCAAGGTTGTCAAACTTGTCATCCTCGGTGGCAGGTAACGGCCATGAGCCCGCTGCAGTGGACACCGACTTAAGTGAGGACGGCATTCTTCGCTGGTCTGTACATCAAATGACAATAATATCGTAAATCGTTGGATGATGCTCGGTTGATGAATCACTGAATTGCCAAATGGGAAGGTGGGCGGCGTGACTCTTCATTATAGTAGGTTTGCCCGTACTTGCGCACAGGCAACCAAGGAATCAGCCTATAATTAACCTTCCTTTGTTTGTTTGTCTGTCTGTCTGCAAACACCACCCAAACCTCCGAACCTGAACCAGCTACCTACCTAAGTCCCTGCCTACGTACTCGACGCTTCACAAATTATCATATCTTGATTGCAAAGATGTCTTCCTAAGCTGCACAATGTGCAGCCTGTTCAAGAGCCTGTCGCAACTGTAGCCTTCGACCCTCCAAAAGAACCAGTCACCATCCATCCTTCAGCCTCCTTGCGAAAGCAGCCGATTGTCAGTCAAGATGTTGCCACGAATACTGAAAAGCTGTTATCCTTTATCCCAAATACCATTAAGAGCCATACAAGAGTCTACACTATACTGAGCCACACACGTTGTTGATACCCCGGAAATTACCACCGTCAATTCAGGACCGGACGGACCTCCAGAACTCTCCTACTTGGGGTTTGAGACGCTCCTGTCATCACCAGCCAACTGAGTAGCTCCGTCAACTACTATATCGACCACAGCCAGGAGGGACGAAACTAGACAAAGTTGTCTGCTGTATTTAGACTCGGCGCGGGAGTGTGGAATTGCTACGTCGAAGATCATCGGTTGCTCCTCCTCACACCGCTACGCGGGCCACTGTCTCACTTATACTCCACGAGCCATCGCTGTCTTCACTTGTTGCCTTCTGCTGAACCAAGCCGCGAACGTCTGTGGCCATGTCAGTCTTCACATTCGAGACAGAGCCCACCAGGGTCTCATCTCCATGGCTTAGACCGCCCGAGGCCTCAGAGCAGAGGGTCACGAAGCTGGAGGCCGAGCCACAGGAAGGAGCTATCGAGTACAAATTGCATCTACTACTACGGCCCAGACGGCCCTACAAGACCATTAGTTCTAGTACGGCTTCTGGATCTCAGCGCCCGGGCAAGGATGACTTGACCTCAGCTCCGCAGCCTTCCACAGGAGGGTTACCTGATCTGAGCCGTTTGGATATCACCATGACGCCAGCGGATGGGAAGAAGCGGAACCCCCCATCCGAGTTTTACGCAACAACGAGCGAATCCAGAAAGCTTCGTCTTTACCACCTTACCACCCAGCTGCTGTGGAGGCTTCAGCAGTCCGTGAGGTACAACCCACTGGGGACAACCGACTCACTGATACCCAAGCTTCCCGATGATAGTGTTGACCTTGCAGCTGCGGTGAGACCCAGCAATCTATGGCAAGGCCTTGAGGAGTCCAAGGGTGCGCTGTATGAAGTAGGCGTCGCTGACGATGGTACCCTGGTTGGACTACCCGAGGATGAGATGGAGGAGAGTCTACTGACTCTAAAAGTGATGGCGGCTAGCCTTGGGTGTTCCGTGGAAGTGGAGCGCCGGCAATGCGTTGGAGAGTGCGAATGGGTTGAGCAGCCTCCGCCGAAAGATGGACACCCTGCCCCAGAGCCTGTCACTCACCAGGAGAGACTCTATGTTGTCGAAGCGTCCGTAAAACCCTCTCCTGGACTGGATAGTCAGGCAGTGGACGCGATTGATCGAACAACATCAGCTCCTCCAGTACAGTCGGCGGATGTCGAAGCCAAATCGACGACAGAGCAGCTAAGAGTCACACTTACGGGACCCACTGATGGCGGCAAGTCAACGCTTCTTGGAACACTTTCCACCGGCATATTCGACAATGGCTTAGGAAGGAGTCGTACCTTCTTGTTACGACACCGACATGAGCTGGCATCAGGAATGACGACTTCTGTCTCT
Source organism: Cytospora schulzeri (assembly GCA_003795315.1). Taxonomy (NCBI): domain Eukaryota; kingdom Fungi; phylum Ascomycota; class Sordariomycetes; order Diaporthales; family Cytosporaceae; genus Cytospora; species Cytospora schulzeri. The sequence goes on from LKEA01000002.1 coordinate 1,937,799, forward strand.
CAAATGTTGATTGGCTACAAGAATGATACTCATGACGAGAACCTCATCTACAGCTTCTCGGATCGTAATATAGACTCCTGGGAAGGCATCCATGATCTTTCGAGAGACGGGAGATTAGTTTTCGTGTCTGACTCTGCAGGCCACCTCCGATTCCGCCGGACCATCCTGCGTGGCCTCATTGGGTGGGCACCTCATTGGACTATACTTTGTTTGGCTGCGAATGGCGGCGAGACCAAGGGGACATCCACGCCCAATTCCTCCCAAGATGAAGCCGACTCCCCAGTCACGGACGTGGACCCGGCCAAGGCATACCTCGATCTGTGTCTCAAACTTCGCATGCCCCTCGTCGTGGTCATTACGAAACTCGACAGTGCAACTACGACGAGTCTTCGCAGCACGTTGACAAAGGTTTTGGCTGCCGTCAAAAGCGCCGGAAGGGTGCCGAAGTTGTTGATTAAACAAAGAATACAGTCCGATCCAACCCGAGTGCCCGCGATCGATGAAGATGACATTCGACCTCTCATCTCAGACATGAAGAAAAGCGGGAATCTTCTTGACTTTGTGCCTATCGTGTCGACAAGCGCTGTTAAAGGCGAAGGCATTGGCCTGCTACATGCTTTACTGCAGAACTTGCCTATACCACCGACGCCCACGGCTCGTGACTACATTGGTCTAGCCCTCAACCCGGAGCAACCTGACTCCGTCTTCCACATCGAGGATAAGTTCAGCTTGTCCGCGCTGTATGGAAACGCCGTCAAGGATGAAGAAACAGAGCATGGAACCGTCGTGGCTGGCTACCTCCGTTTCGGACACCTGGCCGTGGGTGACCGAGTACTGATCGGTCCGTTCCCTCCAGAAGATGACTCAATGGCTATGACCCCCGAACGGCCAGCATCTCCAGGTGGAGAGGAGCTGTCCGTCTCGCACCATTCCGCGTCAGAGCTCAGCAGGCTCGGCACGCGGAATGCCATCCCGGCGTCTACCACGAGGGGCGAGTGGTACAACGCACACATCGCCACGATCCGCAACCTACGTCTCCCAGTCCGCCTGCTAGAGCCCGGCCAGACAGGAACCATCGGCATCGTCTTCGACATGCCGACCGAGGATCTGTCTGATAGCATCTTTGAGCGTCCCCCGCGACCGCAGCCCAAGATACGCAAAGGGATGGTGTTGGCCATGCCTAGCAAGCACATGATAGAAACGGGCTTGTCGCTACAAGCAGCGAGTGGTGTCACTGGGGTGTTTGAGGACGCGTCGACGGAGTCGTTGATCGTGGGGAGCATCGTGAAAGTCTATATTGCCAGCGTTCGCGCGTCGGCGAGGATTTTACGGGTGTCACCGATGTGGACTTATCCTGAGGGTAATAGTCCTGTGGGGAGCGAGGCAGATGATGGTGATGATAGCATATTTGATATAAGTGATGAAGGGGAAGAGACGGCGAGACAGCAGAGTGCGAGGATGGTGTACGAGGTTCAGCTAGAATTGCTCTCACAGAGGGAGTGGATCGAGATGGGCTCGCAATTGGTCATACTCGAGGGAGGGAGCAGGCATAGGTCTGGGCTCGAGGGATTCGTTGGGAAAGTAATGGAGATTGCGGAATGAGAGTGATAGCACCGGCGCTTGCAGCGTACTCATTGTGGATTGTATTGTTTTCAATCTGAGCTTGTTTTATGGGTATTAATTTACTTGGATTCTCTTGTCTTGCAAACACATCTCCGTCTAATCGTGAGCATCTCCACGTCTCGGGCACGCACCCATCAACGGGTTCCAGAGCTACCACTTCTCGTTTGCTGCCTCCCGAGGAAGCTGGTGGATTGTGCTTTGCTCCTCCTTTGAGCTCATACCAGCCATGACTGTTATCTCTACGCTTGTGATTCAAAGTATGCAAATCATACATCCATGATATCGTGTCTGCCATCTGAACATCCCAGTGCCCAAAAATGCGTAATATTCATTGGTTCCTCATATGACGGCACCGTATGTGTTCCCTCCTTTCCACTCATCATCATCGAAGCGTACCTCCTATGCTCTCACCAATCCATAGAATAGAGTCCATGTCAGGATGAAACCGGCCAGTCCCCCGGAGAAACCACTCGTCCACAGCTCCAGCGGTCCTCGGAAGTACCTGCTCGTGTCGAAAACGGGCTTGCCCGCTGACAGGGAAGACGGGGCGACGCGGACGGCGTAGAAGAGCAGTGCCGTCAGGAGGGTGAAGGAGATGTAGAAGAGGAAGCCGTTGTAGGACTCAAGGCCGAGGATGCCTGCTGCGACGCCGAAGAGGGAGGCGGTCAAGGATTGCAGGTTGGAGAGGGCCTGGAAGGGGAGATCAGTAGCTGAATCGCCTGGCTGATGGCCGGACCACATAGGGCGGGACGAGGGAAGGAGGATTAGGAATGGTGAGACCCGGGCGTCTTGCTTGCTGATTGACTGACCTTGGTGTTGTGCATGACAGACTCATGCACGATGGGGGAGATTTGTAGCTCCTTTTCTGAAGGCATCTTGGGCTTATTGGGGAGTCCGGACGTTACAATTGAGGCATGGGCATCCTCTTCTTGCTCAACGAGTGACAAAGCGGCTTGCGTGGAGCTTCGAATTCGAGGCTGCTGACGTCGGCCTCTGCTGGAGCGATTGATCTCCCTTGCAGCTGAGCGAGGGTCAACAAGCGGCTATCTTGCCTGCCGTGGCGCTTGACGAACGGAGAACCTTGGGGGCCCGTGGACGCTGTGGCACTGGCCCATGGTGCCTGTAATAAGCGCTGCGGGGGGGCCTCTTGGGGGCTCTCAGGTGCTAAACACGGCAAAGTGCACTGGGTCCAGGGAAGTTGTGAAACGACACCTTCCCTTCGCCTACATAGTACAGTAGAGCTGCGGGCCTAAGCTTTGTCACCGACACCGACACGGCTACGGCCACACGGACACCGACAATACGACACCGACGAACTCGTCAAGCGCTGGCCGCAATTGCAATTCAACTGTCGACCCTGAACTTGGAAGGACCCCTTGACTCCTGTCTTCGTCGCCTCATTTAACTTTAATGAAGACCCCTGGTATCCCCCGGCAGGGAGTAGAGTGAGCGGTGGACTCGTCTAAGAAGACCGTCTGGTGTCCTTTTCTCTCTGGATCATCATTTCAATGTTCTAGAGGGTTTCTTGGAAGTGATTGGCAATTGTGATCGTTTGCAAGTCTTGTCGATGAGACAGACATGATCTCCGCAAGTCCAAGCCACTGACACTGACACTTGACGCTCAAACTCACACCGATATCACCCTGATCCGTACCAATCCTACCGTGTACGCCTCGCCTTGATTTACTACTTGGTACATAATATTACGTCTCATCTCAGCGCTCACTCCCGCCGCTAGTCCTTGCGTTCGTTCCTGTCCCGTTTTACCGTTTTGTTCCCATTTTACAGGTTCCAAGGTTCCTCCCTTCGTGTTTACACCCATTATTAGCTACAGTTATCTGCCTTGCTTTGGGCCTGCCCAATCCGTCTCCGTCCCCGTCGCCGATCATTGAGCTTTGTGCACACGCACCGGATGGCAGCCGGTGCAACGAGTGCCACACCCCAGAATCCAACATCTTTTTCATGGAGACGGTAATTTACGACGAGACGCCTCTCGCCGAGTACCTCAAGGGTCAGTCAATTCCAAGATGTCCTGTGCCATGCTGCCCACTTACAACCCTCTCTTCTGCCCTCCCCTCATGTCAACATGTCGCCCCCCATGCTGACCCCCTTTCTCACAACAATAGACGAGGGCGAGGAACAACAGCGAGACTGGGCGCTGCAGGAGCCGGACGTTATTATCGACACGCCGCCGCCAAGCCCCCCGAGTCCGTCATTTGCCCCTACCGGAAGGCCTCTGGTGAAGGCGCGCTTCCGGAATAAGATACCCAATTCGCTGAACATCGAGCTTCCTACGCCGAAGAAGCGCCTGAGTTCCCTACAAGATGGGGCGGTAAGGCGCCCCCTGGACCACTGCTGTTATACCTGGCTGACCAACAATGTGTGTAGAGTGCGGTAGCTACGACACTAGATCGCGCCGATAATTCCAAGTTTCTCGAACAATTCCGCTATACCATCGTCGCATCACAGTTATTAAGCGGCCACTCGATATTAGGACAGCATGTCTCAGTGCAAAGTTCGAAATTACCCATTGGGATAGACCAAGACCCGACCACTCCTTCACAGACAGGCTTGATTATTACGGCCGTGGGGGCACTGGGAATCGCGTGGTTCATCAGCTGGCTGTATGGCGGAGGATATACACACCTGACGAAGAAAAGAGTTGCGGTCTTCGTCGTGGTCTTCGCCGTCGCTGGAGTCGCATCGCAGGCATACATCCGACAACAATGGCTCAAATGGGTTCGGGAGCAAGCATTGGCAGAAATCACCACGTTCGTATCGAAAGCCCAGGACTTCGACAGCGCCTCGAGTGCTGCAGTGGCCTTGGTCCAGGAGGTGGAACTCGTCTCGCGCGGATACCGGCTCAGCGCACCTCTGCCGCCCATCAGTCGCATTGAGGACCGCAGCCAAACGCGGAGATGTGTCAGGCTCAGGAAGGCGCTGAAGAGGAGCTTTGGGGACATCATTTCGAAATATGAGCAAGCTTCAACAGTGGCCAAGGGATTTTCCGAGCAATTGGACTTGGAACGATACCACGATATTTACGACATCAGCGACCTGGACATGTCAGATGCTTTACAAGGCTACTCCGAGAGCGAATTTGAAGACATGGAGTCCCTGCGGACGTTGAAGATTGCAGCATCTCGATTCCACATCCTGAGAAAGATGTTTCTCTGCGCACTCCTTTCGATGGAGGCACAGGGCGACGACACCGACTTTTTGCGCTGGACTACTGTTGTGGAATCTCTTCGTATGCTGAACGAGGCGACAACCGCGTCCTACCAGCGACTGGGGTCTATTTTAGGGGAAGAGTCCTTCTCTCCCCCACCCCCAACCGGTGACAAAAGCCCGCTCTCGCCTGGACGAGAAAGGTGGCGCTCACAACTTCGAAAGCTCAACTCTTTAACGACAGGCATACGCGGTCTTCAGGCAAAGATGACCCTGTTGCGCGAGGAGTCCGACCGGGCATTGAATGAGGCCAGCGACATTTCGGAGCTGGGGCCAAACCTAATGGAACAGTACGAGTCGATTGGCTCGGATCTGAAAATGCTCCAACAGGCATGGCAAGACGGCAAAGCTGCTCTCGCATCGGGTATTGATCGGAATGAGAAGCGGCTCTCGTCTGTTAGCGGAATGGTGTCTCCGACCATGTCCTGGGGCGGGCTCTCCACTGTCGGAGAGGAATCTGGCGGAGGTGTCTCAGACGCCCTCAAGGCGCTTACGGGCGAGGCTTCGGAAGGTTTCGACCTGAACAGCAATGCCGGCGAGAGCGAGGAGATATTCGAAGCCGTGGCTGGCCCGCCACAGCGACCCAGGAGTCTGTTGACGAGGGAAGAGAGGGTAGCGAGGATGAGAGAGGAGCGCGAGAAGAGAGCGGACATGAGAGAGAAGTCGGATGCCAGTCGCGGTATGCTCAAGGAGCTCGAGATGGTCATCAACTTGAGGCCGAACAAGAACAGAAGGCAGACGTTGCCGCCTCCGAACTCGAACCGCGTTGTCTCGCTGTGAGGGTGTATAACACGATACCCCGGGTCATCGTTGCCCGTGCCGCTCCTTATGACTTGACGTCTGAATTTGGGTTTTTGTTTCTTTTTTCTTTTCGCATACTGTTTTGCATACATGGGGTTTCGGCGTTACAGCAAATCTTGCTGCGGTGGTGGCATGCAAATATCTACCTTGTTCATTTTCAATTTCTTTGAGACTTTTGCACAATATCTTTTTCCTTGGGTCCAAAAAAAGAGCACATAGAAGCGGAATCTGGAGTGTCTGGGAACTCGTATATAGACAGACTTGAAGGATGACGGGACTCAGAATCATTGAGGCGTCCAGCGGTGTCCAAAGGCCGTCGGGGCATACGTGTGAAAATTAGTTGGTAATGTTTGGTCCACAACTGTAAAGTAGGAACATATTGACAGAGATATCCTGTACAAAACAAAAAGAGAACACTCGAGACTTCACAGGAAAGAACAAGGCAGAGTCTGATATATTGAGCCAAGTAATGGACGAACCAGTCCAAATCTCCAGTACTAGGCACGTCACTGGATTGTGAGTGCGGGTTTCTGATGACTGGGCTTATGCGACAATGTATACAATTTCAGAACATGGAAGAAGAAGGTCAGGGAAAGGACCCCAAGCGACTGCCAAAAGGTAGACGAGAGAGCAGTCCAAAAGTGATACGAAAGAGACGATGTTAAGGGAGGAACCCGGATAGATATTGTAGTGTCCCTGTTCCAGTAGACCACTGGCATCACTCTGGCATTTTCGTCAATAAACATATGGTCATCCTATCGAGGAATACGGTCATCAGAAGCGAGAGTCCAGGATTTATATGCCCTGTCACAATTATGGCAGTACACTACAAGCAGAAGGGGGAAGATGGGAAGGAGCAGGGGGGAGGGTGGTATCTTGCAAGGATCAGGGGTTCATAAGACGAGCGGAAGCCTGCCCGCCCCGCGCGAGAATTACTGGGGCAGAGACGCGTTGAGGCGCGTTGTGCTAAATTGATCAAGAAGCTTCCTAAGCTACGGTCTCCTTCTTCCTTTCTTTCCTCTTAACTTCCACACAACAAATTTTCTTGCGCATTCCAGTGACGATACCCTAAGCCTCTCCAACAACTTCGACTTCAACAACAACTTCCTGTCCTTCCATACTCTATTTCTCTTTCAATCCGTTCAGATATTCAGTAAGTTCCCACGACGCGCGATAGCCTTATCCCCCACTTTGGCGCGAGCAGTCACTAAGAGGCAAACAGCCATGCTTGAGGCACGATTGGAGCAGGCGAGCATCCTGAAGAAGGTAAGAAAACGCTCTCATATAGTAGACAAAACCTACTCTGAATACTTCTCTGACACCTCGCGCCTTCACAGGTTGTCGACGCCATCAAGGATCTCGTCCAAGACTGCAACTTCGACTGCAATGACTCCGGCATTGCCCTGCAGGCCATGGACAACTCGCACGTTGCGCTGGTGTCCATGATGCTCAAGGCAGACAGCTTCTCCCCATACCGATGCGACCGTAACATCGCACTGGGTGTCAACCTTACCTCCCTGACCAAGGTCCTGCGCGCCGCCCAGAACGAGGACATCCTGACCCTCAAGGCTGAGGACGCACCCGACAGCCTGAACCTGGTGTTCGAGAGCAGCGAGAACGACCGCATCTCTGAGTACGACCTCAAGCTCATGGACATCGACCAGGAGCACCTGGGTATCCCCGAGACAGAGTACGCCGCTACGATCACCATGCCCGCGGGCGAGTTCCGGAGGATCTGCACGGATTTGCTGGCAATGTCCGAGTCTGGTATGTCAAAAGAAACTTACAACAAAACATCTCGCTTGGAAAAATGAAGTTTGTTTGCTAACATTGGTCACCCCTCCACAGTCACCATCGATGCGACCAAGGACGGCGTCAAATTCGCATGCACTGGCGACATTGGTAACGGGTCCGTGACCCTGCGCAGCCACCAAAACGTCGAGAAGCCCAAGGAGAACATCGAGATTGAGCTGAGCGAGCCTGTGGCCCTGACGTTCTCGCTCAAGTACCTGGTCAACTTCTGCAAGGCCTCGGCGCTTTCGGAGCAGGTCAAGATCTGCCTGTCAAACGAGGTGCCCCTGCTGGTTGAATACACCGTACAGGGCATGAGCTACCTGCGGTTCTACCTGGCACCAAAGGTGAGACTTCCGTTCCTCCCTCTCTTAGAGTTCACATGTCACAGCGATACTAACGGGGAATCCAACAGATTGGCGACGAGGAGTAATTGGGTCACCCAACGCATATACAAAAAACAAACATTGGAAGGCATCATTGCTTTCCTACTCTTCAAATGGTCATGGGTCAAGTCTCTACAAAGCTATGCCATAAATAGGGACATTCTCCCGAAGGAAAAGAAACTGGATAAGGATTACATGTGTGTTAAGAGCGGAATGAAAATTGCGGCGGAAATGTGCCTGGGTGCTGCAGTATGCGGACGGTACTGCGTTACTATCGCCATCCGGGAGGATTAGAGGACAACATCTTGTTGTTTGTACGAAAGGTTGATATCCCACGATAATGAAAAAACAACATCATCTCATGAAAAAAAGAAACCCTCAAGTCGTACCCTTGACTATATGTTATGTACGTACAATATGCACTACTGCATTACTGTATCGATGATCGCTGTCCGCGGCACAGCACGTACTGCAGCAGCTAGGGCAGCATTACAACGTGGGGTCCCTGATCCCCGGTGTAATGTTACTGTGGGGTAGTTCGATAAGTCCAATGCCCGCTGTGTCATTGGAAATTTCTAGTCTGACCAGTGCCGCTGACACCGGACTCCCGGGCGCGATATCGCAGCCCGTCATCGCATCCTCATGAATACTTACAAAGTGTACTGAGTCACTTGCACTTTCGTTCAACCCTCTTTCATCCCGCCCAAGATATAGCTTCTCTTCCGACAACAGCCTTGTGAAATACTCGATTTTGAAACCCACTGCCATTCCAAGCAATCTTTCATGGGCAGCGTCAGCAAAACGACACCGAATATGTCAGACGATCTACCAGTACCAGAGACTCGCGTCCTCGCAGTCGCCAGTCATGTACGAAGATGCGCCCTGTTTTCCACCAGTCCCTGAGCATACAGCCGTACTAACAAGCTGCGAAGGTTGTCTCCGGGTAAGTCGCAAGCACCCTTGAGAGCACATTACCCAGAGTTTGGACTGACCGCAACGGCGCTCCAGATATGTGGGCAACAAGATCGCCGTCTTCACAATGCAGTCGCTTGGCTGCGACGTTGCCGCCTTGAACACAGTACAATTCAGTCAGTAAATCTCCCAGACACTTTTCCCCTGGACGCCCATCCGGCCACGAAGACTGACCGTCGGCATCCCTGCGCAACAGGTAATCACACCGGCTACAGACAAGTTAAGGGCACCAAGGTCACAGCGCAGGAGATTGCAGATTTGTACGATGGGCTGAAGCAGTCCTACCTCGACGACTTCGACATGATGCTCTCGGGCTACATACCCGGCGCCGAGGCCGTCCAGGCGGTGGGCCGGATCGCGGAGGACCTCAAGACCAAGGCGAAACCGAGGCCGGGGAGCTTTTTCTGGGTGCTGGACCCCGTGATGGGTGACAACGGGAAGCTATACGTCGCGGACGACGTGGTGCCGGCGTACAAGTCCCTGCTTCCAAATGCGGACCTGATATTACCCAACCAGTTTGAGGCCGAGTATGTCGCCCCCCTCCCCCACCCTCCTCGCCTTCCCTCTCCTCTCCCAAAAGAGGCAGTGCTGACAGACTGTGTGCGCCCCTCGCAGACTCCTCTCCGACGTCAAAATAACAGACATGACCACCCTAACCCGCGCCGTCGAGGTGATCCACCAAAAATTCCGCGTCCCACACATAGTCCTGACCTCAGTCTCCCTCGACAACGACGACGACGAGCCCTCGCCCGAGCCCTCCAAGACCCTCTCCGTCGTCGGCTCCACCATGACGTCCAGCGGCCAGGCCCGTGCCTTCAAGATCCGCTTCCCGGCCCTCGACGCCTACTTCTCGGGCACGGGCGACATGTTCGCCGCGCTCATGGTCGTGCGCATGCGGCAGGCCGTGCACGAGACGGGCGGCGGGCTGGAGGAGACGGCGTCGTGGCTGAGCCCGGACGACGTCGACGCGCTGGACCTGCCGCTCGCGAGGGCCGCCGAGAGCGTGCTCGCCAGCATGCACGAGGTGCTGGGCGCGACGTGCGAGAGCATGAAGGCCGAGGTGGAGAGGGCCGAGGCGCAAGTGGGGGCTGACGATACGAAGAGGATGCACCTGGCGAGGTCCAAGGCCGCCGAGTTGAGGCTGGTAAGACATCTGGGTTCGTTGAGACAGCCTAGAACACATTTCAAGGCGCAAAAAATGTAGATCGTAAAACATATGGGCTAGGCGTGCATTTCTTCGCGGAAAGGGGTTCAGATGGAAGGAAAATCATCTGATAGACATAGACAGCGCATATGCGCCACAATAAGATCTGGTCTAGACAAATGCTGTCGAGTTCGTGTCTGACCCTATCCTGTTCTGCTCATGGCAGACGGCATCCAGTATGCCTACTTCATCTAATCCCATGTCCCGCCCATAATGGTGGATATCTTGATGCATGTAGCCCTCCCCGTATCAAATGTACAGTGATGTCTTTCCACTCCAGTATCCTACAGACACTCCTAACCAAGTCATTTCATACCAATGCTTCCAGGCCTGGCTGGTATCGTCACAACCGACCCACACAATTCGAAGGCTGTCTGTTGCCTTCACAAAGCATTGCCGACCCAGCAAGTCTCCGAGAATCCAATGCCCCTCTCACTCCACGGCCACGGCACGTCCTTGTTCGTCTTGGCCTCCTTCACGTCCGGGGGAACCCCCTCAGCCGCGTCCAGGGCCGTTTCCTTCTTTCGCAACCAGGTCCCCTAAGACGATGGCTTCTCATCAGCGGCGGCAGGCGCAGCATCGGAAGGGCCGTCTGCAGCCCCGTCAGTGTTGATGCCGACGGCGTGGGCGATCTGGGCGGCGAAGCCTCCAGTGGAGCCGAACCCGCCGGCACCGCGCACGCTCTCCTCCAGCTCCGAGACCTCCATGACCTCGGGGGTGTAGATGCGCTCGAGGATGAGCTGAGCAACGCGGTCGCCCTCGGCCACCTGAAAGTCGGCGTCCGAGTGGTTGAACAGCAGGACCTTGACCTGGCCGCGGTAGTCGGCGTCGATGACGCCCGCGCCCGTGTCGATAAAGTGTTTGGCTGCCAGGCCGGAGCGGGGGGCGATGCGACCGTCTGTTGGTGGGAAGGAACGAAAACGTTTGGTTAGTATATGGCCATGTTTTATGGGTAACGGGGCAAATGGAGAGGTTCTGGGCTGCTTACAGGTTCCAGCGGGCACGGCCATGCTGATGTCTGTGTCGACGAGGGCCTTGCCACGGGCGGGTATGACGGTGGCCTTGGACGCGTAGATGTCGTAGCCGGCCGCGAAGGCGCTGCCGCGCGTGGGAAGGCGGGCCTTCTCTGAGAGCTTCTTGATAAGGAGACGGGGTGTTTGGCTCATCTTGGTGACGGGGACGGCGGCGCCGTTGTTATCCTGTGTTGTTGTGTTGGTGATGGTGTTGGCGATCGAAATAGTTTCGTCGGTCTTGACGCGTTTTGCTGGTGGAGAGTTTGGTGGAGATCTCACTGGGATGTTGCTGTCGGTGGTCATTATACGGAGAATTCAGGTTATGTTGAAGAGGAAGAGTATTGAGACGGAGGAAAACAGAGGTAGCTGTTGCTGTGGGGAGTTTTGGGATGCGGTTTCCCTCGTAGTTGCTGACTTTCTTTTGCAGGGGTCTAAATTGTAAAGCGCGTTTCGACGCGTCTGGCCATATATATTGTGATTGGTCAATTGGAATATTGACCCACTAATTAGTTCAACCAATACAGTATTACAGTCAATATATGGCAGATTGGCCTGACATCTGAACCAACAGGGCTTACCAACTTACAACCTCTGTTCGTAGCCAGTGTATTATTGGGTTAGGCACTTTCCCTATACCTGTATAGCCCCTTACCGGAATCGGCACAACAGTGGACACCTATTGTGTTGTGTGCAGCTCCTGTCCACAACCATGCATACTACTGTATGTATTTTCAAGCAGGATGCATTTGGGAGTGCTGCATGATCTTTATCCTATGTCTGGTAAACGCTCCTGTTTTCATGCTCCAAGGGTGAACACCCCCCTCCCCTCACCTCCCGGCATTTTGTCTAGTTGCCTATTTCTCGGCCAAAGTCGACGAGCCGCAAGCGCTTGGAGTCTCTTGGATGGAACTCTGCGACCTTGGATCGAACGAGGAACCGCACAGCTGCTGACTCCTCCGACACATCGACGTATGCGTCTGAACTGGAACCCCCCGAATCCATGAGCCTGTTCATCAGCTCTTCTGTCAACTGTTGCATTTCCTCTCTGGCTGCCGCACGCTTGTCTAGGTCATCCTCTTCTTTGCCGTCTTGGTTTTGACCTCCACCGAACATGTCGTCGATCTTTCGCTGCCGCTTGTCCGAGGTCGCATCGACTTTGGCCTTCTTCCGTTTGCCCCTGGCATTGAACCCGGCCTCTAAATCGTCTGAATCGACGTCCATCATGTCGCCGGCAACAGGCCCACCACTTTGCTCAGCTGCCAGCATCGCAGCCAGAGTATCATCAATAAACTTCTTCAGCGCTTTTAGCAAGTTGGCTGTGTCCGCATCTGTTTCCTTGATGCTCCTCTTGAGCTCCGATATGCGTTCCCGAGCAACCTGGTTTGGGCTCATTGCCATTCTCGACTCAATGCCATGGCGGAGTGATTGTATGCGGTTCTCCAGAGCTTTGGTCAGAGCTTTCTGATCAGCTAGGTTGGCCTTCTCAATCTCCAATCTGTCCTGAGCCTCTTGGAGCGAGAATTTCTGCGAAGCGAGGAACTTTCTCGACTCAGTAATGGTCGAGTTCGTGGCACGCAAAGCTACAAGCGCCGGTACGACAGAGTCAGGAAATGGCAGGAAGGGTTCCGACGCAGCAACATCTCGATAAGCTTCAGCCACTGCGTCAAACTGCTTCTTCGTGCCAATTGCCCCACTAGAGCCCTTGTAACCATGTGCCTTCCGTGAGATAGCAGCAAGCCTCTCATTTTCCTGGTCACAGGTCAGCGTCAAATATTGTGTGGACGCTTGAAGGATGGTGCCAGACCTCTGCTAGTGCTCGCTTGCGCTGTTCGACCTTCTTCTGGAGTTCTTTTCTCGACCGTTCCAAGTATGTCGTGTGCAAATCCACACCAGGCAGGGCTTCTGTGGAATCATCCATGTCGACAAAGTTGGATGTCGCGTAAGATCGCGTCTCGTGAAGTCTTGCCAGCTGCAATCTGCGATGAGGCCCCCAAAGCAATGCAAACTCTCTGATTGGTCCAGAATTGAGCTTTGACGGATCAGCCAGGGGTACCTAGGAGCTAGGTAGTTTCGTGTAGCAGTGGTATGGAAGGGGAGTTTCAAGGAGATGTCAAGTTTGCCCTTGAGATTATGCGTCGAGCGGTTGTGTGTACCCCTGGCAACTGGCACAAGGCAAAAGGCAAAGGGCAGAGCTGGCAGACTGGAAAGACAAAACCGTGATATGGCTATGCTGGATGAAGTGCCCTGTGAACTCCACACCAATTGTCCCTGTGAATAGCCTTGTCTAATGTTTCATCTGCCAAGTGTGCCGAAAGATTCCATGTGACGACTAGCATGTACTGGTATGCGCTTGTTTCCTTCCTTGCATGCGAAGCAAACACGCATGATACGATACTGCCGATCCAATCCTGCGAGAGTGAATTGGAAGATTGGAAGAGTGTCTGGAATGGCGCCTTGGACGATCTGTTGACCACCAGACACAGCAGGACCATATGGGCAGGTGCGTGCCTCTGCCGGGCAGCTGCCGGAGTCTGGTTCAACTGCCCAGGTGGTCAACTAGTACATATGTACGTACACAGCCCCACATAAACCACTTGTGTGTGGCCCGTGCTCAGGCAACACAGAGTTCTTAGCTTGGAAGCCCGCCGTAGCGGCACTTATCCCCTCCAGTTTCACCTCATCAAACAGCTTCTTTCACACGAAGCCTGAATTCCAGACCCTTTTCCAGCAAAAGCAGATCAACAATCTGCCCCAGAGTTTCCTCTTGAGCAACACCTTGCTCGACGTCTGTGAGTTTACAGACTCCCTTCTTCCACTGGTATTCCACCTAGTCTTCCCACCTCCTCCTACCTTAAGATTCCCCTTTGGCCATCCATCACCATCGCCTTCACCGTCAACGACTAACCCCTTACCTTGTCTGTGGTACCCACAGAGTTTCGCGATCGTCCCCCTCTTTTTCGTTGTGGTACGTGCAGCTTTTGAGGTTACCTGCCGCCTTCCTTTCGCCCTGTTTCAGCAGTCCACCTCCCCTCTACAGCTTTCCCCAGCTCCCAACATCTGATATCCCCCAACTCTCGTCATTACACATTGACATCCTCTTACTCTTCACCTTTGATCCCTTCTGCTCATCGTTAATGGCCCACAAGAGTATACACATCTAACGCGGTGCATACAGACGTAGCAATCCAATCGGAGCAGGCAACGCCACGGCACCAAGCAAGCCTACAGCCACCCTGCCCAACACGGACAGCGACTTCGGCTGCTGTTTGACGGAAGAAAAGAAGAAGAAAAGGTTTGAGATCTGGTTCTCTCGGTATCCTGCCTACCTTACACTCTCAAGCCTCACCGTACCCGTCACCTCCCGAGTTCTTTGAGCGCTTGCTTCAGCTACCAAGCTTCACCTTCCGCCTCCCTTGACTGCCTCTACCCGACCTCAACATCAGCATATTCGCCCGTCCATCGTCTCGCCCTACTTCCCGACCAAGATACACCGATCACCCATCTGAGCCTGCAATTAGAGGTTGTCTTCCCAGCACTTCTCTTCTGCAGTGCCAGCCATCGCCTTCCGCGATAGCCTTACCCGGTGCACACTTCACTTCATCGGCCTCCTCGAGCCCAGTCAACAGCACGACCCAACCCAACTACTTCCATTCCCGACGCGCCACTACATCTGCACGTTTTTCTTCGAATTCGCCCCTGCACGTGTAGATAAGAGCAAACCAAAATTGAACATCAATTCAAATCGATATTACTTGAAAAAGAAACCTTGGTTCTGCTAGCGAAGTCAAGATGTCGGCCTCACCCCCAACCCAATCCACGAAGCGCCCTCTCGAGGAGACTTCATCCCCGTCCCGAACCGATCAGCCTGACGCCAAGCGACCCGCACTTGACAAAGTCATCCGCGGAGAGGAAGAGGAGAGCGAAGTGAAGACGGAGCTTCCTTCTGAGAATGGTCACCCGGAAGCCTCCGAGACTCCGGCTGCCGAAGCCGACTCGAATAGCGAGTCGAAGACCAATGGCGACAAGGTTGAAGCGAATGACAGCCAGGGCGATACGTCTGTCCCTGATGCGACCACAGAGACCAACCCGATCGTGAGCATCCAGAGCGGGATTCCAGGCTCGAACCAAGCCGCCTCTGCAGCAACCCACGACGAGACTGCGTGGATCCATGTCAGAGCCGTCATCACCAGCCCCGAGGCGGCCACGATCATCGGAAAGGGCGGCGAGAACGTGTCCAAGATCAGGCAAATGTCCAGTGCGAAGTGCACTGTCAGCGACTATCAGAAAGGCGCCATAGAGCGGATTCTGACTGTGAGCGGTAGTGTTGATGCAGTGGCCAAGGCGTTCGGATTGATTATTCGTACTCTGAACAACGAGCCACTGGCGGAAGCCTCGAACCCTCAGTCCAAGACTTACCCACTTCGACTGCTCATTCCATCAATCCTGATTGGTTCCATCATTGGAAAGGGTGGCGCTCGTATCAAGGAGATCCAAGAGGCTTCTGGTGCTCGACTGAATGCTTCAGACTCGGTCCTGCCGCTCTCTACGGAGCGCTCCTTGGTCGTTATGGGTGTCGCTGATGCCGTTCACATCGCAACTTACTACGTTGCCAGTACATTGCTTGAGCAGCTGAACGAGCGCTTCGGGGGCCCGGCAGCTTCTGCGTACGCCACGCGGAGTGGTGGTCCAGCTGGAGCGATCCCTGGAGGCATGCAGGTAGTGCCCTACATGCCTCAGCCTGCTGGTGGAAACTTCGGCAGGGGTGAGAACTATGCCAGGCAGAATCAGCGCCAGGACCCCCGCGCTCACCATATGCCGCAATCGTACATGCCTCCGTACGGTGCCCAGCCGCACCCAGCCGCCCCATCCCCAGCCATGCCCATGCATTATGGTGCCCAGGCTGGAGCAGGGTATGGGCCAGCGGCTCACATGCAGCCCCATCACGGCCCTCATGTTGGCCCTGCAGCCCATGCCGGACCTCATGCGCAGCCCATGCATGGTGCAGGTATGCCTGGAGCTCCTCTCACCCAGCAGATCTACATCCCCAACGATATGGTCGGTGCGATCATCGGAAAGGGCGGCCAAAAGATCAACGAGATCCGGCAAATCAGTGGCAGTGTCATCAAGATCAACGAGCCTCAGGACAACAGCAACGAACGCCTGGTCACTATTACTGGCACGGAGGAGTGCAACCGCATGGCGCTGTACATGCTGTACTCAAGACTCGGTGAGAATTCTAAATGATTTATTGGACCTGCATGAGGCTAATTCTTGACACAGAGAGTGAGAAGCACCGTATTTAGGGGGTCTCAGCTCGGGCCAGAGAGGTATACTGTGGAACCACTCGTTCCTGGCTTCCAGGCGAGCCGAAGTTGCACCTCTTTAAGAGCCTAAACAATCAGGTTTGAGCATTCTTTCCGCGGAGTATTCGGATTGTACGAGACTGGTAGTTCTGAGGGGAAGGAGTTATGCCGGTTTTTCAAAACTGCGGATACACACACCTGGACCGCATTTCAAGGGATTTTCAAGGCCTAGCTCCAGCGGTCTGCTATGACGAAAGCCTTCCTAATGACACATTCATTTTCACTTCAGCACCTGTGCCCTCATTCTCATCGTCCACGTCCACGTTCCACATCGTACATGGTACCTAACATAAATCCTCGTGCCCGCGGTCCCAAGAGCACTATTCCATAGCCACACTGTTCATTCTTCTCCATCCTGGCATTGCTGTCTTCCCAGCCATCTCCCGTATTCGTGCCCTTCGCCTGAGCTGGTCAGGCCGCCATGCTAGCCTGCGACCTCGAGCTGAGGTCCATTTTATGCCCTTGTTTCTTCTGGCGAGCCAAGTCTTGCTCCCTTGTTACATCTGAGGCATGTTTAACTTGGCTGACGTCGTAAATCATAGGTCTATCTGCAAATGGCAAAGCCATTTTCTGTGCTCGACACGATTTCGAATTCACGGTTTTGGTGGACTCGCGTGACAGTCATATCTCAATCAACCTGGACTGATCCCCATGCCAGGCTGCTAGCCTCACTGACGGTAAGTGCATGGACGACTCTGAGTAAAAGCATCTCAGATGTAAGTAATAGCGTAGAGAACTTTCCCTGGTTATGCTTCCGCCGAGGATAGGGTGCCTTCATCGAATCGGGGCACTTGGGAGGAGTATGTCTCAACGGCCATCCTGATCGGAGCACCCAAAAGGCAAATGTCACAGG
>LKEA01000002.1:1962703-2022053 GCA_003795315.1 Cytospora schulzeri
AATCCCAATTATCCCAAAGATGGGCTTCTTCGACGGATGGGACTCGGCGTCCGTGATCAGCCGCAAGTCTCACTCCTCGCGGCACCACTCCTCCTCCAAGCGCCGCAGCAAGGGCCCCTCCCTCCGGCCGAAATCGAGGTCGAGGTCGCGCACCCGGTCCCCGGCGGCGCGGTCCTTCTTCACCGGGGAAGAGGAGGACAGCAAGCCTCGTTACTCGCGACACAACAGCAGCCGGGCCTCCTTCTTCGGCCTGCCGAACGTGTCATCGAGGAGTTTCTTCGGGACGGGTATGTGTTTTCTCTATTTAATTCTCATAGCAACAAGCAAACAAACATACATACATACATACATGAACGAACCAGGTGGTGGATGAGCAAGCAGGAAACCACTGACAGTGTTTTCTATTTTTGTGAAACCCAGACAAGCACCGCGCCTCAACGTCCTCGTACCGCCGCTCCCCGAGGCCCAACTTCCTCACCCGGGCTTACAAGCAGCTGAAGCGCCTTCTGCGGGACCTGGTCTATTACGCCAAGAGGCACCCCCTCAAGGTCTTCACCCTGGTCGTCCTGCCGCTTATCACCGGGGGCGCCTTGACGGCCCTGCTTGCGCGCTTCGGGCTGCGCATGCCGCCCAGCATCGAGAGAATGCTAGGTTACGGTGCCAGGGCCATGTCCGGCGACACGGCTGGGCTTGTGGGTGAGGCTATGAAAATGGCTGGCGGCATGGGAGGGGATGGGAGGGTGAGCGTGGAGAGGGGCCGGGATGGTGGTTTGCAGTGGGAGAGGAGGAGTTATGAGAGGGATATCGGTGGTGGGTGGATGGATACGGTGAGGGACTGGTTTTGATGATAGAAAGGGGTCTAGTACAGGAGGGTCAGAATGATTTGATGAAGTGAATGATGTGATGGGATACCAAGATGGCACGGGGCCATTTGTAGTACCATGGCTTTCTTAGATACCTCGGGGTTTTTATGTTTATTATTCTCTTAATAAGGCTGCTCTTCTCTTTTCATACTCGAGTATCAAACTTGGCGGAGACGGGTTCGCAAGGAAACATGATGCTATTACTTCAGGACGCCATTTCTATGGAGCCCAATCTATGAAAACCGAAAACCAACAACCCATAGAGGAGACCCCCTTTTAAGAAGTGCTCAGGATATTATGAAGAAGAACAAGAATCGATCATTTGCTGCTCTTCTTCTTACGACTATGACCACTGCCCACAGGCTTGCGCTTGGGAGACGATGCACTTGCCGACGCCTTCCTTGATGACCGGGTAACAGGCCGCGTCGGGGGCGTGGGCTCGCGGTCCAGCTCCACAACTATCTGCTCCCGACTGTTGGATGGTCCAACATTTGAGCTCCCAAAGCGCCCGCCAGCGCCCGCCACATCGCTCATCTCGTCCTCATCATCGTCCTCTTCCTCACTTTCAGTGGCATCGGGACTAATCTGCCGAGAATGGCGACGAGAAGAACCACTTGCATATGAGGGATCCATGTAGGCTGATGAGCTCGAACCATGACGAACAGCGGCTGCAGACCCAGCGTGATATGGTGCTTGCGCGCCCGCGGTCATGAATCGGAAGGGATCCAAAGTAGAGGGGACAGAAGGCACAGATGCAGATGCAGATGCGCCGTATTGCGACCTCCGTGCTTCTTCAAGGGGAAGGGCACCGCGAGTTGAGCGAGGCCGCACAGCAGGGTCTGATAGATGCCGTGTGTTCGGATGTGGGCCGGGTGGCTGAACATAAGAATACTGAAGAGATGATGAACTGCCTTCGCGATCGGAGGATGGCTCGAAGGCTCTGCGCGAGTCGGCAATACTAGGTCGGGAAGAAGGGTGAGCAAACCAGCCAACAGGTGGTTGAACTTTGCCTCCCTGTGTTCTGGCTAGCAACTCCGGGGACGGGTGTCGAGGCAAGGCATCGCCGGAAATCTTGGAGCCGCGACGTTCTTTCTGCGATAAAGGCCCAAGCTCCGAGAGAGGCACAGCGTAACGTTGCTCCTTCTTCTTCTTTTTCTTCTTTTCACCAGATGCCTCGGCTTGCATGCGCTTCTTCCGTTGTTCCAATGCGGCCAGTTCCTTCTTGTTCAGCTTGACCTCCTGTTTGCCTTTGGCTTGAGCCCGTCGTATTCGTTGCATGGCAGACTCGACCAACGCATCCTCCTCTTCCAGAAGAGCTTGATCCTCGTTACCACGTACCGAGTCCTGATCCGAGTCAGAAGAATCGTCGTCCTCCGGTCTTCCATAAGCGTATCTCCTGCGGGGGCCAACCGTGCCCTCTCCCATATCTATTCCAGTAAAACGAAGTGGGTCGCTTGAAAAGCGCCCACCCGTAGTCAAACCAACGCCTTGCGTATCACTATCATCACCACTGTCCAGTTCCTCCACCATTCTTTGTCCACTAGTCCATGGGTTCTGCCCATAGCTAGCAGCCATAAGTTCCCTCTCTCGCCTCGATGGTCTTCCCCATTGGGGCGTGCGTTTGGGAGCTCGCGGCCGACCACTTAGACCGCCTCCCCGGAAAAAGCCTCCTCCAGTGGCTTATCCAACAGCGAAGCGTGGCCAAGGATGACAACGCCGCTGGCGCCAATCAGCCACATGATGGTGCTGAAAGGCGAAGAGATCAGACCGATCGGAATCGCAATAACGTACAGACCGGTGTACAGCTGGGAGGTTGTGAGGCGCGTCTGGCCAATTTCGAGGTCCTGACCGTTGAGCTTCCCAATGACGTACATGCCGAGAACAATGAAGATGATGTCGAACAGAAGCCAGGGGTTGGTGAGGAGGGCGTAGATGCAGAGCATCACGAAGACGACGGCATAGTTGCTGGAGAAGTGGCCCAGGTTGTAGTTGACGCGCGACTGGACCTCGGCGAAGTTCTGGGGCTTCGACACCCGCTTGATGTCGAGGAACTCAGAAACCGGGCGGAGGTTGGCAAAACGGCTGGACACCGAGGAAGACCGGAGGCTATTAAATCGGTCTCCCAGGTTGAGCCTGCTCGTCAGGGCATCGATCGGGATCTGGATGCGAGACATCTTGTAGGTAAAGTGTTTGATTTCGGGCTGCGTGGTGGAATGTATATGCGAGTAGCACCGTGTCTTGAGCTCGTTCGAGTCGTTTACGGACGGAATCTGGCGACTTCGTGAAGTAAGAGGCAGCAAACTCTGGATGAATGCTGGAAAGGAGTAAGAGGTGATTGGGAGGGCCTCTTTTCGTCGACGAGCGACTGAGTCGACGGCCGGTAAATCGACTAGTGAAAGGAAGGGAAAGTAAGAATGAGAGAGTGACAGTCAAATTGACCTTGTTATAAAGTGGACTTGTCGGTACGACTAAGCGTTGTTGATGATGATTGGGAAACTGCGGTTGTCAGGCACTTTCAGGCACGTTGGCTCGTTGGTCAAGATCAGAATCTATGGATAAAGTACGTGTACGTGGCGTCCCCTGACTGCACCGGCTCTTAGTTCCCCTGCGGCAGCGAGCGCAGCCCGAACCCCGGCCTGGGTGGAGGCTGAGTGCTCACGTGATCATTGTCTGTTGGGCATCTCTACTAAGTAAGTAGCCATACTTATTTTCTGACGGTTATTTATATCCCTCTTCCCTGGTGGTTTCATGTTATTCTACTTTTATTTTGGCTCTAGTCCGTCATTCTGTTGTTGGGCGTACTTCCATTGACGATCTTGTTATAAGGAACTCGGAATAGAGACTGCGAGGCGCGTCTGAAAATACGGTATAGGCAGTAAGTACCTGGGTATTTGGGCGTGCTAGGTTAGGTTGGGCTTAGTGTAGGTAACGATCTTCTCGATCGACTGGGCGAAACGCATCGTCACCGTAACAAGCGTGGATGTTAGCCGCAATACTACCGTGATCTAGGGCTGTCTCTTCCAAGGTTGAGGACAAATCGACCCAACTGCCTTACATTGTTTGTTTACTAACCCGCCAGCCCGCCTCGCTCCCTGGGATGCCTTAGTACACATTAATGCCTCAAAATTGGAAGTATGGAACAAGATGACAGCGGCTACTGCCGATTGACTACCAAGTACCGTCCCGCCAAGTCGTTGTGTCCTACAGGGGAACTCCGGACTCAGCACCGTGACATACGCCCTCCCCCGAAGTCCCGCTACCAGACCATCCATGACAGAAACATCACTGTCTCAGTAGCATCTGCAACCCTCATTCATGTCGATATGTTCCTTCGGCCCGGATTTCATGGCATGACTAGTCTCCTGTGTCAAGATGAAGCTGAGACCGATCTACCTTCGGTATGAAGACACGGAGAGCTGGATCGGAAGGTCTTGGTATTCCGCTGAATAAACAAGCCTTCTAAGTTGTAAATCTAGGCATAGCGCGCATCCTTCGAAATGCAGTCGGAAGTTTGACGACATGGACCTCACTGATCGCTCCCCGATCAGTAGTGACGTGTGTCGAGATTGTACCTTAGGGCCCAGACTCTGTTCGGCACTGTCAGCGAGCTCATATGCAGTTGTCATTCGAATTGCAGACGGCAGTCGAACTCGGCAAAACAATTACCGGGCTTCCGCTCGAGCTCAGCACCTAAATGGTCCTAAGCCCTCAGGCTTACCTTGCCGTACAAGAGACCCCTGGGCTGTGCTGGTTTGGGGCGAGGCGGGCCGCAGGACAAACCGACATGCTGGAAGCGAAACACAAGTGAAGGCTTCCCAGCCCACGCAGCCAGACTTCTTTTTCTTGCCCGGCTTCCCGTCCAAGTTCTTGGCACATCTTGGGTATGATCCCATCGGTTTCTCGAGGGTTACACGATGTATACAACGATGATAGTCCATCTGCAGCGGCAGTGTACTCCGAGTGGCCGGCAGAGTGACTCGCCGAGTCTTCCTTGGCTCCTTGGTCTCTTGGCCCAGGCCATCTTGTCAAGATGTGGCTTGCAGATCTATATGCCGCATGGGGCGTTGGTGACGAATAGGGACCGTGCCTTGATACATGCGACGGTTATACAACATTAAACCCCTTCCAGCTGGCATCGCCGGCGGAATGGGCCAGGGGCACATTGAGTCGCATGGACATCATCTAAGCAGGATTGCCAGGTTTCGTCTGAGTGACACAGAATATCAGTTCCGAACGTCGTTGATATTACTGGCAGGTTCCGCGTTACCCAAAGCGGCCACAATGTTTAACCCTGTCAATATTTGGACTTGACTTTCAGAAGGGGCCTGAGGGGTTACGGAACCGTACGTTATGGCTTGATAGGTCGGTGAAGTGCAAATCTCTCAACGAGACATGGTAAATGTCCGAGTGTATATGTAATGTAACTCGATGTGTGTTTTCTGTGTGCCGGACCTTGACTTGATGATTCGAGATGGGTCGACATTGAAAATCTGGCTTGGATGGTTGCAGCGCTGAAGCTGATGTCGTCTTGCGTGTGATGAACCTCACTCGGCTTCACACTCGGCCCCCAGGCTCGATTTGTCCCAGTGGTACCCACTGTTTTCCCTTCCGGCAGACATCTGGAGCACTTGAGTCTGGGTGCCTGAGTGCTTCAATCCAAACAATGTCGAGCCCACTTAATGGCAACCCCTTCCCGTGCGTCAACCGTTTCTTGTGGGGCCGTGGACACGGGGGATCGTGCAGACTTCAAAGCACCAGACCCTCAAATCTTGGCATTCAATGCCGTTCTTCTTCATTTCCCATTGCCTTCTTACCTTATGGGTCAAAGTCTCTAATCATTGTCATAATGCCAGAGATGACTCCTAAGTTACCTGGTTAGTTCGAAGAGGCAGGGGGGGGTTAGACTTGTGCACACAGCATGCAGCACCTCCACGCCTGGCACATCCAAACTGGGTTTAGTCCACTTTGTCTTCTTCTCAGGCCCAGTCGTTCGGGGCGCTCCCGGGGCTCGGGCTCCTTCTGTGCAGCCCTGGCGTGCCTGGGTACGGGAGGGGTACAGAAGTACCTGGCGTCATTTGACCATATACCGTGTCTCCAACCAACACTATGCATGACTGCATGTATACTTAAAGTACATATCAGAGAGGACAAGCCTCTTCACATTAAAATCTGCCGTGCGCGCCGTGCTCGTACTAGTCTTAGCCTGCGCGGTGGGGGGCGTCTGTCAAATGCCACTCTCATACTCACCCTCCGAACGTCTGCAACTTGCCTTCATATCTGCTCTTTCCGTCAGAGTATCTCACCGATTCTTTCCAGTCTCATTATTTTCTTCAGCCCAACTGCTTCCCGTCAAGGCTGGTTCTGAAACAAACCATTGCTTCGCGTGGCTTCATATTTATGACCTTTACAATTCATTAATCCTCAACCACATGCGCCAATTCCCATTAAGAAACCTGGACATGCGTCGCGCATAATAGGCGCAACTCATAAAGCTGGCGCGATCTAGAACTCAAGCAAGCTCCGCACCGTCGTCGCCTGCGTGGCACCTTTATGTGGGTGCAAAGTGTCAAACTTCTGACGCTCTGAGACGGCGTACGGCTGCGCAAGGCCGAAGGGCAGACAGAGAGCTCCGCTTCTGCGAGTGGGTCTTATTGGCGCCACATTGATGCTCGTCAAAGGGTATCATCGACACCTCTCACCTTCCTCGCACATATACTAGGTCTCGTCGGTTGGCAAGCCAGAATTCTTCCATCATATCAAGAGTATCGCGCTTTTCCTCTCGTCTCAGCGCAGCTTCTCTTCTGGTCCGGAACCGCGAATATTCCGCCGCGACAAGTCCACTATGGCTTCGTACACACGACCTCCAGGCCCCAATGGCGCGATGCCGCCCAACTATCCTCATCAACTGCCTGCTCCTCCCCTCTCACACAACAGCAACTATCCTCCATCTCAGCCCTTGCCGTCAATGGCTTCGTCTACTAACGGAAGTGGTGCATACGGTGCCGCGCCGAGTTACAGTCAACCGCAACAGCCGTATCAGCACCACCAGCCACCATACCAAAGCCAGTCGCCGCATCAGCAACAGCACCAGGGTCAACAGCGACTACCACCATCGCACCAGCAACAGCCATACCAGCAGCAGCCTCCTCCGCCCCAGCACCAGCCACAGCGTTCCCAGGCAAGTCCAGCTTCTACCTCCCCAACGCAGCCGCAGTCCCAGGCTACCGCAGGCGAGGGGGTTGGGAAGTTGGAACCTGTGTCTATTGTTGTCAATGGTCGAAGATATGCGTAAGTCTCACACTTCCAGGCTCTTCATATGGATTTGCTTCGGCATGAATCCATTGGTTGGCTTCCAACCATCTTGGGCGGACGTCCATGACCACGCCGAGTTTATCCCGCAGGTCCTTTGTATAGAAGGCTGATCTTGAGTTTTCTGGTGATATAGTCTCGTGGTAGAGCAGCAGCCAATACGGGCCCGGATGTGTGGCTTTGGTGACAAAGTAAACCTCCCTGCTTCTGCTTCTTCAGCGCCCTTTCAAGCAACTGGGATCTAATAGCGATAACAGGACCGAAGGCCACTTACTCCGCCACCTGCCATCAGACTGGTTGTTACTGATGTGCAAACTGGCAGAGAAGTCGACGTCAAGTAAGTTCTTGGAAATTTCCTGATGGCGGAAAAGGCCAAAGGTGTTAATACCCTTATAGTACGATCGACTTTGCCCAATATGTCGTGACCGTTGATCTATGGGATGAAACTGGAACGAGGGAGGTTAATCTCGTGAGGAGTACGACCGCGACGCCGGCGATATCATCAACTATCCACGAGTCCTTCAATAACCTTGAGACAATGCCTTACCGGGCTACTAATATTGCTCCGTATCCTCCATCCCATCCCAGTCAGATGACTCTGTACAGCCAGCACCAATCTCCAGTCAGCCCTTATGCCCAGAGCCAATATGCCCAAGGTAAGCGCTTCACCCAGCTCTCTGGAAGTGGCTCCGTGCAGCACATTACATCCAACGTCCCAGACTAACGCCATGCAGTCCAAAACTACCCAGCACCAGCGGCCAACGGTTTTGGTCAGCCCTCGTACGGATATTCAAATGACTTTACACCCATGTACAGACCGCCTCAGGTGTATGAGCCTGGCATGGGCGGCCCTCAAAGGCTCTCTATCGGAGGAGCACCCAACTCGAGCATCCAAGGCATGTTTACCAGGAATCTTATTGGTAACTGTGCTGGCAGTGCCTTCCGGCTGCACGACACGAAAGACAAGATCGGTATCTGGTTCGTCGTGCAAGACCTTAGTGTCCGTACCGAAGGATCATTCAGGTAATTACTTCCTTTTTCAACGAGACAAAGTCGTTGAATCGATATTAAATGATGGATGATTCTGACATGCGACTAGGCTCCGGTTCTCCTTCGTCGACGTCAAGCCTGCGGCTGATCAGAAGGGTGATGCGCCCGTCAAGACGGGCAAGGCACCGATCTTGGCTTCTGTCTTCAGCGACGTGTTCCAAGTCTACTCGGCCAAGAAATTTCCAGGCGTCTGTGACAGCACGGAACTCAGTAAGTGCTTTGCACAGCAGGGCATCAAGATTCCCATCAGGAAGGAAGGCGGCAAAGGCGGTGGGGATGACGACGACGACGATGACTAAAGTACGGGTGCAAACCATTGCAATGTCGACGAGGGCCCAGCGATGCTAAATGACGATAACAACTACGAAGTACTTCTCAGATGAAGATTACACGTGTCCGGCCCGAGGTATAGCTTCACTTTCTGGCTGGCTACCTGAACGTGATGCTTACCTTTGGAATCTTGTCTGGTTGGAGGCCTGGAGAGATTGGATGGCAACGGTTGCGACTAAATTTTGTGTGTATCACTACCTCGTTGGAGTCAAGATGCGGCGTTTTGTTGAGAAGAAACATAACCTTGATTTGGTTGGGGTTTGAGCGATAGATTTGCCCATCTATTCGTCGTCTTCGCCTGGACAATTGGCAAGCGGTCTATTAGCAAAGTTCGGTTTGTTTTTATTTTATTAGCTATTAATTCTTAGTCAAAGGCTCGGTCTTGATCATTGTCAATGTTCCATTTGGGTTTGCATTGCCCGAACGGGCGGGCAGTCTCCTAGGATCCTGGCCCTCGGATTATCTCGGCTCTTCCTGTTATTGAACAAAAAGAGCTCGGCGGGCGCAGGGTTTCCGGGATTTCGGGAATGGTTCCAGCCTAAGAGACCAAATAAGCAGAAGTTGAAACGAGACAGAAAGCCACATTAATTCTCAGAGACATACAGCTGGCAGAGAGACATTGTATGGGAGCCAGCAAAGCATCGATGACGGTCGACCGACGGGTCTGCTATAAGATGTCTGGTGATATACATGTACACAGCATTGACAAGAGCGGACAGACGCCAAACGTTTGCTTGTTGCGAGATACCGTGGCCTTGTTTTTCATTTGCTTCTTGATGACTTGCAGGAAGTGAATTAGTATGTCCCAAAGGGAAATTATGCCAATGCAATGTAGATGTCCTGAATGGCTAGACATATTCACCCATCACCCAGTCGCTGTTATTCGCCTTGCGGTATTTCATACTATTTCTTTTCCCTGGTGGAACTGCGTGTATTCCGCTTGAGGTCGACATCAAGGCTACCNNNNCCCCCCCCCCCGCCTGGCCCCCAAGTTCACCCATAAAAGGTGGAGCCTCTCGGTGAGGACGGTGGGCCGATTGCGCCAACGTCACTTCAAAGTTCAACCGCAAAGGTTGAAGTGTCCCCGCAACTTTATTCATCCTTCCATTACTTAGTGAGAAAACAAGAGGAATGAGTCAAGATGGGATGAGCATAGGCCCATCCTTTGCCATACCTAGTTGTCAAAGGTTCGAAGGCACAAATTGCTATTAGATGCGAGGCAAGACACCGTTGAAAATACCTACTCAAAGGTAGCCGTAAAGGCCCTCGTTACCTGGTCGACGGTCAACCTCTTCAGCCCTATCTCACCACTAGTATCACCTAGGTAGGTACAGTACATATGTAGGTTGTAGGTACCAGGGGCCTCCAAGTTCCAGCCGCGAAACCTTGTTTCTTGACTTCCTGGTCCACTATTCGTGCCCAGTTCCTCGACATCACTCGGTTCGGTCATGTTGACCAAATCTCAGAGCAGTGACAGCTTCGATCGAAGCGACCTTGTCAACTGCTCGTTTGGTATCACGAATGTCACAAATTCCTACATGTCTCAGGCAAAGACTTAGCTGGGTAGGGTAGCCTGGGAGGTCGGCAGCGGCCCGCGTTTGTGGCTCTTGGGACATTTTCATTACGTTTTGGTTTGCCTATAAGAACCTCAGCCGAGCGCTGGGACCAACGCCTTTTTGGCCTGTCTCGTGGTCGCAAATCCCACTGCTTGGGTGAGATCCAAAGTTCAGAGGTGATGTCAGGCGGAGAGGGGCTTGTTTCCCCAGAGTTTAGAGTCCCAGAGTCCAAGTCTTTCGCAAGGAAGGGAGGGACGGCCTCGGCAAGGGTCCTCCTTCCTTGGGGGGAAAAAGAGTTTTCCTTCGACTCATCAAATTTTTGGGCCATCTTGTGACCCAGAGTCCGGAGACACTTTGTTCGCCAAGTCTGCGGTAGTCGGGATAGATCGTCTTGGACACAGCAACTTCTGACACGACTCAGTCGACTTATAAAACCTGTCCCGGTCCCGGTTCCTTTGTCTGACGATCTCGAGACACCACTGTTCGCATATCCCATTTGCTTGACGTCAGAACCGCACTGTCGTACAAAACATCGCTTGCTTGTTTGCTGTTGACCAACAGCCTACCAAGGAAACCAAAACTTACCACTGTTCGACCGAGAATCACGAGTGCCTAGCTTTCCAGAAATATCTGGAAACTCTCAGGGAACGCGCAATCCACAACGAATCAAACACAATGAACGGTAACGGCCTTACAAGTCTGGGGCGAGGAGGAGCGGGCAACATGGTCGATTCGTCCAAGTCCCCCAAGCTACAAGCTCAGGACCTCATTACGCCTACTCTCAAGACGTCGATGGTCACGACAGGCCGGTTCGTTGACTCCTTTCCCTCTTGAAGCCGGCTCAAGGCCCTGGATCAGTTCCCGGACCAATGTCAACAAATAATATGCTGACGCCGACTTCTTAGTGGTGGCCAGGGCAACATGGCAAAGAATGTCGACCCAGAGGAGACTCGGGCTCGCCAGGATGTTGAACCGTGAGTTGTACCCTTTGCGACAAAACATACTGTATGGTGTAATATAGAAGGTCTCTGACATGGATGGCTACAGTGTTCCTCGACATGGAAGCCACGGCGCAGCGCATAGTGGACGAGGAGGTGCCGGTAATTTCTTCCAGGAAGGCGAGGAGGCACCTCATTCACACGACAGCCCGGGCGAGGAGAAGTCAGAGGGCATCGCCGAGGGCCTGGCAGCTAAGGGCAAGGCGCTGCTTTTCGGCAAGAAGGACCACCACAAGTCTGAGAGCAAGTAGGGTTTGCATCAGTGTCGATCCATGTGAGGCACATACACAGGAGACGATAATGTTTCCTGTCTGGAGGACGGAGGAATAATTGCAAGACACATAAGGGGAGGCTGGATAAGCCCTCGGATTATGTTGTTATACCCACGTTGGGAGGTGCGGCGTTTCACGGTTTAATTCTTGTTTGTTGCAGCGGGTTTTTTATTATTCTCTTCTTCTCACGCTTGATACGAGATATTGCTGGTTATCACGAACTTGATATTATAAGTCAATGACACATTTTTGATATGAATGCGCAGTATAAACATGGAACAGAGGGCTTCAAAGCCGTCGGTGGGTTTGCCAACGATTTGACTCATAGATAAACTGCGCTGAGATTTGCCGGGAATAAAACCCTCCCTTCACCAGAGACAGCACAATCCTTTTCGTGACCATATTAGATTTAAAAGATATTTCATTTAATTAGAATTAAAACAAGCATAGGCCTTGCTCTTTAATTTTGTTTTACGATCCTAAAAATGGCTCCGGTTGTCACTGATATCTCGGCTCCCGCCAAGCATGCCGACTTCGCTATACTCAACGACCATCTTCCACACACAATCACGCTATTGCGGCGACTGCAATTCACACACTTCCCACAGGACACAACAGAACATGCCCACTATCTCTTCGTGTCTGACCACGATGGCCTGTCAGATAACCAAGGGCGGGGCCACTTCGCAGCTGCCCACCTAGATCTCAGCAAAGGACCCGAGACAGAACTGTACTTTTACTCGACGCTGGAAGACTACAAGGACTTGGATGGTCTGTCCGAGGGCGAAATAGAGCACATTCTAGACATCATTGTCGCGCTCTTCCAGCACGTCAAGGCTATCGCGGAGTCTACACTATCCTCGGGGACTCTCAAGCTCTTCCGCGAGCACGGCGTCATGGTTGGGGGCCTCCACCAGCCGACTTATGAACTCTTGTGTGCGAAGAGAGGCTTCAAGAGTAGTTACTGGAACCCGCATGACGTCTGGTTGTTTAGGCTGGATAGGTTGCCTATCTTGTCGGAGGGACTGACGAGCCTGCAGGGTGAAGGGTATAAGGAACACGGCCTGAAGTGGGATACCATCAGGAGGGAAGACTGCCCGCTCATTGCCTCGAGGACGAAGATTCCCAAGGTTGAGGCGACGTTGATGAGTGAGCCAAGCGTGGCGATTAGGGATGCGGAGGGGATACTGGTGGCATGGGGGTTTATGGGGGTGGCTGGCACGCTGTCCACCCTACATGTCGAGGAGCCGTATCGTGGTAAAGGGGTCGCAAAGGCGGTTGCCACGAAAGTGTTCCGAGAGCACAGCTTCGGGGATGATGGCTGGGGTGAGTAACTTGCTTTGCTCAAAAGGTATTGTTGGGGCTAACGTGTTTATAGGTTCGGCTGATGTACATGTTGACAACGTACAGAGCCAGGCGGTTTGCAAGAGTCTCGGGGCTGAGTACGGCTGGAGGACGTGCTGGTAAGTTTCTTGAGATATCGCTATTTGTCGTACATTTGCTGACGAACATCACACAGGACGGTCATCGATTTCAATAGCATACCGTAGATTCATCTATGCAGTGATGCGCCTGGCCTTCTTGTGCCTATCTCTAGACTTTTCCACAATGATACCGGAGCAATGTCTTTTTGGGACCCATTTTCCATCCGTGATATATAAATGATTTTGCAAAATCGTAATGACAAGGCTAACACCCTTAAGCAGCAAGAGTCTGTCGGTGGACTTCCTGGAAGAAGAACTTAAGATCGTCTGGGTTGACGAAGGGAGTGATACCGTGTCCGAGGTTCACGATCCAGCCCTGCTTCTTCTCCGCCCAGCCAAAGCCCTCCACCATTTTCTTCACCACCTCTGTTATCGACTCATGAGAGCCGTACAAGACACCAGGGTCGGCGTTACCCTGGAGCACCATCTTCCGGTCGCCACGAGTCTTTGACGCCTCGGCCGGGTCGTAAAGCCAGTCCAGACCGATAACGTTGTAATCCGAATCGCACATTGCGTCCAGAGCATACCAAGCGCCTTTGGGGTAGGCGATCATGGGCACTGGCTCCAGGCCCATCGACTTGAGCTTCTTTGGGAGATGCGTAGAAATGTATTTCATGTAGGGCTCCGAGAACTCCTTGAAGCTAGCAGGCGACAGCTCGCCCGCCCACGAGTCAAATACTTGGACAAGCTGTGTCATGTCAGTCCCTGAATGGAAGCAGAAAAGGCCTTGACCAAACGTACCTGAGCACCTGCCTGGACCTGCAGGGCGAGATGGTCAACACAGAGCTCCGCGATCTTCTGCAGCAGAGCCTTCGCCGCCTCGGAGTGCTTGTAGACCCATGTCTTGCTCTCCTTGAACAGCTTGGTGCCGCCGCCCTCGACCATATAGCACAACAGCGTCCAGGGGGCGCCGCAGAAGCCAATCAGCGGCACCCTGCCCTTGAGCTTTTGCCTCGTCAGCGTGATGGCCTTGTAGACGTAGTCCAGCTCCTTGGAGACGTCGACGTGGCGCTCCATGACCTCCTTGTACTGCTGGTCCTCGGGCGACCTGAGCGGCTCCGGGAAGTGCGGGCCCTTCTTGTCCACCATCTCGACGACCATGCCCATGGCCTGGGGTATCACGAGGATGTCGGAGAAGATGATGGCCGCGTCGATCAGGCCGGCGAAGCGCTCGATCGGCTGCAGGGTCAGGGTGGAGGCGACCTCCGGGTCGCGGCAGCACTCGAAGAAGTCGCGCTTGCCCTTGGCTTCGTGGTATTCGGGGAGGTATCGGCCGGCTTTTTCACATTGCGAAGATAATCAGCTACCGAGGTCGAATTGTTTGTCTTCAGAGGTGTCTCTTAGAGGTCGCAAGAGCTCAGGATCGTGGGTTATGTACCTTGGCGCATCACCCAGACGGGCGGCCGCTCAATCTTCTGGCCTGTGGTCAACGTCAGTCAGGGCTAGGTCGCGAGAAGATCGGTTCCCGTAAAAAGTTTGACTTACCCCATGCTGCCCTGAGGATCAGATCGTTCTGCAAAGGTTCAAATTGTCCCATTTTGGATGTTGTGGTATAGTCGATGGTAATGTGCAAGTCTACCCCGCCGTGAGAACCGCGAGAACCGTGAGAACCCAAATTATACTGCATACCTACTAGTACTCCGTATACCGTATACCGTATAGAACCAACAGCTTCCAGAGCTCCAGAAGATTTGGGGCGGGGTGGGGGAGGTAGCCGGGCAGCAGGGGCTACCATCAGTGGGGTAACGCTAACTAGGTACCCCTGTCAGCTCTACCAGCACGGACCATTGGAGCTTGGCCGTGTAAGTCGCGGGGGAATGTGCCACATAACAAAAGATAACCATACGACGAACCTCGTCGGGGCCAATTGACAGTCCGCAACGTCTCCCCGTGATCGTATAGATGAGGGACTTGACGGAGAAGTTGAATCCCCGAACGATTGCGATGATTTGAAGGGACCCGTCGGTTACGATTCCATGCCTCCACGACCACCTTCACGATGCTGCCGAGCAGGTCTCCAACATCGCGCCAACGCGTCTGCCGAGGCCATTTGGGTGACGGACGATGCCCTCCGTCGATCTGTTCAGCGCTATCTCAATAAAACCGGAATCAAGAGTCGGACGGTCAGCTCGGTGCCGGGCACCATGTATCATCGCCAGCGTTTTGGAAGGAGGCGGATGACCGAGCTGAACTCGTTCCAGTCGGTGGGGGCATTGCCAGTATGGGCCCTTCCAAACGCCCCGGATATGACGAAATGGACCTGGGAGCCACCGAAACCTCCATCTTGCTGGCCTCAATTGTCGCAGCAAGAGATCGAGCCTGAGCCTTCTTTGTTGCCTGAGTTTGCTCCCAAACCGTGCGAACCACCACAGCCTCCAGTGACATCTGCCTTGGGCCATTTGGAAACGGTCCAAGAACGATCCACACCTCGTCTCCTGGACGATCCGCACTCGCCTTTGGGCCTGGATCTACAACACCTGTATAATACCGACTGGAGGAGCGGCAAGGGCTTCAACAATAGGTTTCAGCGATTCGCGCGCCTACTACAAAAGGAAATATCGCAAGGCCAACTCAGAGGGTCGGAGATACTCGTGGTCTATAGTTTGGCCCGGCGTGTGTTTGTACGTGCTGGTCACGCCCTGCCGGAGCTGAAGGGAGCTTCCCTGTTGCCTCTTTTGTCCGCCGTCATCAATGGGATAAGTGCGGCGAAAAGACTGAATCCCACCTTTGTGACCTCGAAGCCTCGGCTATGGATAATTCTTTTGAAGCACCTGGCGCGCCAGGAGATAGGGGAAACCTCAGCTAAGCTATTTTCTCTGGTCATGGAAAGCATGCCGGCGCGATGCAGGTTTAGAACCAGAGGGGCTGTGTTGAACGTGCTTCATGCTTATTTCAAATTATGGCAAGGCTCAACAGTCCACGGACAACCAAACGAGTGGTCTTGGTCCGAGGCATCTCAAATGTTGGAGCTGGCCTCCACGTGGGTTGGACGAGTCGATGAATTGACCGGGATGATCAAATCTGACTTGGCTCTCGGTCAAATCAAAGACGCCAGATCGCATATGGATGCCGCCAGGAGATTGTGTGGAAAGGCCCAACGATTCACGCTCAAGACAGCGTATTTGATGTCGGACGACAGGGTACTGACTAAGAATGTTGCGGAGGCTTTGAAGAATCATGACCCACGGATACACCGGTCCCTTTTTGTCATTGCCACAAGACTCTTGGGCAAGTCCGGAGGGGTTAAATGGAGCAGGGCGCACTACAACTGGCTTCAGATACTGGCTCGTCTGCCCAGAGTGAGCCATTCTCAATTCAAGAAATTGCTGCAATTCTTCCCAAAGCGCGGACGTGCGGCATTGTCTCATGTCGAGCTCTGCGACCTTTTATTGCTCCACTGGGATAGCCAAGGATTGTTAGTGAACAAAGCGAAAACTCGCCTCCATTGGAACAGGGTCAGGGCCGGGAATGATTCAACAGCTCTGGCGGCACTTGCTCTTGCGATCAACTCGAGTCATCACCCAGAGGAGTGCGCGGTTCTTTTCTGGAACTTCTGGAACTTTGTGCGGCTTCGGCCCGGGAGCAAGGCGATCATTAAGCAGGTCCTCTCGCTGTCGGAACTTCATGGCATCAGTTCTGGCTTTCTGCAGAGATTGGCCTGGGCCTCGAATGACACCCGCGTCGCCCTTCTACTGCACGACGTACTTGCCAAGCAGACGGGCAATGATTACAATTTCTGGAGGCCGGCTTTCTGGGATAAGTTTTCTACGCAGTTCAGCCACAAGTGGAAATATCCATTGCTCAACCCGCTTGCCATTGCAAAGTTATCACTGGGCCCGAGAGAACTAATATACCACGACGTCGACACGGGCCTTCATGAGATATGTGACAAGCAGCCAAAGCAGGTCACAGATCGGCCGCTAGGAAAGCAACTCGCTAAAACCAAAATGGCAAATAGGGACGCCCAGCAGCTCTCAAGGATTAAATCGAGCCTCAACCTCTTCATTGGCGCTCCCCATCTGACAGAAAGACAGAAAATTCACTACGTAACGAGTTTCACCAAACATCTGTTTAGGGTGCAGGGTTTCCTCACAGCTAGAGATCTATCGAGCCTCACAACAGTTGTTACCCGGGTTCTGGAACGAGGCGGCGGCGGCAGTACGGAACGACTCCGATGGTACTTGGGCATCATCTACGAGCAACTCGGCGAGGAGACTTGCGCCCAAGTGGGAATGGTCCTAAGGCGCCGCCGCGAGGCCAACTGGCGCCGATGGTGCGACGAGCTCAGAAATAAGAGCGAGGAAATGGGACAGCGACATGTCTCCACCTTATTGCGGAAGGACTACAGTGGCCCGCGTCAAGGGAGAGTATGGCCGTTATGGAGGTATTATGTTCCCAAGAACAGGCTGAGAGCGAAGCGGCTGGGCCGGCTCAAGGCGAAGGCAAGGTGGGAAGAGCATGAGGCTACGGCATTGGCCGAACAGCCGCATGAGAAGCCAGTTGGGTCGAATCAGAATGAGGCTGCGATATCTCCAGCCACAGAGCATGGACGCACATACGACGGAGATGTTCTCGGTACCCTCCTGAAAGAGTCACACCAGCCGAGAATTGGCCGTAGTGTGTCGTTCTAGCACGAGATCGAGGGAATGCAACAATAATTTCCAACCCTTAGGGAGCACCATTGGACAAGCAGTTTGCTACTGTGTCGGTAGCCTGAGAGACGGTTGTACAGCTTGGTGATGGGCATTGCCACGACTACAACGGTGACGCAGGCTTCAGTCATCTGCAGTCCGGGGGGGGGGGCACTGTTTGGCATGTCATTTCGCAAGGAACTTGACCTAACAGAAGGACGTGGCTAACACATCGCCACAGTTTGGGAGGGAAAGGTCCTGGCAACGTGCCCGCCGTCTGTGGAGCTGGCTGTTCTGCGACGAAACCCTTGGAGGGAAGTAGTCACACAGAGACAGTGTCACACAGCATTTGCTGGCTCGCCAGATGCTTCCGATCATATACTCTCCCCACATGGGCTGTGCTCGACTCGCCAGTGAAAAGCCAACCGCAGCCCTGGATCTATCTCCGCCGTGCAGCGCCCGCCATGGGGGTAACCAAGCACCACACGCCACTCTGGCCTGGCTGCCCGCAGGACGGGACGCATTTCACCTTATCTGAGATGATGCGGAGTACTCACGGGTTCAATCCAGATAGTGTTGTGTATTCTACAGCGCTCAGGTGAGAATTACACTCTTCCGCACATACCGGCCCCTTGGGACTGCAATGATACTCAATATTAAACACACTCAAGAGCCCAGTTGTCTACATTTCGTTGTATGGGTGTTGCGCTCAAATTGAATACTCCGTGAAGCAGCTTCCCCAGTTTCGATGGTTCTGGTCCGGTACCGTCATTCTGAGTTAAATGCTGCTGGGCGCAATACCGAGGATCTCATAATTCGTAATTGGACGCCACCTGCTTGTGGTATATGGGCTGGCACCGTCTCTTTACCGGTCGAGTGCATCCTCGTCGGGACCAAATACAGTGCTCGCGGCCTGCTCCACGACATCTGGGAACTGTTGCTACCGTTAGCAAAGCCTTTGTTCCCATCCACAGTACGAGCAAATTCACATGACGCGGGATTCGGCGACATACGGCCATGCTTCGAAATGTTGGACAGTGGGGACGAATGCCATGAGGGCTGTACTCAATACTGGGATTTTTATCGTCCTACGCGGGATGTGATTCCTGTCTCTTCTCATGGTGACGGGGCAGTCCCAAAGCCCACACTCATCGTAACACCTTGTCCTCCGAACCAAGCCCCTTGGGCGGTGCAGAGGTATAGGGGGAACATCCCCGTGGAGGACAGGGGTTGACTTGTATAGCCCAATGGAGGAACAAAGTACCCATGAGTATGGTGCTGCCTTAACTGCACGTTTCCGTGCGCCGAAAATCGACCGTGGGAATCGACCGTGGGTACTTACCCCGGGAGACCGAGATTCCACAATGAAGTATATGCCTTCGAGTGTCTCATTCTTGAGAGGTCGTTGGCACATAGCCCTCTCCCATCAAGACACCCCGCGCCCCTCCCGCAGATCGAGGCTGCTGTGTGCCGGGTCTTGAATGAGGATCCCTTTCGAGTTCCGGGTCTGACCATGCTTCCAAGGCAAACGCTCTTATATGAGGAGACTATCATCCTACCTCGAGTGGCCTCCTCCTAGCAGGTTATCGAAACCATACATCAGCTCCCCGATTCCAGGCTTCTTCGGCCCGATCATCACTTACGGCCGTAAGAGCTCGTCTTACACGGCCGTACTGACGCTATCAACAGCACAGGCATGCTTGTCCTGCCCTGTTGCCGCTCCTCGCCGCGAAATTGCCCGGTGCTTGTTGATGTGATACAGACCCTGCGCGCCGGTACTGAGATGCCAAAGATTTACATCCTGTAACCAAGATCGGCTTGACCCGCGCACCATATGTATGAACCTCGACGGGCTACTCAGATCATTGGTTCGCAATTTACGCTTTGAATAGACAGCGGGCTGTCCTGTCATCTCGAGAAACTATCTACGGAAGAATAGTCCTCGCCAGTCTGCATCAGCGCTCACTACGGTATCGATTCTACGAAGCCTATGAGATTGGTCGGCCTAAAGGCTGAACCTATTATTCTGGATACATCTGCGCTGTTGGTATATCCCAGCCCTTCACTTCTTCACTGCTGTCTCGTTGAAGAGAAGCGAGATTCGATGGCAAGCAGCGACACGTTCTTGGCTCACTGATACAATCTATCTTTGTCATCTTGACTACCAGCCTGCCATCCAAGCTCAGACTTGCCGCCTATCGTGGTAATAGCAACCATCATCCTCTCAACGGAAGCGACTCCCATCCTATAAAAGGTGGTGTAGCGATATCTGGCATTCGGCGCGGCGGAGGCTCTTCTTCGATGAGCATGGAACCTCCAGGAGGTGTATTAATGGGTGGTGATTTGGCCGGAACAGCTCGCGGCTATCAGCAGAACCTGCCGCAAGATCCCCAGCAGCAGTATCAGCAGCCAGCCCACCCGGGCCCAGCAGTTGGCAATGGTGGCGTTCCGAAGCCGATCCGGCGGAGAATGCGAATGATCACATCATGTCTGGAATGCCGGCGCCGAAAGCTCAAGTGCAACAAGTCCAACCCTTGCACCAACTGTGTGAAGTTCTCCCGCGACTGCCTGTACCTCGGTCCGAAGCTCGATGAGGCCAGCCAATTGCGGCTGACGGAGATCAAGGAGAAGGTGGGTTCTCTGGAGCGGCAGCTGGAAAGGGATGTAGCCAATTCTGGATCCCGCGGCTTCTACCAGCAGAGGATCCTTGCGGACGACGTGGAGGGCGAGTTTGATGAGGAGCGAGACCTGGAGATCACGCCTATGGTTGCCCTCGACCTCACGTACGAGGACGATGCGGACGGCACAGATGACATCATGGATCTGGGTGTGCAGGTGGGCAAAATGCGGTTGACAGAGAAGATTGGAGGTTTGAACCGGCCGAGAATATCGGAGGAGGTATGTCACCCTGAGGTCTGCTCTTGCCGGATTCATGCATAAGCCCATCATCACTACTCTTTATTGTCGATCGAGAAGCCGCCAACATACTACCACTACCGAACTACCCAAACAGAACTCTTGTTCTTTAGGCCAGAAGACTGACAGTCGCATCAGATCCAAACCGGACTGTCTGGCGGAGCACAGCAAGCAGGTGCTGGACTCTTCCCACCGGGTCTGACTGTCCCAGGACTGAGTCCTGGACCGTCGAGTCAACCGGGCGCTTTATCTGATTCTAATGGCTCCGACCAGTCAATTCCTGACTTCCTACGACCTGGTGCGTCGTATATACCTCCTACAAGCGGTGTCTTCTTTGGACAGGTTGTTCAGTCGCCGTCACTGCTCACCTTCCTCCCAACAAAACCGGCCGGGGATCGTCTTCTGGAGCAATACTTCGAGGCGGTACATCCAATAGCACGGTGCATACACAGGTCGTCGTTTGAACTGCAGTATGCAAGCTTTTGGGAGGAGGCCACGGCTGGCTATGAGCCTCGAGCGTCGGTCCAAGCTGTGGTATTTTCGGCGTGGTTCAGCGCCGCCGTATCCATGGATGAGTCGATGATCAATCGAGAGTTCGGCCTGACCAAAGCTAATTTGATAGAGAACATGAAGGTCGGGACGGAAGTCGCCCTAAGTAAGGCGAATTTTTTGAGAACGACGAGGGTAGAGACTATGCAGGCTTTCGTTATGTATATGGTAAGTAACTTCAACTGTGCTTAACAGCGATGGTGACCCTGGAGAAAAGGCAATAGTGACCGTGCTGACAAAATCAGATCCCACTCTGTCGAGAGGAGGTGTCTCGAGCACATTCGGTGCTTGTCGGCGCTGCAGTGAGGATGGCAGAATGCATGGGCTTACACCGGGATGGAAGCAAGGCGTATAACCTCAATCCCTTGGAGACACATGTCCGGCGTCTGATATGGCACCAACTTTGCTTCCTGGACATCCGGACCTGCGAAGCGCAGGGCCCGAAGCCTGCCATCAGAAGAGAGGACTATGATACCTGGCTGCCTGATAACTGCGAGGAAGACCAGCTCATGAATGCGACATACCGACCTCGACCAGCCGATGGTTGGACTTCGACTCTATTGCCTGTGATCCGCTTCGAAATAAACGAGATGATGCGCATAATTTGGGCAGACCGGCGGAAGCTGGAAGCCCGCAGGATCACATTGACACAGGTCCTTACCAAGATCGAGAACTTCCGCAAGCGTATGCTCGAAAATTACGACAGATTCCTCGACGAACGCATTCCCCTTCAACGATACGCAAAACTAGTTATGCATCTACTTTTGTACCGACTGCACGTTATGATCCTTCACCCGTACTACGCAAATACATCCAACCCGATGCCGCAGAGGCTACGATCTGTCTTAATCATGAGCGGGATCATGATAATTGAGATCGCCATCCAGCTCGACACGAATCCTGTATTCAGTACTTGGAGATGGTACAGCGGTGCTTACCAGCAGTATCAATCCTCCCTGATACTGGCGACGGAGATGTTCTACCATCCCAATCACAAAGAGATGAATAGAATCTGGACGTGTCTGGACTACGTCTTTGGGCTGGACTGTCATCTACCGAACGAAGAGAAAGGAAGACAGATACTGACAGAAATAATGGGCAAGATGGGCATGTACATGAGCATGAGAAAGATGAGGGCGCCGACCTGGACTGCCATGGCAAATCCGGCCCAGCAGGCTGTGAAGACGGAGGAAGCTCGAGGAGGAGGAGGAGGACGTCCTAAGCCGGCCGCATCGACGAACCAGCAGCAAACGACACAACCGCGAGGAGACACTGGACGTCCATCGATGAATGAGGAACCAGAAATGCTGTCTATGCAAGGGACCTGCTTCCCGGCAACGTCGCGTGGTTCAGTCTCCCCAGAAACACCGCAGCAGCAACCCATGCCCGGGCCAAGACCTTCACTGGTCCCTCCATCTCAACAAAGCACGACAGTACCAAACTTCATGATTTCAGACCTATGGGGCCTGCCCCCACGACCACCGCCCCTGAATGCTGACAGCCCTGGGAACTCGAGCAGTGATGGCGGGTCAGTTGTCGGCGCCGCCCAGAGGCACGGCAACCTGGCTAGTATGGCTACCACATTGCCGCCATCGGGCGCTGGTGGCCACAGCATCAGTAGCGGGAATGCAGCCATGAATAGCGTGATGGATGGTGAATGGGTAAGTGCTAATGCTAAACACGTTTCTCTCTCTCTATATGTATGTGTTTTCCATGCTGACTGCAATGTCCATCGACTAGTCCAACTACCAAGAAGACGCCATCAACGCCCTGTTCCCATACGACCCTCAAACCGGCAATTTTGCAGGCTTTGCGGATCCGGTGGCCATTGGGGTGGCTAACAATAATACTTGGGCACAGCCGGCTCAGAATCAGGGTCGATGTGACGGAGGACCTACAAGAGGAGGGTACAGCTAGAAAACCAACTGCTCGCTTTCATTGTCTACTATAAGGAGAACTTATCTTTAATTTATATATACCGTGAAGAATGTCTACATGATTATTACTAAGGGGACTCACTCAACTCTTGCATAGACACGCCGGTTGTTCGTACCTAGGTGCGATTTCACGCGCACTCCCAGCATCACATCAAAGGCAGGTAAATTTAGAAGAACATTATGTATTGTCATTCATGTCATTAGAACTGTACATTGCTGAGGCTGTTTCTCTTCTCTTTTCCAGCACAGAAGTCATCAAAAAGGGAACGAATCCAAGACAAAGACATTCCTAAACTCCCACCTTCCGGAATAAGGATATCTCAAAAGGTCATCTCATGTCTCATCATTTTAAGCCGCAGCCCACTCAAAACAAACCTGACCACCGTCACATATGTATGCTTCTCCTTCTCATCTTTGTGGTTTTCATCACTTTCGTAATTCATCAAATGGCTCCCTCCATACCCTCAACATCCCTCATACTAACATTACTCCTACTGCGCCCCGTCGACGGGCTGCGTCCACGGCCTATGAGACTCACCCCACCGGCATCCGATCTGTATGACTGCCTACTCTTACTGCGCGGTCTGGCAACAATGACCTGCGCAGGGCAGACAACAATCTCATCATCGCCCACACCATCATCGTCACCCTTCTTGACGACGAGCGGGAACAGCACGACGCGCACGATGGCACCCTCAGCCTCGAGGTCGTCGGCGGTCCTGTCAGCCCCGGGGCTCCGCTCGTTCATGAGAGCCGCATTGAAGGGATGCGGCTCGGCCAGGTCGCCGTTGGCGTCGTAGTCTGGCTGCAGCGGCGGCAGCATCATGTACTCGGCGCGCTGGGTGCGCATCTCGACGCTGAGGTCGACGGCCTCGCGCATGACCCTGCGCAGCTGGGTTTGGATCTGATCCTCCAGGTGGGACGGAGGTGGCAGGATCATGGACAATGTCTGGAAGATAGCCTGAACGACGGCTTCCGTGTCCTGGTCGCGCTGGTCCTTGAAGGCTTCCCTCTTGGACAGTAGTGTCAGGGTTACAGCACGCCATTGGCGCACTGCTTGGGAGGGGCCGACTTCGAGGAGCAGTTTCTCCAGGGCCTTCAACTTCTGTCTCTGTTCGCGATCCATGCCGAACAGGTAGCGGGTGAAGACGAATTCCCAGATCATGGTCATGGTCACTGACATGAAGACGTCGCGACGCCTGACCCGATCGTTGAGATAATGGTCGACGTTGGATCCATCGAGGACGGCATTGTCAAGGCGGTCGATGATCTTTTCATCATTCAACTCATTTGTCAAGCGGCAGGCGCGCATATCCGAGAACTTGGAAAAGCGCAACACCCACTGCTGTACATGGGAGCAGAGTTGCTGACAACGGTGGTCAAAGTAGTCAACATCCTTGATACGAAGGAAGCCGCTGTCGGCTGGCTTGCTGGCCAGTATTTGTGCCTGCATCTCCCGAATATGGTCTTTGGTAGCCTCAAGTTGCTCGCGCAGGCTCCTGATCTCTGCATCCTTTTCTTCTATTATCTGATCTGCCTGATCATTGTTGCCGTGGAGACTTCTGTGCTCGTGGAGCTCTCTCGTGGCTTCGGCATGTTGGGATTCGAGAAGGCGATACCTGTCATCGTACTGGACGGCAGTTTGTTGGATAGCACTGTTCAGGCCCTCGTTGACTTCGGTCAATCGCTGGATCTCCTTGCGCATAAACTCGAGGGATTGTTTGAGGGCTTCGATCTCAGTATCGCGATCAGCAAGTGTGCTGGTAGCCTGGCTCGTAGTATGAAACTGTGCATGGGCCTTTGCTTCTTGAAGTGCACGGTTCTCGGCAACTAATTGATCTACTCTGGACTCGAGCTCGAGCACCTGCATGCTCTGTCGGCGACGCATGCTGTGCGGTCGGGTGGGAGAGCGGGGTGAGCCCAAGCGGCCCTCACCGAAGCCATCCTGGAGATATATACCAGTCAGATAAATAACTATCGGTGGAGAAGTGATTTCTGACTTACGTAAACATCGGCCATGTCCTTGGCGCGGACACGGCCTTCATTGGCGACAGGAGTGTTATTGGTTTGGGCAGCAGCAGCAGGACTTGTTGCCCTCTTCAGGTCGGATGAGGTTGGGGACCGGGATGGCGTTGTCGGCCGGTGGGTGGCGTGGCCAGGGTTGTTTGATGCGGAGGCTGGGGAACCACCTGCAGCTGGGCTAGCTCGGCTGTCAAGGACAAGGTCACTGTGCGAGTGTGACCGGTTGCTCGATTGGCCAAGCGACCTGAGGTCCCCACTCCTTGTTCGTCGGGACCGAAGCGGCGGTGTGCCCGAATGTCTGAACGGACTTTCAGGCCGCAGATTCAGAGGCTCTGGAGTTCTTGTACGAGAGATGGCCGTGTTAGATACTACTCGCCTCAGCGGCTCAGGAGTCACTCTCTTCTGGTCAATCTTGTCCGACACACTTCTCTCGCTGGCAGCAGGATGTGTTAGAGCCTCTCTGGTGAGTAGTGCTGCGCCTCCTGCTATGGCTGCTGCCGCCACAGTTTTTCCTGGACTTGGACCGAGATCTGGGTATTTTTTGTGTGATGTCGGCCTGCTCTTCTGCGGCTCAGGGGTAACTGGTGGTTCTTGAGCCTCCAGTATCGGAGTTGTCTCCCTGAGCCGTCGTTGCGTCTCGCTTTCTGCCGGAGATGGTTGCCTGGACAGCGTGAGTTCGAGATTGGCACCTTCATCCTCAAGACTTGATTGTGAGAGCCGCGCAGGCTGTGGACTGAAGCCCCGTGTGCTGAGAAGTTTTGGTGAAGTGCCAGGGGAGTCACGCATATGCACACCGCTGTCTCGTTGTTGGTGAGCCCTT
Source organism: Cytospora schulzeri (assembly GCA_003795315.1). NCBI lineage: Eukaryota > Fungi > Ascomycota > Sordariomycetes > Diaporthales > Cytosporaceae > Cytospora > Cytospora schulzeri. The sequence continues at coordinate 1,988,441 of LKEA01000002.1, forward strand.
TCAGACTGGCGGAGCCGAGGAAAAATAGGTGAGTCCGTAACGAAACCGCTGTCTCGGTTGATGTCTGGTGTCACCGCTCCTGGACTGAACGAGATACCTTGGTTTCCTGATTCTAAGTCCTCCTCTTGTGGCTCTTCTCGGACAGGAGGAAGTCCTCTTGAAATGGACCGTCTGAAGCTAACGGCAGAGGAGGGACGGGCTGAAAGTGCATCGTCGTCTGTGGTTTTGAGATCCGGCAACACAGGTTCCTCGAGTCGAACACCTTTCTCAGAGGCAGGACTCTCAGAAGCAGGACTAGTAAACTGGGGGCTAGGTGAACCGTAAGGCGCATCCCGAAACTCATTCAAAGTGGTGTCCGCGGTTTCCGTGATGCTGGCAGGAACATCACCCATCTGGCCACTGTCAAGATCTGGAGGTTTGTCTGGAGGTTCGACCGAAAGTTGTGGTTCAGTCATGGGGGATTCGATGGTAGGCTTCTGACTGGGAACAGGGCTTTCTACGACCACAGGTTCTTCCAAATGGATTTCCGCTTTGGGGCTTGCTGGTTCTGGGACTTGAGGCGTAAATTTCCGGGCATCTGAAACTGATGGTTGTGAGCGTGTTTCACTCACATTGTCGTCGCCAAATTGTGTCTCCCTACCGTGTGAGGTACTCGAAGTTCCTTGCCCTGGGAGTACGTCAGGTTCTAGTTGTTCGTCCTCGAGTTTTGTGTCGGGGACAGCCCAGAAATTGTCTGAATCCACGTCCAAGCGGGAGCTTTCGAAGGGCCTGCGTTCAGCCCCTTCCCATATGGCAGGTTCATCAAAATTGTCGTCATCCCGAGGCGACCCTTGGTCGACGTAGTTAGGGATTTGCTTGGTCTTACCATGGGCCCTCTTGGTGCCTCCAAACTTCTCGGCCAGTGCGGCCACGCCACCCTTCTTGGCCAGGTCTTTGACCTCGGGGATGGATGTCTCCTGCGAAGCGCCGTGGGAGGGTCTTGTTGATGCAGTCGTTGCTTGCTGGCGGTCGTTCAGGTTTAGGTCGGTGATTCTTTGGGCTGAAGGAGCGTTAGCCGGTTGTTTCGGATCAGGCTTGATGTCACTGAAGTCCTTGCCCAAATCTTTGCCAGGTCCCATAGTCGAAGCGGTAGGCTCATTGTGAGATGTACTTATGTCTTCTTGAACAGGCATGCTGTCCATCACGGTTGAGGTATCTGGCTCGGATGGGTCGTCCCGAATTGCTAACGAGTCTGTGGAAGAATTATCGCTGGCCATGGTGAGTAATCGAGGTGTATGGCCATCAGCCTCCCGGAAAATCGAAGAATGGCGACGGATCAGTCCAAGGCCGACCAGAGGTCGATCGTACTTCATACGTTTCTCTGGGTTGGTGTTGAATTCCCGAGCCACCGCGGGATGGATTTCAAACCTGTCAAAGGTTCCATGAGGAAATGCACCCGAGTTGTCAGGCTTATGCTCGAAATAGTCGTCATTGTCCCAAATGTCAGGACTGGGCTTCCTCTTCTGCAATTCTCTGCCGATACTGGAAAATTCCGAATCAACTTCTGCGCCGTCAGAGGTGCCAGGTGCTTCGTCTTCCACCGGCGTTATCGGGATCGAATCGCCGGTCACGAGCGAGCCCTTGCGTTTTCTGGACATCTTCCAAGAACCCTCGATTGAAGCAGCTCCCTCTCCCTCGATACCGGTCTCTGATTCAGGAATATACATCTCTGCAGAGCGATGCCTGGTGCGACTTGTGGGCGTGCTAGGATCTTCACCGGCCCGTCCGAGCATTCTTCGAGCGACAGGGACGTAAACCTCCGCAGACCGATGACCACGACCTGTGGGCCCCTCAGTATCCGCGGCAGTCTGCTCGAGTGTTTCCTGGGTCCCTGGGATGTACACCTCCGCAGACCGGTGGTCACTGTGACCTATGGGTTCGCCGAGCGTTTCTTGAGCCTCTGGGACGTATATCTCAGCAGACCGATGGTCGACGCGACTCGTGGGTTCGCCAAAATCTCCCGTAGTTTGTCCGAGCTTCTCTTCAGCCACAGGGACGTACACCTCCGCAGATCGATGGTCGATGGTGGGTTCGCCGGTATCTTCAGGTATCTGTCCCAGCATTTCTTGAGTTTCTGGGACCTGTTGGATCATCTCCGCAGTACGGGGCACCGGAACCTCCTCCTTTAAAGGTGTTTGAGGGTCCGGATCTGGTTCTGAAGCGGGCTGCTTGCCCTTCTTTTCGTCCTTCTTGGATATCCTGCGGGACAGCGGAGCAGACCATTCATCTTCAGCAACGACGTCCTTTGCGACAGGCATTTCTGCGCTATCAGTGACGTCTTGGGGTGGCTGAGATTCAATAGATTCAATTGTTTGGATTGGGTCCGACTTAAAAACCGGGCTGGGGGTGGCTGGTATATCTTGAGGCTGTGACTCCTTCGCGAGTGGAGTCTGTGGTTGGCTTGGCTCGATAACGTCATTTTCCCATGCGGAGGCTGCCTTTTTCGCCCTTCTCTTTTCTTTCTTGGACAACTTTCGGGCGAGGACAGGCGTATCTTCCACTGCCGTTCCCTGTAGCTCCGAAAAATGTGGTTCGATTGGCTGATCACTCGAAGGCTGGGGATGGCCATGCGCGGGGACTTCAGTAGCGATTTCGTCCGGGGGGACTTGAGTTGGCGGCCCTCGAAGATGTGGTGGCATATCTTGCACATCAGGCAAGCGTTCTGGACCCTGTTCCTCGATGGTCTTCGAAACGTCTCCACTTGTTTCCTCTTCATGGCTGACCTCTTGCTGAGATGGGCCCACTAGCTGTGTATCACTGGATGTATTCAAATCGGCTGGTGCTTGATCTTGGTGCTCTGAGATCGTTTGTGGCTGTGCTAACTCAATGGCCTGCTGGCTTGCGTATTGGGCAGCTGGAATGTTGTCTTCGGGCTCACTGACAGAGATGGAACCCTTCTTGGCCTTTCGCTTCTCCTTCTTGGATAGTTTCTTGGGACTTGGCACGTCCTCCGTGGTAAGTTCGATGTCCTTCTCATCCACTTCTTTGGTGTCGGTTGATTCCATGGCGGGTTGCTGCTCCAATGCCTCCTCGAATAAGGGAGTTTCAGGCACCGAGGTAGGAACCTCGGGTCCAATTTCGAGCGACTGGCGTGGACTACCACTGGACTTGTTATCGGAGGCTTCCTCGGTCTGGCCGCGGCTTGTACGGGCATGTATCGGCCCAGACTCGTTCGACAGAAGTGGTGGGTGTTCCATTGGAGTTGCGAAAGTATCTGTTAGGCCTTTGTCGGCGGCAGGTTGGGAAGAGCCAGGCTCAGTGTAAGGCTGACCATCATCGACACCAGCCAACTCCTTGGCCTGCTCTGCACTGATGGGCCAATCTTGCTGGATTTGAGTCGACCCAGATACTTCGTCCGGCATCCCGCCGCCCGTCACGATGAGGCTGTCGCCCATCTCGTCAATCTTTCTCTCAAGCTCTGGTTTCTGAATTGTCTCACTGGCAAGGGAGTCCTCTGCGGTTTGAGGCTGCGCGCTTTCCTCGAGTGGCTGATCAGCGATCTCTCTCTCGGTCACAGGGACGGTTTGGCCGCTGTCGACAGGCTTCAGGTCCGACTTTAAAAGATGCAACTCGTTTTGGGCCGTATCCAATGGCTGGGAAGCAGTGTTGATATCCACGGAGGCCTGTCTGGCTACATCCTGCTCAACGTCGTCGTGTACTGGAGACTGCTTGCCAGAGGAGCCAATATTCTCAGAGCCGAAGTCCAAGGTTGGGGTATCCATGGGCTTGCTCATGACGGGTTCAACAAGGTCATCGTGGATTGGTTCTGGGTCCTGGAAAGTTGTTTCCGGCTCAGTCATGACCGCACCGGTGGAAGTCTGTTCCTGAGGCTGGTCTCGGCCAGTTTTTTGAAGAGACTCCTCCTCGCGTTTGAGAGTTGTCATCGTGGCGTGTTCGACCACGTCCGCAAGTTCTGGGTCTTGAGAGGGCAACTCTTCGCTTGTTTCGATACCTCGGAAAGGGTCCTGTTCAGCGGTGGCGTCCTTGACCTGTTCGTCACCTTGAAGAGGCTTGTCATCTTCAGACAGCCCGACAGCAGCCCCAATGCCAGCAATAGCACCTGCAAGGAAGCCCCATCCGTCGCTCTTCCTGCCTGATGGACTTGTTTGCGCTGGCTCTGCGACTGGTTGCTCAGGTTTTGAGGTGATGGTGGCAGTAGTACTCGAGCCCTCCGTTCTAGTCTCAGTGGCGGTCTCTGGTAGATTTATTGGGTCGGCTGATCCCGAAGCTTCTTCCACGGAAGGCATCCAATTTGGCTCGGAGGTCTGCAGTGCCTCTTTGTCAGGTCCCTCGGTAGTCGTAGGGTCGCTTGTTTGCACATCGACAGGCGCAGTCGGCGAAGAAGTCTCGCCTACTCCCACAATGGGCGTCACGGTACCAGACAAGGTCTCCGTGCGTGACTTCTCGTCCTTTTCCATTTCCTTGGCCGCGGAAATACCAGGTTCTTCCTCCTGCGCAGGTTCTGTCTCACGAGTATTTGAAATAGAGGGTGGTTCTTGGGTTGGACTTGAGACTGATTCTGGCTGGGTGGTGACCTCAAGAGGCGCCGGGTGGTCTTCAACGGCCTCGAAACCTGCCGATTCATCAACAGGCTCAACGGACGTGATTTCCTGTTGCGTGTCATCTAGTGCCACTGGCAACTTTGAGCCAGAAGGTTGGGGGCTACCTTCGGAAATTGTCCTCTTGTCTCCCTGATCCTTGTCCTTTTCCGATTCCTTGGTGGCAAGAGGGGAGTCAGACTCCGTCTTTGGTTCTGACACAGCCACAGGATCCTTTCCTTCCTCAAAGGGCGTAGGGATCGACCGCTCGAGCTCGGACGACGTCTGATCTTGTGACTTGAGGGCACTGCTTTCGGTTGGCTGAGCAAGTGCGGCTTCCCCAGTGCTGAGCTCCCTGGTAACATTGTCCTCTTGTAAGGGGGCCACACTCGATTGACCCTGCTCCATCACTGTGGCCTCCGACGAGGTTGGGACAGATGCAGCTTCGCTATCCTGAGCAGGTAAAGATGCGGGTTCACTCAATTCGCGAGACCCGACAGCAGAGGGTTCGGCAACAGCAAGAGGAGTGGCGGGTTCAAGGGTTTGGCCGCTTTCATCTGAAATTGTTCCTTTCCGCTTCTTCTTTTTATCTTTCTTGGACTTTTTGCTCGTCACAGGCGAAACCGGCTCCAGCTCTTGCTGAATTTCGGTCACAGTAGGCTGTTCCGTACCTGCCACTGTAGGGCTTGCGGGGATCTGTTGCTCCTGCTGCGGAGAACTCTCCACGATAGGGACAGGCTCAAGTGGGACATGGCTATTGTTATCGAGCTGAGACTCAGGAATACCAGTGACCCCACGGGGAACCTCAGGCTGGTCCTGAGGCAACTCGTTGGTCGCGTTCTCGCTTCCCGGCTGTGCTATAGGGCTGTTGGTATGAACAGGTGGGTTTTCGACCTGGCTTGGAGCGACCTCCTCGATTTGTGGTTGGCTAGTTTCCTCGAGTTGAGGTCGAGATAAGTCCCCAGCGTCGCCATTGTCACCTTGCAGAACTGAGCTTATACCCTCCGCTTGTGATGGAGGCACATCGTCGGCATCCTGTACTTGTGGAGATTCTGCCCGCTCTGACACAGCTTCCTCGATATGTGATGGGCCAGTGGCCTCCGTGTCCTTGGGAATCTCTGATTCCTGCGCTCGTCGCACCGCGTTTGCCTTCAAAACCTTGATCCGTGCCTTGTCCTTCTTGCTAGGGTTTTTCTTCTTGACCAGTCTAGCGAGATCAGCTTCCTCTTTCTGTATCAGAGCAGTTTCAGCCTCGTGGCGCGCGAATTCTGCAGGGTCCTCAAACTTTCCAAGCTCTGGCTGTGGCTCGAGGGAAGGAGTGACCTGGTCCGGTTGGTGGTCAACTTCTCTATATCCTGGGATGACTTCAGTCTCTGGGACAGCTTCCTCGACCTGCGGAATAATCTCTGGCTGTGCCAAGATCTTCTCCGGCTCAGTGACGACGGTGGTTCGATCTGTACTATCGCCCTGCTCGGTCATAGTTGGCACTTCGGTCTGCGGAAGGTTCCTCTCTTCTAGGTAGTCTCCAGGGATAGCTTCCTCCAGTTGAGGTTCAGCAACGTTGCCCTCCAGAACGCTTTGTCCCATACCCTCTTCTTGAATGGAAGGTGCCGGTGCCGTTGCCATGTCGGCTTTCTCAGCGCGTCTTTCTGCGTTGGCCACTAATTCACTGATTCGCTTGTTGTCTTTGGACTTCCGCTTCTTCTTTTGCCGCAGCCTGGCAAGTTCGGCCTCTTCTTCTCGAACCAGAGCAGCCTCGGCCTCGCGTGGGGCGACCTCGTCGTTATCGAGAACTGTTTCGGGCCTGCCTTCAGTCTTGAGAGCACTATCGAATTCGATCGGCGGCTCGCTTGACTCCTCTACGGAGGGCTGTGGCTCCAACGACTTGTCCATTTCCCGGGCATCGGTCGTTTCTGTAAGTTCAGGCTGTATCCCTTGGTCTGAAGATATATCTTTATCCTCTGAGGGCAAATGCTCAAGTTGGACCTGCGCTTGGATCGGTGACGTCGGCTCCGCAGGCGCTCCAGTTGCTTGTGGAATCGAATCTGACTCCAGTAGTATCGCTGCGCCAATTGACTGAGTATTTTCGTCGATAACCGTGCTGTCCTTAGGCTTGTCTGGGCTGGCTGGACTTCCTTCTTCCATAGACGACACAGGGGCCGATTCCAATTCTTGCGGTTGTACCTCAGGCGAGTCCTCAGGCTTTGTGGTATGACCCCCCTCCTCACCGAGAGACTCCGTGATAGGCTGCTCCAGCTCGCTCGTCTGTTCACTTCGGTGGACTGGCGATTCGCCTTGAGTGATGTCTCGGGTAGCCTCCTCCACTTCGACGTCGCTGGATTGACCCGCACCCTGTTCCTCCGCTCCAGCTGAGGACACAACTTCGACCTGCTGTTGCAAAATATCTTGAACCTTGTCGGTCTCTGAGGACTGCTTTGGGGACCCTGCTAGCTCTTGCGGTCGTTGATCCTGTGGGAGCTCTTCTGCAGGTACCTCGCGGGCAGTTTCAGTAGCTATATCAACTCCAAGCGTCGAGCTCTCAGGCAAATCGGGCTCTTGCACACCGGCAACCTCCTTTTCGACAAACGTCTCGGGCTCAGGGCTCCCAATAGGCCCTTCGATCAGGCCTTCATTCTTGTCACTCTTGGGTGTCTGCGACAAGTAATCTTCCTGGTCCCCCGGAACATGAGCGGCTGGAGAGTCGTTGAGCTCACTGACAAATCCAGACTGAGCCGAGAAGGGTGCCTGGGGATCTTCTGGCTGGGTTGGAGAAGGTTCCTCGACAATGTCAGTTTGTCTAGACAAAGGCTGATCATCAACCTCGGGATGGGCGATACTGGGCTCTTCGTCGATCGCCGGCCGACTGAGAACTGGTTCCTCGATAATCTCATATGGGCTCGGGTCAGGCTTCTCTACGATCTCTGCCCGGCTGGGAACCGGCTCCTCAACATTCTCACGTTGGCGTGGGACCGAATCGTCGACCACTGCGGGTCCCGCGGGCTCCAAATCTTCGACATCAAGCTGCCTTTCAGCTCCTTCAATGACCTCAGGTCGAGTCTGTTCAGGGACAGCAGCAATGGGCTGTTCTGCAATCAAGCCTTCAACAGGTGCAGCCTCGTTCTCATGAGTAGAACCCTGCGACGAAGCCATCGACGATCTGCGCGAAGACCGCAGCGACCTGGTCTTCTTGTAACTCCTGCCGGCACTCCTAAGGCCAGAGCTCGTCGTGCTGCGCGGCGACGTAGGGACCTCTTCACCGCTGTGGACGGCGTCCGAGGACATGTACTCGTCCACGCTGTTCGAAGGGGACATGCCAACGCGTGACGACCGCAGCCTCCTACTGGCGGCCGACGACCTTATCTGTCTGCCGCCAGCTTGAGTGGCCTCATCTTGGCTTTGGGTGCGGCTGTGAGCGCCAGGGCTTGTAGGGCTTTCAAAGGTGACGGGCATGGCTTCTACCTCGTGTATCAGACTCACGCGCGCATTTTCCTCTGGCGGATGGCAAAGCGAGTCCTCGGGCTCCTTACCTTTTGCGCCGGAGCTGGTGCTAGTTTCGGCTCCAGCATCCTCCTGGAACGGTTCGTCTGAGTGGTGCACAATAGGCGAAGTCGCGATAGCCTCGATGGCTGAGGAGGGCGCTTCAATTGATTTCGACAATGATTCGTCTTGAATGGTGGCATCTCTCTGCGCTCCAGAAGGAGGGATCACGCTTGCCTCGGCAGTCACTGGGACTTGAGCGATGTCAGGGATGCTCTGCTTTGGGGGATCGCTTTCCGAAACCCAATCTATCGTGTCCGCGGGTGTCTCAAGAATTGGCTCCATGTCTTCTGTTCTATTCGCCGGGCTTGTCGTCGTCAAGGAGTCGTCGATGGTGTGGGAGGACAATGGAGTTGGGAGGACTTCGGCTGTCTCAATGGCTGGGGATTCCTGGGCAGGTAACTCTGAAATGCCACCACTAACGTCACGAACCACACCCTCGCTTGCCCGCATGTCGTCAGTTGACAGTGACCTTTCGGGGTGCATATGCACTGCAGGCGAGTCGTTGGGCAGCGAAGCATCACTTGCATCGATAGTGCTGAGAGGTGTGTCTATAGGTGATTTGCGGGGGCTTGCTGCAGGTGGAGGGTGCCCCTGGTTGGCCGGGCCAACGGGGCTTAGCACTTCGACGTCGCTCGCCTCAGCTCTGGGAAGAACTCCCCTTTCGGCCCTCTGATCCGGTGCATCTGTTGGCAACTCCTGAGCTTGCGTCTCGCTGGTTTGTTTGTCGACATCTGTTGGAAGTTCGTCACGCTTTCCTCGGCCGAGTAAGGCATCGACGCCGGCGAAAGTAGCAGCTGGTAGCATTGAGAGGACTGACGGGAAATAGCCCTTCTTTTCCTGCTCTTCCGCAAGCTCAAGTTCCGGTGTCTGAGAAGACTTCTTCTTGCCCCTCCTGTTCTTCTTTGGGCTGCCAGTATCCGTGTCTTCGTCATCAGCAGGTGCGTCCAAAGCGTCTCTAAAGTCCGGTGTGGACTCTGTAGATTCCCGATGCTCAAATGAATGCCTGCCCTCGGGATTATCGCTTGGGGACTCGAAGGGAGTGGCGTAGCTAGACCCAGCCAACGAGCTTTGGCCTGGAACTTGGACAGGTGTGATCTCGGGATCCTTGCCCAAGTTGCTCAGACTCCAATCAGTCTGCGCAGATTCTAGAACCTCAGGAGAGATGAACTCGAATTCCTTAGCCGATGCTGGTGAATCGAAATTAGTCCCCCCAATGCCTCTAGGCGTGGACTCCTCAGATCCTAGAGGAGCAGCCCGAGCCACGGCGGTATCGATAATAAGCGGAGAGGCCTCGAGTTCCTCGCCATGCTCAGATTGCGGGGCAGACGATTCGCTGCTCGGCGGCAACGGCGTCCTCTCCGGCGTATCATCATTATCCTGTTCGCCGCCGCGAGAGCGCTCGAGCAGATACAGCGGCCTGATCTCTTTGCTTGTATCCCACGACATCGGTCTGTCCCAAGAGGTCGGACGAGACTGCCTCTTAGTGCTGGGAAAGGTGTCCTGGCTCGGAGCCGCTGGTGACGGGTGACCCGTAGAAGGAGTTCGCGGCATACCAGGCGGAGGTGGGACAGACGTCCGCGGGCCCATTCGGAACTGTAGTGGAATTGCAGTGTGGCTCGGTGACTTGGTCGGAGTCTCGTGGGTGCTCCTGCGGCGGGTGTGAGTCGCATGGGCGTGGCGCTTCTGACTGCTCTCACTTCTCTCCCTAAACAAGGTCTTCTCTTGTCCAAGCGGTGTTTCAGGCCGGCTGTCAGGCAGCGGAGGCAACTCATCGTCCACGTAGGAATCAACAGAGTCGACCTCGCCGGGGCTGGGCGGTAAGGGCAGCAGATCGCCATACTGAGGGTCAATGGCAGGCTTGATGACCCGAGGGGCGATATCAGGGTCATCCATCAACAGATGTTCTTGTCCGGAAACGCTGTCCGCACGCTGAGCGGCCGGTTGGTTCACGTCCACGATAACGAACGGCTCCTCTTGTTTTAAGGGAGCTTCGGCGGCATCAGAGCTCGAGGGAAGGCTGCCTGCTGCAATGACAGCTCCCAGTGCGGCTCCTGCTAGGCCAGCACCCGCGCCAAGAGTGCCGGCACTACCTTTTTTTGACTCCTTGCCACCGTCAGTGCCGTTGGAGCCTTTCAAGAGACCCCAAAGGCCGCCACTGCCACGCTTTTCCTCCTTGCTGCTCCTCTTGTCGGCTGTGCTGTCTCTTTTGCTATCGGGACCTGACACCACAGATTTGTCGTCGTCACGACCAAGGCCAGTTGATCCTTCATTGTCCCGTGTCTCGGACTTCACGGAAGTGGCATCTCTGTCCAAAGGCTCAGAGAACTGTGATCTGCGCCTCTCTTCCCTGCGCCTCTCGCGTCGATCGACAGGATATTCTTCAGGTAAGTCGTAGCCTCTGGAATCGCGCTTAGACTCCCTCGACCCTTTTGGATCCTTCCAAGTATCATCTGAAGCCTTGCCTGGTTTGTCTTCTTCAAGATCATCGCCCGGGAGTGAAACGCGTTTGTCGTTCACAGGTGTATCCGCGTCGTCCCAGCCTGCACTGGATCGCTTTGACTTTTTGGGCGATTTCTTAGACTTCTTCAAGCCGAGCGCATCTTCCCACTTGTCGTCACCAGCGTCTACAGGCTGCGCAGCCCGCTCCTCTTCCTCCGCAAGTTGCGCAGCCCTAGTAGCCTTCTCCAGTTTGCGCTGCTCCTTCTTACTGAGCTTCGGGGACTCTATCGTAGCCTCCCCGATGGCTTCAATGTCGCCAAGGTCGGTAGAGCGCCTTTCATCAGGCTGTGACTGCCTGCGAGGAGCAGGAGCACTCTCGAGCTCGTCAAGTGGGGGCCCCTTCTCACTGGCAGGAGTCTCCGCCACCTCACCAATGACATGTCCCGGCTCACGCACTGGCACCCCTTCATCGATGCCGAAGATACCCAAATCTGGCACAGTCTCCACGAATGGCTGTATGTATATCTCAGTGGGCTCATTCAAGCCGGGCGGCGAGTCGCGTCTGCGGTAAGTATCATCATCGATGACAATATTCGGGTCGAAGCCAGAATCTTGTAAACCAGCGGCGAGCGTCGCCGCGAAGTCCAGGTCGTCCGCGAACGCGCCAGGCATCTGCGAGTTACGTGGGCTAGCAGGTTTTGGGCCTGGAGCGGGAGGTGCATCCTCGGGCTCCTCATCTAGGACGCGTGATGACATTCCCTTGGGCAGGACTTTGCGGTCCCGTGGAGGTGATGAGCGTGCGGCATCTAGCGGCGTGTCATCCTTGATGTCGTCGGTTTGCTCTTGGTGCTCAAACCGTTCAGGTTCGTCGTCCCCGAAAAATGCCGCCGCAGCACCTGCGCCCGCAAGGGCAGCTGCAATCCCACCCCAGCTGCTGTCCTTACTCGATCGCTTGGGCGTCTCGGAGAACTCAGATGGGCGCTCCCTTGATCTCTCTGGGCTCTCGACTTCATACTGTTTGGTCTCGCTGGGTCCCCACGAGACTCTCTTGGAATCTGGAGATGCCGTGACGACCTCAATTACCTCGCCTCTGGGACCGATCACTAAATCAGGCGCATCAGTCAAGATAGTCTCAGGGGCTCTCGCATCCGACCTCTTCTCCACCATCTCCGGAGACGGCGTAGGCACAGGGGTGGGAATAATCAGAGTCAGCACAGGCCTCGGCCGCTCCGCGGAGGGATCGCGCACAGGACAATCCTTCGGCTTGAAGAAGACATGGTCCTCCGGGCTCATCAGATGGTCAAATATGACATCCGCGTTGGGCTCACTGTATATGTTCTTCTGAGGCTTTTGCAACATCTCTGGAGGGGTGACGATGCGAGGGATCTCAGCACCTTGGTCCTGACCGTACTTCCCGACGACTGATGGCTCAGGAGAATGGCTGCGGCTGCGTGAGCGGACTTCCCTTTCAGCCATCCTTCGCGCATGGTAGTAGCGGTCGGCCTCCTCCTGGATGGCGTCCCTTTGCTTGGCGTTTGTCCGGCCGCGTTCGGGTTCATCATGTGGATGGTAGTGCTCTGTGGCTGCGATCGCGGCAGCCATGTCGAGAGCCGGAATGGGGGCAGTGGATTTAGTAGACTCGTCATAAATATGTCTAGCATCATGACGCATTTCGTCCTCAAATGAGTCCCGCCGACTCTTCCTTTCCATTTCATCAGGATCAGGTGAGGGTGCAGGTGTTACGTCGATGATAAAAGGCGACGATGGTCTCAGAGGACTGTCCCTAGTTCTGAATGCATCGTCGGGGACCTGGAACCGAAAGACGTCAATACCACTGGATGAGGGAAGGGTCGGGTTTTCAAAGGTGCGGGCTTGAACGTCGTCAACAACTGCTGGCTGCTCGCTGGGCACACTAACTCTGCTTGGCTCTGGTTGTTCTTCACTGCGGTCGTAATCGTAATCGTGGCCAGGTTCACTCCGTCGCGAGTCTCTACCACGGCGCATCATCTCACGGTCCGCGTCAGCATTTGGCACCGGGCGTTCTTCAGCACCAATGTCCTTCTTGGAATCACGCTTTCGCTGTTCGCGAGCCTTACTGCGCTCAGCTAGTACCTTCTCAAGTCGCTCGATTTCCTTTTGCAGAGCGAGCTCCTTGGCTCTGCGTGAGTCCTCCACCTTGGTCCCGTCTTCGCGATGGTCGTCGTGCCCGTAATTATCAAGTTGATCATGTTCCGGGGCGCGATCCTTGTCTTTGTTCCTTTCCCGACCAGCCAAGATCGCTGCACCAGCGACCCCAGCCGTAACCAAGGCCGTCTCGACGAAAGTCTTGCTGTCAGCTGGGTTGAAACGCCGACCCTCTCGAGACTCGGAGGGCTCATCATGGATACGCTCTTCCTCATACATGTGCATTGGAACAGGGGCGATGGGCTTAGGTGCCTGAATAGGAACGGGTTCAATGCGGCCAGCTGGGTGACTTTGATCACGCGAGTAACTTGACTGGGGAGGCACAACCGAGCCGGAAATCCTAGCGGCCTCGACCATTCCAGGGTCTGAAGTTTGCACTGGGTACACCGTCTGCAATGGTCTCGCCTCGATCGAAGCACTTTCCGCCGTGCTGGCCCTGCGCGGCTCCGATGATCCAGGGATCGGGTACCCGCCAGTCCTGTCGCCGAAGCCGCACGGAGTGTTGACGATTCCACGAAGAGAATTGACGGGGCCGAACAGTCTCGGGTCGACAGCTGAAGATTTCCTGTCGGGCGGTCTGACCGAGGCAACCGTAGACTGCCTACTAGCCGCGGGTTTTGGTGGCAGCGGCTCGTCGAATTCGACCGCACCATACGCAAGCCCGGAGCTCTCATCGCTGCTAGATTCGTCCTCCGAGGCTGACTCCCATTCCTCATCGTCCGACGAGGACGTGTCATGGCGCTGGGGTCTCGACGGTGGGAACCCCCGGCTGGAACCAGCGTGCCCACCAGTGTTCTGCAGGTGGAATTTATCCCACGAGTTAGCGGCAGCAATAACCTGGCCAGCTGGCCTCTTGCCACCGGCACGCAGGTCCTCAATATTCTGGTCCCTGGCAACCTTGGCCAACTTCCGTCCGATCTCCATGATCTCCTCGTCCGTCTGTCGTCTCTGCAGCCGGGGTGGCCTCCCGTCTGATGTCTCCTTGCGGCTGGCAGCATGTTCACCACGGGGGCTGAAGTTCCGGCTTTTAGGCTTCCTGACGAATCCCATACCGTATGCCATGTCCGAGTTCACGCTAGACGATGAGGAGTTGTTGCCAAACCCGAATATGCCCTTCTTCTTCCTCCCGCTCCGCCTGCGCCGCAACTTTTGCCTATGTTCCGAGGGCGCCTGGAAGAAGGTCTTGAGCACGCCGCCTGACCGGCCAAAGCTCGGGTACCATCGCGAAATCTCCAGGTATGAGGACGAGCTGGATGAGGAATACGATACGTCGGAACTCGAGCGGGAGCCATGGCGGTTTCGTCGGCGGTCGCGTTCACGTCTGTGATCGCGCGAGGGGCCCGGCATGGGCATGGGCATGGGCATCGGCGCCGCCGTCGACATGGAGGTTCGGGTATCATCGTTACTGCGCAGGGTGATGGGCGGAAGGGGATGCTGGTCGGCGGCTAGGCCCGTTTGTTGGAATGAGGATGCCGCTGTTTGGCTTTGGGCTTGACTCGGATAGGGAAAGCTAGTGTTCGAATAGCTGCTCTCCGGTGCCATGGACCTGGAACCGGCGGCGGCGGCTTCCTCCATGGCCAATTGTTCCCTCGAGACACGCCGGTCTTTGCGCCTGCGCCGGGAGCTTTCCGGGCTCCAACGGCGGCGACGGTCGCTCATTGTGTTGACAGCTTGGGAGACTGCGCTGACGCTGTCATCAATTATTCACAAATTATCTCCACCAATATTAATTATGTATGTAGTATGGAAAGATTGAAGAAGTTTGAATGTAGATAGGCTGGGTATGTTTGTTCGATACAATAATGTGTTGTATTCAGTGGTGATGATGCTTATGTGGGTATAGGTTACGAATCCCGGTACTGGTATGGTATGGTATGGTATGGGGAAGGAGTCGCAAGTCTGTAATCTGCAGTGAGAGCCCGAACGAACAGCGCCGGGTTCAGGTGGCAACTGGAAAGACAGTCCCATAAACTGCGCTGCACGCAAGCACGCACGCACGCACTGCAGCCTGCCAACTTGCCTGCGCGACCAAGTTGGAGGCTGGATTTGGATTCGCGGTTTCGATTGCGATTGCTGGGGGAGCAATGAGCTGAAGCTGATGAGGGGTTCCACATCGACATGGACAATTGGGCAGTTGGGTGGCTGGTGTGTCAAATGGTATGCAACATGACAGCGCTAAACTGGAAACCAAACGATGGGATTCGTTACTGTGCCGACCAATTTGATTGCACTCAAATCCTCTTGCATACTGTGCGAACGTAAAATGCCCAATGAATGGGTTCATGCGGGCCGAAGACATGCTTGTTTCAATAAACAAAAAAGCCCCCAATTCATATAACTTACTGTACCTCCTAATATTAAACAAAAAGAACACACAACTTCTCAGTGAAGTGCAGCAAACCCACCATCAAATAGACTAGGTACGTATTCGAGTGTTTAGGTTTAGTTAATTACTTAAGTAGGTAGGCACCTGGGTAGCCCTGGTAATACTATACTAAACCGCCGATCCGGACCCTGGAAAGAACGTGGCTGCTAACTTTATAACGGGCCGCACCGACTGATGTCCCCTTCAATATCAACTGGCCTCGACTGGGACATAGAACGAGGTTTCGATCCCTGAAAGGACAGCAAACTTTTGCTTGTAATCATTGATACACCAGCCCATATTCACCACGTGGTAAAAGCACATCAAAGACTGAGGTTGTGTGATGTCTGCCTGATGCGTGATGCGCTGGCTTCAACGTTGTCTCACACGCAGTTCGCCACAACCCACATCATACTGTACATGTCAATGAAGTTTTTTTTTTAACGACGTGGTATTGAGGGAGATACTTTCTTCAATTTGCATCGATTGGGTATCGACACTGAACATCTACATGCCGTGCCACGGCGCGTGCGTTTTCCCGAGCGGCTCATCGGCGCTCTGCAGTCCCACATCCTAGTGTACCCAGTGGAATCAGATCATCAGAGAGCGGCACAGCAGAGCTCGCAAACTTTGACCAGTTCCCATCGACAGCAGGATCCATTCCTCCCTCTCAATAGCCTGCAGACATGCACCTTATTCATCGCTTCTTCATCCGTTTCCAAATGGACTTCATGGACTTCGCAATCCAAGTCGCTCATCATTGCGTACCTCCCAGGATAAAAAGATTCCCATTCCTAATGCCCTTGCGCCAAGATGACCACGGACCAAAAATTCCTGTGGCCTCAGATCACTCAAAATAAAATAAACAACGCCGGAACACCCCGTGTCCTTTCTTTTTTGACCATGCACCCCTTTTGCCTCCATGCACACCAAACCTAAGAGCCTTGTTGCCAGTGTTGGTCTCGGTTGGTAGATTGTCGTGTTTTTCGTAAGGGTAAAAAGCGCTGGAATAGAGCGGCAAACAGGCTTCGAGACATAAGTCGCGGCCCGGCCATATAGAGTATGCTATGAATTATGATAATGTAGGGAGGACAGTCGAGCACTTGACCGCTACACTGTATCAACAGCCCAGGACTTTTGTGTTGTTGGCCAGTGCTGACCATGCTGGCCTAGCTTTGACGCAAGCTAGTAGCTGATGGACCGCTTGACCATCTATCCTGATCGGCGATCCACAATCTTGTCCGCCTGGAGGAGGGCACTTATGCCATCCATCCCTGGTTCACCTTTGCCGCTTGGGCGTGACGTAGGTACGGGTGCCGGTATCCGGGCTTGCATGCCGTTCGCAAAGGGTAGGCGCCCCAGTGGCGTAGAAGAGGCATGGGTGGGCACCGGGGTGGGCCCAGAGTAGTAGCCTTTGTGATTTGTTGTCAGTAACAAGTGACATGATGCGCTGGTTACAATGACCTACCATTGATATGTGGCATAGGGTGACCGGCTGCGCCAGGATCGCTTGGGGCCCGTTCGGCATAATATACAGGGGTTCCTCTGTCATCTGGAGATAACGACCGTCCTTGTGCGGTCGGATTTGTTGCATAAACCGCGTCGTAAGAGGGAAACTGTTTACCCCCGGTCAAGAGTGCGTGGATGGGAAGAGGGCCGTCGATGGGGGTTCGCGGGTGACTGCTGTTGTATGATGAACATCCCGATGACAAGCTGCCGGCAGAAGACTGCTCTGTCCTTAAAGATGGCCGACGGGAATCGCCCCCGCTTAAATTCGGGGTAGGTGGTGCTGGGCTGGCCGTCTCATGACCTCTGGGTAGGAGGCTAATTTGTGGCGCCGAAGCCTCGCGGGGGTGGGGCATGCCGTTTGGCACTGTCCGGTTGTCGAACATGTCTGCAAGAGGTGGAAGATTCCGGGTTGGCGCCACTGGATCACTGCGAACCCCATCAACGTACAACGGGTCCCTCCGCAATGGGGCCGGTGCCTGAGAAGAGACATCCCTAGGGCTGGTGAAAACGGGAGACGGCTCTGAGGGCCTCTCAAAATATCCAGTAGCTGGTGAGGTTATGGATTCTTCGCCTGGAGTCCGTTGGGACATGGAAATGACAGACGGCGCATAGTAAGATTCGACATTTGACACGATAGAACTGATTCGCTGCCGTCGTGATGGCGGTTCGCCGGCGTGGTCTCCGATGCTGCCCATCCTTCCGGCTCGGCCAGAGTGGCCATTGACGGTGCTGGACTCTCCATTGTTCGGATCCGATAATCTTACTCGTTTGGAGCTATCTTTTTCTGCGAGGAACACGTCAGATGGGGTCATGTAGAGGCCAAGGGGGAATGGCAATACACAGTGCATTGTGCACTCACCTTGGGGATGGGTGGCATGCTTGGCTTTGAAATCCTGCAAATACTGCAAGTATTTCTTGTACTCGGGCGTCTTTTTGTACTCGGCCAGGTCTTGGTTGTACTTGTCCTTGGCTGCTTGAGCCTGTCGCTCGTATGGCTCCTTCTCGGCCTGGCTCAAGCCTTGCCAATTCTCGCCGACAAGCTTTGCGATCTCCGTAAACGTCAGATTCTGACCCTTGAGATCTTCTCTCATCTCTACACAAAGGACAACAAAGGATCAGTGTCTTGTAGCATAACTAGATAGTTTCCCACAACAGGGAGATTTGTAGGGGGGAGGGAGTCGAGAGGAATAGCACGTGACAAGATGACTAAGACGGAGCTGAGAAGGGCGCTTACTGTTCGAGAACAAAACGTATGCAGAGGGCGGGCGTTCTGGCGCATTTTCGTCCGCCTAACCACACTAGTTAGCCAATCCATCTTGCAATGCAACATTGATAGGTTGGTTGAGTTGTTTTGGGCCAGAGTTCAATGGCTCGGCCAACAGTTACTCGATTGAGGAACATACCTTTGGGTGCCTTCGGTACTTTCGTTTCTGGACTACGGCCGTTCCAGCATCCCGGGTATCTGTCGATGGCGTCGCAGGTCCGTCCGGCTTTTGCACCTCGGCTCGGGCATCTTCAACACTTGGCCTGGTTGGGGAGACCAGTGCTGCATCAGGTGCTATACCCCTGGCATTGGCGATTCGTCTTTGAAGTTTCTGTCATGGTGTGTTAATCAAATAGTTCCTACCCGCAAGACTCGCCAGAGATTATTTCCATACCCTTCGATGACCAAGTTTCACACCGAGCGCATCCCTGATCACGACACTGTTAGGTCTACCGTCGACGTCAAGACCAAGTCCCACCCTCTCGCTGCACTCACAAGTCCGACTCGGTGATGTCTAGAATTGTCTCCCACGTATCGAAACCCTGGTCGACAAAGGCATCAAGATATTGCGAGATGCCTAGCTCCCCGAATATCTCATCTAATTTCGGCGACATGCAGACTATCGGCAAGCCTTTACTCATGGATTATTGTATACGATCAACGGCCCATGAGGCTCCTGCGATTGCGTCACACGTGTGTCGAGAAGTGAGAGAGTCCGTGTGCGAGTCGAAATGTCGAGAGGATATATAATGGATGGTGACGTGATTTGCAAAGGCTTTCCCTTGAGCTCTCAAAATTCGAATGCCTGGAGCCGTTGCTCATGCGTTTGTCCTGCCTCACCAGCTTGATAATCAAACACACGCGTCAGTGAAAGTCGCCGTGGTTGCTACGCGGACACAGTCGTTCATGCTTGTTGGGTAATATCTCGTGAAGGACCTCGTTTACTCCTGCCTCAGGGTATGTAGGTGGAATCGTGATGTGACCTCGATCATTCGGTTGTTTCCTGCAATGGATGATTGGCGTTGGTGGTGGGATGGCCAATTAGTTTGATAGAAGAGTGAAGTGAAGGCCTGTGGCGGAGAGAATGCCAATGTTGCTTTTGGGTGGAATCTAGGAAGGGTTAGAACATGGGACAGTCGTTGATATCATGGACATCCCTAAGGAAGAGTGGGCCGATGGCGAGGATCTCGATGACAAACGGGTGTAGCACAAGATGGGAAAGCTTGAAGTGTGCCACAGGATACCACAGTATGGACAGAGCGCGTACCTACGTGGAATTGACTTTTCTGTCAGTTATTAGCTTCGGCGACTCCCCGTGTGAGTAGAGGTCCCGGGATGGTCTCGGGGGTCAAAGTGAGATAGTAGACGGGTAGACACTGCTTGGTTTTTCTCTCCCAATGACTGAGATGAGGAAGAAGCTTGTAGTCGAAACCCTGGCGGGAGGTGTGAGAACATGCGCGAGGTAGACACGAGGTGAGCAGCAACAAGGCCGGAGAGCAATGGTAAAAAGACAGGGCAATGCAGTCAGGAACAGCGAGGGTACGACGTAGGTCACCTGTCGTCAGAATGGAGACCTACCTAAATAAAAAATAAAAACACGAAAACCCAAGAGTTGGGCACACGGTGATGTAGAAGTTCTGGCTCTGGGAAAAAACACTGGAGATGGGGCCTAATAGCCGCACTCGCTTGGATTGACTAGGAAACGGTCAAACTGGGGCAGGCCCGACTCGCGGAAACAAGGACAACCATGAGCATGAACTAGAGCCTTGGAAAGAGGTTCGATAGCGTTTTCCACGCAAGATGGGCAGATGGGAATGCCGTGGTGTCAGTCTTGGCAGTGTTGGCTCTACTACTGTGCAGACGCAGGCGACAAGGCGGACCGGCAAGCAGTCTATAGAGAGAAAGTGTCTTGTCCAAGATCCATAAATCCTCTCGCGAGGTCCAGAGATTTTTGGTACCACAGGTAGCGCAGACATGAGTGGGCCATCGTGATCCCAGAGAAATATAAGCGGCCAAGTACCGTCATGTAAAAGGTACTTCAGTATACTGCGCTTGTCCACGCTTGGAAGTGTAAGTCGATATCCGCCATTTACCCGGGACGCTTCGCCTCTCGGCTGGTCGAATGGAAAACGATGATGGAAACATGAAGCGCAATAAGATTCCGTCTCGAAAGAAAACTATTACCCAGGTAATCTGACGCTGATGCTGATCTACGACTGTACGTCGTAGTAGAGCCAGGCTGCTTACTGCGCGGCTCTCTTGGCGCTGTATGGAAGGGCAGCAGGGCAGCAGGGCTCGGTCATGAAGGACAGTCGTGAGACTACCAAAACTACCTGTTGCTGCAGGTTCGTGCTGCACAACATAGGCCTCCTCCCATTACTCGCACGTCTTGCAGGACAATGGCTAAAACGGATATCTCCGCGGCCGGCTGTCCTCTCTGCTTGCTAATCCTGATGTTCACTACTAGGAAAGTATTGTGTGTTGTCAACCCAGTTCCCTCTGGATGAGCTGCGAGCTTGCCAGGCTTGCTGGCTTTGGTGCAAACCCGCCGAGCACTACTGCTGTGACAGTGGCGGCATGTGGTGTCCCCTCGGGCAGAGGCCGTTGATGGGCTTTCCAATAAGTTCGC
The DNA here is from genome assembly GCA_003795315.1 of Cytospora schulzeri. NCBI lineage: Eukaryota > Fungi > Ascomycota > Sordariomycetes > Diaporthales > Cytosporaceae > Cytospora > Cytospora schulzeri. The sequence goes on from LKEA01000002.1 coordinate 2,008,948, forward strand.
TTGAGAGCACGAGAGGTGAGACTAAGGTATGAGTAGCTCCCGGGTGAATCTGTCTCTGTCTGTGCCTGTGCATATGTACTATATAGTAGGTTGGCACGACACGATGATATCAGAAGTCGTGTCTGCGATACCGACTTCGTTCTTACGCCGAGACAAGGGGGTTCCGAACGGCGGGTTGATCTTCTAAGGATATCGTCGTATCCGTTCAAAACGACCCTACTGTGTACAGGGGGAAGGGTTCATACGTGTGTACTTTTAATATAGAATACTAGGAATCTGATAAAGACTACCTAGGTATCCCTTCAAAGTAGTGGGATAGGTACATTGGTACCTGGCAGTGCCTGGATGTTCATGATGTCGATGGTTTGACCCGGGCGGACAGGGCGGAGTTCGGGTGGCCTGAAGTTACCGGTACAAGGTAGTGACCGTGCATCCACAATGGAGATGTGGCAGAACAAGATGCTTTCTTGTCAGATCTCGATCCGCTCGCTACGGCACACAGGGAAACGTATGATGGGCATTCAGACAATGCGCTCAGCCTTTCGTCAAGGGGGGAAAACAGGGGGGGTTTGTCCCGAGCAGGCCAATTGAACATGATTGTTTTTGCTATGACGCTTGTGGGTATTTGCCATCCTGCCCATTCCAGGAGATTTCACTATGCTTGCCAGCAATGTTTCACAGCGGGGGTTTGCCGCGGTGATGATGGGGATTTCACGAGAGGTGCGGATTTTGGATTGACAAAGCCCTGTTGCTACCGCGGAGGCGGGCTTCGAGAGGCTTCGAGGTGACGATTCCAACAGATCGCACGATGGCCTCAAATTTTTTTGGGATCGTGAACAGTGAGGTGATCGGTACACTGGCCCCGGTCATGCAGAGTCTCATTTGGGCTTAGCCGGGGTATCCGCTTGTCAGAGGCCCCAGTTCGGCACAGTAGCCAATCTGCCAATGCAGCGTCGTGAGCGGAATTTAGGTAATGCGGCTGGCTGGGAAAGTTTAACGTATGTTGAACTCGTTTCAATGCTCTCAAGAGAGATGATGCTAAGCAGTAGACGATAATATCCCAGATACAATAGTACGTGTTACAGAGAGATGAGCGTCACAGACACCCGGGGCAAACAGATAGAACAGAGCAGAAAACAGTCTAGTCAGGAACACAAGATCCTGGTGTACCGAGGTGATTGGGAAATGGGTGCGGGAGGAATACTATTCCATAGCTGTGAGGAGACTTTCCCATCTTGCAATACGGGCATGTTGGACAACAGCATTTCCCAGCCAAGCCAGCATGGACACCACTGACATCCACGTGCCCGCAACGTTCTAGACCGCCCAGAAATCGAAGCATCGATAAAGACAAGGAAAATGCCGTTGAAACGGCACAAAGCCGATGTTCTAAATGGAGAAGCAAAGTGCGCAACAGGCCAGGTCAGCCAGCACGTACTATGTATGTAAGGCTGTCGTCATGCACGCGGCAGCGTCGCAGATCTCGTAGCCTCGCCGACTTGTCTCAGGTACATACTGTACTGCACTGTACTGTACGTAAATAGTTAGTGTACCTGTCAGACGGCCCAGGTGTCTACAGGTACACATGAAGCCCTGAAGGGTTACATGGGACAGTACACCCCCCTCATCAAGGTACTGCAAGTTATATAGGACTCCACCTAGGTGCCTAGGTATGTGTGTATGTAGGTATGTATGTATGTGTGTATGTATGTTTGTAGAAGCAATGCATCAACGAAGAAACAAAAGAATACTCGACCTATGAACAGTGCCGTTAACGTCCGCGACACTATCCTTAATCTGGTCGACTTGTGCAAGTCTGGGACTTGCGGATCCTCTGTGCTGGGTCACTCTCACGCACCAGGTACGGATCCGTAAAATAAACAGGCAGAACAAACCGTCGGTACTGTGTAGATGGCCCGGATTGGCAGAATTGGCAGAATGGGCATTGCAGAATAGGATAGTGGGATCTCGATGGTCCCGCCAAGCACCCAATCAGCGCTGTAGGGTAAGTAGCCGGCAGCCGGCGTACTGCGGCACCAACTGCCGCACTGCGGTAACCTGCAATTGTGCTCACTCTTCTGCCACCAAGAACCACCTGGGCACACCTTCAACAAGCACCATTTTGCTCCCTAAAACCCTGCAGCAATTCTGAACCAAGCAGCCCCCAAGCTGGGCACCCCGAACCACCGAAGCAGAACAAAAAACCTATTTCCCCAAAAAGAACGCTACCTAGGTAGCTAGCGGCTGCAACTTTCAGTCTCCAAGTCTCAGCCCTTGCACTGTAGAATACCCTAGTACAACCTACTACTGTGAGATCTCAATCCCGTTCAACGTCCGCGGCTCTGCATAGTGACATAGATCCACTGACGATCTCCAGATCACAAGAAAAGGGAAAAAAACAAGTATCACTGCAACCAACCACTGTGTTCCTCGAAACGGAGGCACTCCGTGGATTCTGATTGGTTCTCACGCGCGCGCCTCCTTCCTCACTGCTGCCAGCCTACATCACCGTCTTCTGCAAGCTCATCAGTAGGACATTTGACAATCCGACAATTGTGCCGCACATCGAGATGCCTTCCCATGACGCACCATCATCTGGCTCGTCCTCCTCACAGAGAGATAATGCTCCGGATGCCCAGAGCTCCAACTCTCAACCGAGGACAGAGCAGGAACTCTCCCAGGTAAGCAAGCAGTGGGCACAGCTCGCAAACTCTCTTCCCTCTTCTTTCCATCAACCAACCCCCCCCCCCTTTCCCCTTTTTCTATGTCGCGCAGCTTTCAATGCATATGCCCTATCACGCCTGTATCATACATCATACACAAAAGTGCATGTCGTCAGGGCCAGTGGCCTGTCAGACATGTCCCCTCTCAACCTCTTCATGATTCAGCCCGGACCTTTTATGCCCCCACCCGGGACTTGTTATTCCTGAAGGTGTCCGACTCCCCGGCTGCCCGACTCCCCGATTTCCCGCCCCCGGCGCAGGATTGCTCCGTCGATATCTAGCCTGCGAGCCGAGGCCGGCTCAACGGTTTGCGATGGAGAATGTCGTTGATCAATTCGCTTTGCCATACCGTGCCCCACCCCTTAACCACAATAGCCCTTGCTAACGCGACAGTCTAGGCTTTCAGAGATCTCGCGAGGTGAGAAGTACCTCGCTTTTTTCCTCGTCTTCCCCGGAATTTGGTCCAGATCCCGCATTGTCTCAAATGCCATACATGGTCTTGCCTTTCGCCTCTATCACGAGTACACGGTGGCACGCTAAGCTGCTGCTGCTTTCATTGCACACTACGGACAGAAAAATCTAGGACAGCCGATAAAGCTGTACTGGCTGGCACAGAGCCGCAAGTGCCGTACAACTCGGGCCTAGACCACCATGCTGTCTCTGTATCCGACTGTCCGCATTCGCCTCATGGCCTGATCCAGCCAGGCCAGCCAGGCCATCTTCTCATCGCGAGTGCTCTGAGGAGGTCCAGACCCCAATCTTCATCAACATCCGACACGGCTGGCATGTGTGCCGGGCGACTCTCTCCGCTTCTGTATGATCCCATTCTGCGGAAAATCCCATCCCTGGCAACATCGGAATTTGCAAACTGCAGCCCGCTGAACGGGACTTTGCATTTCTCCCTGTGCTGCGCCCCGCCCTCTCCCCCTCCCCCTCCTCTGCCCCACGTCTCAGCTTCACTTTGCGCACCAGATGCAGCCTCAAGCTACTCCGCATTGTTCTGGAACCTCTCGCACTCGCAACAAAGTCTAGATGCTATCAAGTGTCTCCGGGCATTGGCTACTCAAGGACTGAAGTGGTCTTGATTTCCCCTGAGATTACAGCGGCAGCACGCTAATTGGAGCTACTGGATACCGTATTATTCTCCCCTTATTCCTGGTCGGAAAAGCCGGACCAATGCCTCGTGACCAATGCATCCCTACTGACACCGACCCAGGGGTGAACAGACGGCCGCTGCACTGGAGGCAAACCTGACTAGTCTTGAGAGCAAGCTCGACGAACTCCTCGCCTCTTTTATGAGTACAGCAGGTGAAGAACCACATGCCACGAATAGTACGGAGAAGAATGGAAAGGCGGGGGACGATGCTGGGGCCCACGGTGGACAAGATACGACGGACAAATGAAGCAGTCCCATGGACCGGCCTCCGGGGAGTCTCGAAGCGGGTCGTTATTGACTGGGTACATACTACGAACAGAAACTAAAATGGGGAAGAGAGAGATTGAAAGGGAAGCGAACCTTTGCAGCGCAGATCCTGTAGACCTACATGACATGGGAATTGCCGAATTCCCGGCAGGAAACCCCATGAAAGTATGGTCCGAGTGTCCTGTTTGCGTTTGTGTACTCGAGATGGTGACTATTCTCGCGACCCTGTCCCAACGAAGCCACCGGCCGGTGGGTCTCCCCCAGCATGGTCGGCAATTAATATGTGGAATGCAATGAGATGACGGACTTGATGCTCGTATATGTTGGAAAGGGCGTCACACATGGGTGGCCCATGCAAGTATACGAGCTTCATGTAGACGATACAGCGGACGCGCCCGGCCAAGGACTTCCAAGATTATTCTGCGTACGGCCCAGATGAAGAAGGTTCGGTACTCACCATGTCTTTTGACTCCTATGCTCGTTACGTGACATTGGGAAGATGAAAAGGTTTGAGAAGGGAAAAAGTTGCGAAGGTCTGCACCCTCCCGCATTTCCTCAGCGGTGTTTGGTCATGGGAGGGTCAATATTACCGACTGCGAGCGAGGCCGCATACGCATACATCATGATTCCGTCACGAGCCCATCGGCTTCAACAGTCTGTCCATGTCATTGTGACCGCTCCGCAGCACGTATCGTCTGATCACCTCGCTATTGTAGAAAGTTGCGCTGATGTGTGCCGGGACTGGTTTGCTCGAGCCTCACATTACCATCATACAAAGTAGGAATTGCCAGGTCCGTGCTTGAGAATCATGATAGAGTAATTCATTACTCCGTCCTGGAGATGGCACCCGCCGAAACTCCAACCGTCCCTGAACCGATCCAAACAGCACTTAAACATGACAAGATAGAAAGTTGGTCGAGGCTTGGTCAAACAAATGAGGACCGCCGGTCCAATTTCCCAAGAGACAACGCTGGCCTCCAGAACCCTATCCCCTCCCATACAGTTATGCTGTATCTTTTACTCGTGCTTCGTATACTCATGACCCGCACGCCGGTATCCCAAAACACAAAGAGCCTTAAGCATCACCCTCTACAACCTCCGCATTCCAGTCTTTCCGGATTTCCAGCTCCAGCAGCTCTGGCGTGTTCTCAATGACAAGACCCTTCTCGTTCGCCAAGTGCAACAAGCAGATGAAGCAATAACTGGTAGAGATGTCGTCCATGACCGTCCTGGGATAGACCTTCTGGAGGTCGTTCATGACTTCGGTGAACTTGAGGGTAGGGTTGCTCTCCGACGACGGTGGGGGTTCTGCGCTGCCCTCTTCCGGTGCAGAAGGTGGCGGTACCTGGTGAAATTCGTTAGCAACTATTGAAGCGATTGAATCCCATATTGAACGTACCGATTCGAGCTTCTCAAAGTCCATGCCCTTCCAGATCTCCTCTTTCAACCTCCTCACATCAACCTTCTTGGCTACTCGTGCATAATTCACATACTCCGGCCTCACGCGCCTATTCTGGGTAACCAGCGTGGTGCCGAACGCCAGGTCTGCCGGGTTAGTAACCGTGAGACCGTTAAAAGCGCCCGTAGCACCAATGGTGTCCATGGCTCTCTCCGGTGAGAAGTGGTCACGAGCATCGGCGAACTCGTCGATGTCATCGTCGTCGTCCAGCCCACCCGCGAAGGGCATGCCGTCGTCCTGGAAGAAGTTGGCGTCGTAGTCGCCCTTAGGTAGCGGCGCGTCCTGATCACCGCCCTCGATGCTTTGCATGGGCGCCTTCTGTGCCGCCCAAAAAGCCTCGTCCATCTCACCATCTGGGGCATTGTGGTGGGCGTCTGCGTTACCGAAAACTCCTTGCCGCTTGCCGAGATTCCGCCGGCGGTTCATGCGGGCTCTGGGCTTAAGGAAGAGACTGAGAAGCTGTTTGGAGTTGAAATGCTTGTCATCAGGAAGAAGATTCCTAGTCTTGGACTTCCAGTCCTTCTTGGGTAAAGAGATGGCGCTGTTGGAAGACGCTTGAGTGTAGAGAACGTCGGAAAGACCAGCATCCAATGGTGACATGAAGTCGATTTCGAATGGTTCCTTCTCCTTTCGTTGTTTAGTTTGTATTGGCTTGTTGACGTCTTTGATCTTCCTTATCCGCCAGTGCTCAGCACTTGCCCAGTTCTTTTGCAGCGCTTGGTCGAAGTAAGCTAGAATGTCCTCGTGCATCTTGTCCGGCTTCTGGGCATGCATCATGGAAACGTTGAAGTCGTCATTTCCGTCGTTGTCCATCATATCATCGCCATCGCCCTCTTCGGCGCCGTCGTCACCAAGCCCAGCATCGAAAACGCGCATTTGTGGATCCAGCGCGGCTTCTTTTGCCCAGGCCTCACCACCTTCACCAAAAGCGACATCGCCTCCAATGGAGAAGTCCCCGAGGCCCTCGTCATCATCGAAGCCGAGTAGATTGTCATCGAAATCCATGCCTGATTTGTTGCCATGTCCGTTCTCGTTCATTTGGTTTTCATGCTCTTGTCGCCAGTCGTCCGGGGCTCGCAGGAAAGGGATATCGAGTGATCCAGACGGGTCGCCGAGGTCGAAGGTCTTGAGAGAAGGGCAGACATCTAGCTCATCCAGACGCGACAATACGGGGAAGAACCGAGCACCAAGGGGGCCGAGATCGATTTCAATGTCCTCATCTTCTTCGGCTTGTTCGGCTAGCTTGAGAGTTGCCTCCTCCATTTCTTCCTCGTCTTCATCATCTTCGTCCATCTCTTCGTCAGCGTCGTCTTGCCTCTTGCGATTCTTTTTGGCCTCGGATGTCTCCTCAGCATCGTCACTACTGTCGAACACAATCCGTCCCTTGTCGTTGATCATAAGGTGGTTGAGCAGCAGACCCTTGGCTCCACCTTCATCGAAGTCTGCCGATGCCTTTTTGAATAGAGGATCTACTGCGAACTCCAGTTCAAATTTCTTGAGCTGTAATGAAGCGAACGACGGGGCCAATGTGGCCTCGGAAGATCGCTGGGACTTTCGCTTCGGCTTCTTCCTGACATTTCCATCCTCGTCCACTTCCTCCTCGCTCTCCTCGCCTTCTTCACCCTCCCCCCTCTTCTTCTTGCTGTCTCTGCTGTCAGCCAGGCCGCTGAGAAGCTTGCCGGTCTCTGTGGCAACACTGTCGACTCTGCTTGTGTAAATCTTTACGCAACCGTCTAATGTGCAACTGGCCTTCTGGAAGTTGACTCCATCCCCTTCCTTCAGCAATGACATGTCATGGAAGTAGTCGATCAGGGCGAAATTCCACGAGTTGTTTGCGTTGATCTTGTTGTCTGTGGCCATCTTCATCCACTCCTCGAAATTGGCCAGGAGGGGAACACGCTTCATAGGTGTCACCGCAGATCCAGATACCACCACATCGTCGTCGTCGGGAGCGTTATTGTCCTTGGGACGGGGGCGGGGTGTCTTCTGTCGTTGGGACGGGGGCGGAGATGCTGGCGACTCGTTCTCGAGATCGTTCAGGTTGGCACCAGCTTTGCGCAGTGGTGTGGCAGCAGCGGCTTTAAGTTTGTTGACATGCGCTTCCTGAAGAGCTTGTCGCGAGTGTAATCGTCGAGCCTTCTCCTCGGCATCATCGTTGAGGGGAATCCTACAAGATTCGCGGTTAGTTGGGGCCATGTTGCGGGGTGATGCGCCCATCGCCCGGGTTTGTTTACTCATGAATATGAACATACTTGACTGGGGATTTGAATGGGGAGTTTTGCAAAGAACCAGAGGTGACTCTGCTCCCAGCACGGCCTGATGCACTGGTCGCGCGCGGATTCTGAGCGACTCGAGCCATTGTCGCGGATTGACGTCCGTATGGAGTGTGGTTTTGATGGTCAACAAGCCGACTCTCACACAAGAAATCGGCGAGTTGTTGTCGTAGGAACGCGTCCGTTTATCGATACTACATAGTAAACGCTTAGTCAGGAAGCCGAGCAGCCGGGAGCGCCAACTGATTGGCCATAGGCTCGGCGGGGTTTAGCTTCGTGAGTCGTGCCAGCGCACGGGTGCATCGGCCGCAGCTTCCTCTGATTCTGAGCTAAGCAGGCATGCGGGTGGGCAAGCGACGTTGGCAAGCAGCAGTTGAGCCACTCAGCCACTCGCCACGACATCAATCACTGTGGCGCAACTACGAGGTGGGAATCGACAGATGCTCGTTATCACGGTTGGTTGAACGGCAGACGGTTGGTTGGCTTAGCCTGTCACCATTCCTAACGTCACTGTGACCTCGATTGCTTGGGATCACCCAGGTAAATTTGAGACCATGTGTGCTTCTATACTTGAGTATAGTGGATTCATTGGTATATTAATCCTTCTAAGAAGATAAGTCTTGCATGTGATTGCACAATACCAATTGTGGTGTGACGGGGGAAAGGCGGCCTCAAACGATAAAGAAAAGCTTCCGTCCATTGTGAGACGCGGAGTTACAAGGTTGCATGACATTCCCTGATTTTCGGCAGGGAAATCAGGTACCGTTTCCAGATTTATGTACGGATTACATACGGGTATATACAAACTCTGTAATCCGTAGTATTAGTATGGCTCCCGCTTCCCGCTCGCTTGCGAAACATACGTCAGCTCCATACCTACATTATTCTACATTGTTCTACATATACCTATCTAAGTACCGATAGATGTACTCAACCTGATCCCAACATCACCTAAGCCCAATAACTTTTTGAGCCCGAATTGCGAGGACAGCCCCTGTCTCGTCAATCCGTTAACTGATCTTATCAGCTTCGTTTGGTGGTGGTTGTTTCCCACACCCGAATGGCACAAGCCGTACGAAATACCACCTCATCTTAGCCACCATACCACAGCTCTCGTGCCCGATTCGTGGTGCTCAGTACGGCACTCCCTGAACTTTCGTGGCGAACCCACCATGTACTCGGCTTATCAGGCAATATCAGCATGGCTAGAATCAAGAATGGGCGGGCACGGTTCAGTTCGCGGCCTCTCTATGCGACCGTCTTTCTTATGACTCTATTGGCCACATACGCCCTCTTCATGAAAGAATGGAAGCCCGATTCGACTGTTCAGAGGACTATCTTTGCAAGGGACGGCGACGAGGTCTGCGGCGACGTCCACCTTGCCAAGGACCAGTGCGCATTCGTGCGGGCGAACTGCCTCGATGATGAACCCGGCCTCATCTCGTATCTCACCTTCTACTACTGCACGCTCGGCAGTGCGAAACCTGTGGCCTTCATCCTTCTGACCCTCTGGCTGGGCCTGTTGTTTTCGACAATTGGCATCGCTGCGAGCGACTTCTTCAGTGTCAATCTCAGCACCATCGCTAGTGTTCTTGGGCTGCCTGAGAGCCTGGCGGGAGTTACCTTCTTGGCGTTTGGAAATGGCTCGCCCGATGTCTTCAGTACCTTCGCTGCCATGAATTCTAACAGCGGCAGCATGGCTATTGGGGAGCTGATAGGTGCAGCCGGCTTTATTACTGCTGTTGTTGCCGGGTCCATGGCTCTCGTCCGCGAATTCAAGGTCAGCAGGAAGAGTTTCGTCCGCGATATTGTTTTCTTTATATTCTCAGTCAGCTTCACCATGGTGTTTCTCACCGATGGTAGGATGCATTTATGGGAGTGTTGCTTCATGATCGCTTTCTACGTCTTCTACGTCTGCTTCGTGGTTGGGTGGCATTGGTTCTCATCGAGAAGGCGGAAAAGGCGGACCAAGGAAACGGCTTCTCGAAGTCACTTTTCGGGTCCGTCCAGTCATGCCGTAGATGAAGTCGAGCCCTTCCATGATGATGTGGATGATGAAGAGGATGAGAGGGTCGGTCAGCGCAGGGGGTCGGGAGATTTGCCGGATATCAGCGCTCTGGAGTCCGGTCCCAGGATTGACATCGACGGGTCTTCGCAAGATGACGAGGATGAGGAGCAGAAGCGACACATTGCGTCTGAAATGACAAGCAGCATGCGTGTCAACCGTCCTCGTGGCAGGAGAAGCCATACGAGCACAATCACACCGATTCGGCCGAGCTTGGTCGGAGCCCTCGAGTTCAGGTCTGTCCTGTCTTCCCTGCAGAGGTCCCGAAATATGCGAATGGCCCCGTTGAGTCGAGGCTACTCGGATTACAACCCTCAAATTCGGGTATTGTCTCGATCAAGTACAGATTTGAGCGCGTTCGAGCCGTACACCGACGATCCGTCCACAACGCGCCAGTCATTTTCTAGGGACAGAGCTCTGTCTTCAGGGGACGCACCCCGAAATCTCTATAACGATACAATGCAACAGCCCCCCAATTCCGATGCCAACTTGTCTAGAGACGAGTCCCGCCAACATCCAGGAGCCACGGTACAGGAGCGCTTGGTTCGTCCTCCTTCAGTTTCATCGATTAACGCACACGATATTGGGCGTCTCAGGTCGGCCGTCCAACGGACGTCCAGTTCTGTCTCTGTCACGAGGGGTGGTCATTTGGCCCCCCCTGACATCCATCAAAGAATGCCTACTCTATCTCCGGGGCTCGTTGCGGAAGAAACGGACCCAAAGAAAGCAAAAGCTTCGACTCCAGCTCTATCCCTACGGATTCCAAGCCCCGTGCTGAGGTCAAATCAAGTATCCTCGCCGTTGTCTCCCTTCCCCGGCTATCATGAATCCCCGATGTCCGATGGGCAAGTGTCTCCAGGGTTCGTTCGAACCCGATCACATTCGATGCTGCTACCGCCCTTGGCCGAGTCACCTGATCACATTCCAGGCCTGGACCCTCCTGGTTCTTCCAAACCTGTGAATTGGTGGCCGTACAATGTGCTGCCACCCCCAAATGTGCTGTGGCGAACTATGTGGCCAACGTTACAGGGCTGGAGGGAGAAGAGTATTTGGGATAAGGCTTTCAGTCTGTTTTCATTGCCGACTGTCTTTCTCTTGGTCATCACTTTGCCCGTGGTTGAAGCCGAAGCCAACTCGGAAGAAAGCGAGTCCGACGATGCAATGCCACCCGTTCACATTTTCGGCGAATTGGGCATGAACGCTCCTGCTGTCGCCATTGAGAATCATGCTTCAATAGAACCAGAGACAGAGTGGCAAGAGTACAGAAGACGCGCGCGTTCGACCAGGTCACGATCATCGAGTGCTTCACCTCTCCTTCTGAGCGCTGGAGCTGCGCCAAGCATAGACTACCAGCAAGGATTTCCGGACTTGTTGCCTCCTAGCTCATATCCGCAGGTCGGACAGCAGCCATCAGAGTTTGGGGCCGCCTCTGAGCACACGAACGATGACGAGCTTTCCTGGAATAGGTGGTTACTCGCACTTCAGACCTTCACCGGTCCACTTTTCACCGTGACCATCATTTGGGCCAAGTATATGGACGAACCGGCCAAAGTGTTGGTGGAGATGATACTGTACTCACTCCTGGCTTCATCCATTACGCTTGCTGTACTGCTCTTTTCCACGTCACCAACCACCAAACCCCAATATCACTTCCTCTTCTGTTTCCTTGGCTTTATCATCGCCATAGCATGGATCTCGACCATCGCAGAGGAAGTTGTCGGAGTGCTGAAGGCCGTTGGTGTCATCCTCGGTATGTCCGAGGCGATTCTCGGCTTGACGATCTTCGCTGTGGGTAACTCAGTCGGTGACTTGGTGGCGGACATCACGGTCGCGCGTCTGGGTTATCCTGTCATGGCCTTGTATGTCCATTCCATTCCATTCCATTCCTCCTCCCACTATATATACACGAACATTGCTAACGACGCCCAGATCTGCCTGCTTCGGTGGCCCAATGTTAAACATTCTCCTTGGTATAGGCCTTGGAGGCACATACATGAGCATAAAAGGCGCCAAACACCACCACAAGAAGCACCCCGACCAGCCCATGCACTACAAGCCCTACCACATTGAAGTGTCAGGCACTCTTTTCATTTCCGCCATCACGGTTCTGGTTACGCTCGTAACACTCCTCATTTTAGTACCTACCAACAAGTGGATGATGACCAGGAAGATCGGCCTGACGCTGATCACGCTCTGGAGCGTGAGCACAGTCATAAACGTCGTCGTCGAAGTCACTGGCATCTGGAAAGCCGTTGCGTAGGGTTCGATTTTGCTTACATTGTATTTATTCTGTTTGAAATATCATAAAGGAGATTATAGGATAATGCGCGATGGTGCTTTGGAGTACACGATGAATGTGTATCCAAGCACTTGAGCGTGAGTTCAAGACAAGCGTTCAGGGGTCGGTCATATGAGGACCTTGTCACCACAGAGCGCCGTGATGGTCAGAAGCGAATCAGTGTCTTTCACAACGATGCGTCAGCTCGGTCAATTACTTAATTATATGATGAATACAAAACTTGAACTGAAAAACCAGGGTCGCGACAACTAGACTGGAGACATTTACTTGATGGCCTGATAGAACAGGCCAGTGCCATGTCAAATTATTACCTCCCGCGGCCCGTTTCATGTTTGACACTGGCAATCAGGGCAGGATTCAACAATGTTTTGCACTTGTCGTTCCCCGGGTTTGATCAATATGCTCCTCTTCAACCAGATTGCGTGTCGCCATGATTCGAAGCACGTCACTATGGAGCAGCTGGCAATGGCAGCAGTGTATTTCCGTAGGCTGTGGTTGAGTGTATACATGCATGAACATAGTAAGTAGCATTGGCATTTGGAGTTTGTAGCGGCCCCACACAAATCACAAGCTCAAACCAATCCGCTACGGTGTCCCAGAGGGGTCTTCGGGACAATGGCCGTCGAGGGCACTTTTTACGGTTTTTTTTTTCAAAGTTCACGCCCACCCTTTCTAGCAAAATACACCCTCTTCCCCTCCAATCAATCAAGGTCAACTCGAATCAATCAAGGTCTCAATCAATCAAGGTCAACTCGAATCAATCAAGGTCTCAATCAATTAAAGTCACAATCAATCAAGTCAACTCGAATCAATCAAGCCAACTCGAATCAATCAAGCCAACTCGAATCAATCAAGCCAACTCGA
>LKEA01000002.1:2022217-2040263 GCA_003795315.1 Cytospora schulzeri
AACTCGAATCAATCAAGCCAACTCGAATCAATCAAGCCAACTCGAATCAATCAAGCCAACTCGAATCAATCAAGTCAACTCGAATTAATTAAGCTAACTCGAATTAATCAAGTTAACTCGAATTAATAAAGTTTTAATTACCCTAACCCTAACCCTAACCCTTTACTTACTAAATATACGTATTTTTATAAATAAAATACCTTACTAAGCTAATAAAATACAACGATAAGTAGCCGCTTTTAGATAAAGAACTTTTAAAACTTTAAAAATCTGTTTTTTCTATTATATAATATACTATATATAATTTAGTTTAATATATTAAAATATATAGAAATAAGTATTCTATAGCTATAGTTTTACTATATAATATATCTTAATTATAGATCTAAAGGACCTGATATTGTTTACGTTAGTACCCCTAGGGTAGATTTATCAAAAAAACCGAAAGGTCAAAAGTGCCCTCGACGGCCTTTGTCCCGAAGACCCCTCTGGGACACCGTAATCCGCACTAAAATGAAAAGGAGTGGCATGCCGAATATGCAAACTAGAGAAATGCGAGGTGGGATGTTATAAAGTTCCATACCATTCGTTCGAAGAATAGAAGAATCAAGGAATTGACAAACTTGAAGTGATATCCGAAATCAAGAATCCCCCCCACCGGAACTGCCGAACATTCGAACCTACCCACCTAGCATCCCACCTACTCTGCTACTGTACATATTAAACTCCACTTACCCCTGACCCTGAGCGAACCCAGGATCAACACCCTTCTGTGACAGACTTGAGATCGACATCCAGTCGTCTACATACACTAGTGACAGCTAGCTACACACATACACACACACACACCAGTTGACACACAAAGATCCCATCGTTCAGAATAAGGCCCTAGAGCGAACCACTTACACACCGTCACACCCCCTCTTCCTCGCCACATTGCATCATGAGTCTACGCAGCTCCTGGACGGTCCGACAGGCAGCGGGCGAGCCCCTCGCCGTCGTCCGCGTGCGCAACCTGCAGACGGCCGTCGTGGGGCCCCAAGACGCCTGGGGCCGCGAGAAGACGCTGCAGCCACTCCTCGTGTCGGCCGAGCTGCACTTCTCGCGGCCCTTTGACGCCTCCGTCTCGGGCGACAACGTCACGAGCGGGGACACCGTCCACTACGGCACCCTGAGCAAGCTGATCCTGGCCTGCGTCGACCGGTCCAACGAGCACGCCCTGCAGGGCGGCGCCCATGTCGACCTCCGGGTCCTCCTTGAGATGATATGGATAGTCCTCACGGGCCGCAACGTCGATGGAGTGGATGCCGAGCCCGAGGCGGCGCCGCTTCTGGACCGGTCCAGGCTGCGCTTCATGTCCCTCACCGTACTCCTCCCCAAGGCGTCCCTACTCGGCGAGGGTGTGAGCTTGACGGCCTCCAACGTGTTTGTGCCGTGGACCGTGGGCCCGGCTGCCCTGTCGATGTATGGGCTGTGTCTGAAGCTCCACCGGCTTCGGGTACCGACCCTGATAGGAGTCAACGACAATGAGAGACGGGCGAAGCAATTCGTCATCACCGACGTGGAAATTGATAAGTTTGATTATTATCCGGACCTCTATTGTGAGCTGGAGAAGATTATCGTCCAGGTAATTACTAAGTCTACTATAGTCCATCTATTCATGAGTCCGAATGCTGACCTTCTCAGGCCATGGAGAAGTCGTCTTTCGAGACGTTAGAGGCTCTTGGAGCGCATCTAACAAGTACAATCCAGCGTGACTGGAAACCCAATCCTGAAGAGCTCTACACCGGCGAAGAGGGCTGGCAGGTCAAGATCAGCATGGAGAAGCCCACAGCCGTGCCCTTTGCGGACGCGCCCATCATCGAGATCCGGGCCAGTACCGGGGCACCCAATGGTAACCGGTCGCATCGTTAGACAGTCGCCGGAATCCAGGACGTTGACCTGTTATTCTAGCGAAAGAGCTGAAAGCTTGGTCATAACGCGCGACTTTTGGCTCTCAAGTCTTCCGACCCTTCATATCACTCTCTAGCCGGCAGCGCGGAACATCGCCATTTGTGACTTTTCGGACGAAAACCGGGTCGGCATCGAACAGCATGACGTGGATGTGCTCGATGGAATGAACAGATTTGAGGAGAGGCGGGTTCTTGAACCAGACACGCTGATCTTCCATGTCAGTCTTCACATCACCCGCGTCAGGAAGCAGCGACACTGACCTTGTCCTTCGATGCGCCAGGCGAGAATGTCCTCTCCACGAAATCCTCAATCTCGGCCTCGGTTTCAGGGTCATCCGGCAGGTCGAACTTCGTCCACACCACCAAATGGGTGATCCGCGGGTCGATTCCATACGGCCAGTCGTTCATCAGAATTTTGGAATCCTCACCACACTCAAATGGCCTCCTTCCCTTGGGCACAACCGGCTCCGCCCAGTTGAGCCTCTCTGTCAGCATGAAGTTCATCACGCCGCCATAATGTCGCTTAAGGTTCCAGATGTACTCTCTGTATCTCCACAGCTCCGAAGGCCGCCGGTGGAAGTCGTCCAGTCTGTTTGTTCGGACTATGTCTATCACGTCGTCCCAAGTTTGGACGCGGTAGTCCTCGTCGCGTGTGCTCATTATGGCCATATCTTTGGGGCTGCTGTTTCGTAGGAACTCAGGACAAACATCGTCCCGCTCCTCTGGTGGAATGTTGACTTGCCAGAATGGCAGCGGGTTTGGGTCTTGGATGCTACCCATGGCGTTTGTGTTGAGTTGATTCTGATAAAGCACTGCTGCAGTCACTTTGCTGTCGCTGTCGTTATAGATGAAGGAGAGAAAGAATAAATCTCTGGGGGAAGGTTAAATCTCTATAGAGACGACTGCATCTGCTCAGCCTGCAGGATACCATCAACAATTCCCCATATTATTGCAATGCCAATCTCATTTGGCGGTGACGAGTGCCCGTGGTGAATAGATACTATTTCAATTGTCTCGACCCGCTGGGTGAATTTGTCTCGTCTGGTAAGTCCGCTAAGGGGTGAAGATGAGATGAATCATAATCGCCATCTGTCTTCCTCTGAAGATGAAAGTGCTAGAATTCACCTCCATTGTACTATGTAGATTGAAACCCAGGACCTCTTCAATGCGATTCAAGGGATGACCCAGCCAACTCAAAGGAAGGCCCACATCGACTATGCCGGCCAGCCGGCCGGTCAACAATGGATAAAGACCCTCTCTGTCATTGGCTCACCGGCGAGGCCTTAACTCTGGAAGGATCCCGAGTCAGTGACAATTCTATTCTCCCAAGCCACCACCCACCACCGCCCGGACGGATCCGTTGGGGGTGATGAAGCATCACAGGCACGTGAAATGAGGCCGCGCCGAAAGATGGCCGGCATCTTGGACGTCTCTTTCCGGTCTCCTTTCGCCTTGCACACCCTCCCCCTTTCGCCCCCGGTCCGCCACCCATCTCGAGTTGATGAACATTCGTCACATCACATCCCGCCCTGCCCTCTCATCTCACGACATTTTATCTTCAGCTCCGAGGATGCGACGCTGGATTTGCTGTCATTTCTCACTAAGCAGGACATGATATATCCTCCTCGCGTTCACCCTCTCAGCCTCGTACACGATACGTGGCCCTTGATCACCGGGTCCGCGTGCAGGGTCGCCCGAAGCGGCTCTTGTTTCCCCCTTCATGTGCCCCTCATCTCAAGGAGGCGACGTCCGTCCGGGGTGTGCACGGAGCATAAATCTTGAACATTACGAGCTTCGATGGAGACAATGCAGTACATAGCTACCTATGTACGGTACTGCATATGTACTGCATTCCAATATCGTGGCTTGGTTCCAGGAGCTATTTCCAATGATTCAAATTACTTATTGGACTTCGTTTGCCGGACAAAGTTGAGGACATTATCGTCGGATCGACATTGGACACATAAGCTTGGAAGCACTTTGCAAGATCACGGCCGCCAAGCTACAGCGGCCGAGAGAGTGGCTCGCTTGTTGAGGGTCCATCGCGTTCGAGGCGGCCGGAGCTTGTGTGAGCTTGGGCGCGCATGTGAGACTTGTTGCTGCAACGTTGTCGGCCGCCCCTGCCTGCACCATTCCCGAGCCCTGCAGAGAGAGGCCTGCAGAGACACCTGGAGCTGCATGGTGGCCCCCCACGTGGAGCTTATTCCAAGGGTGGGCTCAAGCTTAATCAACGTGCCCCCTCCCCCTCCCCCTCCCCCAAAAAAGGAGCGAGTACCGGTTCGTACCACGGTACCGTTGGTATGGTTGGTAACAACCACCACCTGGCAGACACGACGGCTACATGTCGTGCTGGCTGGCTGGGAGGCTGGCCTAAGGGTTGCGTGGGGTTTTGAGCGACTTTCTGTTTTTGTTTTTGTGCTCCAAAATCATTTCGGCCTTTGATGTCACTTGTTGTGTCGCGAGCTTTCTTTCAGCTTCTTCTTCATCAAGCATAGGACTTCCCAGTTAGTCTCCTAAGCCTCCTTCTCCGTATTACAATAATAAATCACGACCTGCTAGTATGGCGCCGCTAAATCTTGGTACCCACCAGTTGACATTCCGGATGGGGTGGATTTTGCCTTGTTAGGAGAGGTCAAGAGGTCAAGAGGGTTCGAGAAGTTCGAGAACAGGGCCAGGGTCAAGGTCAGGGGCACCTACCACCTCACTGACCACCAGTAGTGTACAGATTACCTGGCCGCTGCCCACCACAGTACTACCTAGACCTAGGTAGTTAGGTAGGTAAGGTAACCAACCCAGGTAACCAGGTAACCCAAAACTCAATTTGGGGACGGTGTCGGAGAACTCTGCCATATGTATGGATGGGCATCCTCCGATAGAATTATTTTTATTGGCAATGGCTCATTTCCAGGATGTCACCCTTTTTCATGGGCTGGCTATCACGCTAGGTAGATAATTCATTTTTTTCTCGTGATGAAAGGGTGGTTTCGATTTGACATACGAGGCTCGTTGGCGTCGAATAGAATCAAGCGTCAAATTTCCCCTTGTCCCACTCGCCGGCGCCTTCTTGCCCGGCGGGGGTATCGTGGCTCTGGACACCTGGAGGCTGCTCTTAGCTCCCGCCGGCCGACCAGGGCAGTTGTGAGTTGGGGAGGTCTTATTGATGCTGGCTGTTAGTGCCTGATGTATATCCCATTGCTCTGGTAGTTCAGGATCTCAGGTCCTCCTCTACGGGCATCAATACGTATTGGATATTGATTGTACTGAACATCATGTACATACATACATGCAGCTGATAGAATATGAACCAGGCTGCCTTGTTCGGTCGACTGAACTGATGCTGGATCAACTCCGCCAAAAGGATCGATAAGGACCTGGACATATGTTTGTTTTTCCGGCACTTTATTGGAGGATGCCTCGCAGGCTTGTCACTTTGATTCTTCAAACCGTACGGTAAGACCCTCGTCGATCTCACCCCCAAGTGTCACATTTGTGAAACAGTATAGTCCTGGCAGCATCGCACTCAGTGTTCCTACATACTCGGACTTCTCCTATGTGTATATGTTGTGGTGGTGGGCCTTGTTGCTACGATCTGCCCTTGATGGAGAACGACAAGTGGCAGAACCGCAGAACTGTTCAAGCCTCGCCGTTTTCGCCGTTCAACGGGTCTTGGTCGAATGTCACCTCATCGTGGTACATACAAAGGTGATATAAGTTTAATGGCACAGACCTCCAGCATGAAAATGGTCACCAAAATCGGGAAGAGATGGTTCCTTCTGGCGAGTGATCGGCTTAAGGACTAAGATATTGACCAGCATCCCCTCCGTCCAGCAAGATCATCGGTGTCAGAAAAGGATGAGGGGGGCTCACCCACAAGTTGTCCATACAGGACATAGTAGATCTATGTAGCCCACCCAACTCTGAGGCATGAACGGACATCAAGGTACGGAGTACTTGTTGGGCTAACAATATTTGTGACCGCCATGGATGAATCCATTGCCAGATGCTTTTTATAGGAGACGCTACCTCCTGGTTTCCCCTGGACCATGGATCCACCAGCATTCCACCTTTAAAGTTGTCCATGTCCATCACCGTCCGTCCATCTTTCTTCTGCTGCTGTTCTCTTCCCTCCTCTTTGTCCTAGTTTTGCAATCGTTAAGGAACAGGCAACTTAGTCCTTCTGTTGAGATACCCAACTTATGTGAGTACAGCGCACAGGAAGCCCTTGCCCCTTTGATCCCAGACTGCATATCGTCAGGAAGATGGGCTTGGCCATCACCCAATGCCTGCCAGCTGTACCATGTCAACTTGGTTGACCTTGGAACTTTCCACACCATTGTCCCATGGAGATGCCTGCTAGCACATGTCTAGTGGACAACAGCACAGCAGATGGAAATCCTAGGCACCCAGGCTATTCGTTTGCAGCTATAAAAACCAACAAAACCCCTATCGCTCTCTCTCCAATTACGTCACACACGCTAATCATTTCCCCCTACTGTACAGAACTTCGTGATCGGTCTTGAAAGCTTCCCCGCTATCAACTTTCGATACCTCTTGCAATCCCTCCTCAAACCTACTACTTCGAATTCTCCGTTTTTGGTGATTCGACAGACTCATTCCCTACACAACAACACCATCTACATCTTTACTACAAGCAGACAAGATGGCCTCCGCAATCAAGAGCGCTATCCCCTCCCACCTCAAGCCTTCCGCTGCTAGCGGCAACGGCGACGCTGAGACCGACTTCGACGGCAAGCACCACGGCAAGACTCGATCCCACATGGTAAGTTCTTGAGACTCTCCAGTCCAGAATATACACATTCACCACTAGCTTCCGCTCTCGAGACTCTTTGTCTCGTTTGCGTTCGATTCACAACATCTCTCTGGAAGGTGCATTGTTTAGTGGGGCGATTCTGTGATCTATTGGGCACACCTTCATTATGAGACATTAAGAGACGATTTGGGCCACCTTACCCAAATGGCATCTGATTGTTATGAGGTGCAGTGTAGAGAGCATTTTCTACCAGCAGTCAGCCATGCTTCACAGAATGAGCCCACAGAACATATGACTATCAGGCCTGAGACCAGGCCAGTTCACTTGTGGGACTGGAGGTTTGCGGCCTGATGCCATTGCGCAGATGTCACTAGGACCCTGATGCTTCCTGGTCAATTGAGCTACTTGGACCATTTGACATGAGGATTTCGCTAACAGACTCTCCAAACAGGCCTTCGAGAACACATCCACCAGCATTGCTGCTGCCCAGATGCGTAACGCGCTGACCGGCCTCGCCGAGACGGTGGAGGACCCCGATGAGAAGAAGGTGAGGAAGACTCGATACAACCTGTTTGCTAGACTTGTGCTAATGAATTTGTACAGCTGTTCGAGACCGAGATGGACAACTTCTTCTCCCTGTTCCGCAGATACCTCAACGACAAGGCCAAGGGCAACGCCGTGAACTGGGACCGCATTGCTCCCCCCGCACAGGGCCAGGTTGTCGACTACGAGGAGTTGGGCAACTCTGAGTCCGTCGAGTTCCTGAACAAGCTTGCCGTCCTGAAGCTGAACGGTGGTCTCGGTACCTCCATGGGTTGCGTCGGCCCCAAGTCCGTTATCGAGGTCCGTGATGGCATGTCCTTCCTGGACCTTTCCGTCCGCCAGGTCGAGTACCTGAACCGAACATACGGCGTCAACGTCCCCTTCCTCCTCATGAACTCCTTCAACACCAACGACGACACCGCCGCCATCATCAAGAAGTACGAGGGCCACAACGTCGACATCCTCACCTTCAACCAGTCCCGATACCCCAGAATCTACAAGGACTCTCTGCTGCCCGTCCCCAAGAGCTTCGACTCACCAATTAACGAGTGGTACCCTCCCGGACACGGTGACGTTTTCGAGTCTCTGTACAACTCTGGTGTTCTCGACCAGCTGATTGAGCGTGGCATTGAGATCATCTTCCTGTCCAACGTCGACAACCTGGGTGCCGTCGTTGACCTGCGCATCCTGCAGCACATGATGGAGACCAACTCCGAGTACGTCATGGAGCTGACCAACAAGACCAAGGCCGATGTTAAGGGTGGTACCATCATCGACTACGAGGGCTCTGTCCGCCTGCTGGAGATTGCTCAGGTCCCCAAGGAGCACGTCAACGAGTTCAAGTCGATCAAGAAGTTCAAGTACTTCAACACCAACAACATCTGGATGAACATCAAGGCCATCAAGCGTGTCGTTGAGAACAACGAGCTCGAGATGGAGATCATCCCCAACGGCAAGACCATCCCTGGTGACAAGAAGGGCGAGAGCGACATCAGCATCGTCCAGCTCGAGACCGCTGTCGGTGCTGCCATCCGCCACTTCAAGAACGCCCACGGTGTCAACGTGCCCCGTCGCCGTTTCCTGCCCGTCAAGACCTGCTCCGACCTGATGCTCGTCAAGTCTGATCTCTACACCGTTAAGCACGGTCAGCTCCAAATGAGCGCCAGCCGCTTCGGTGACGCTCCTCTCATCAAGCTTGGTGGTGACTTCAAGAAGGTTTCCGACTTCCAGAAGCACATCCCCTCCATCCCCAAGATCATTGAGCTGGACCACCTCACCATCACCGGTGCTGTCAACCTGGGCCGTGGTGTCACGTTGAAGGGCACTGTTATCATCGTTGCCACAGAGGGCAGCACCATCGACGTCCCTCCAGGATCCGTCCTCGAGAACGTCGTCGTCCAGGGCAGCTTGCGCCTGCTCGAGCACTAAGGTGTTTGTTTAGGCCGGTGTTGCTTTTGGCTTTGTTGCATGGTATTTGCGAATTGCGTGCAGGGGCTTTGTGGAATTGAAAACGGGCTCATGGGCTTGACGTGGTCAATGGAGTTCGAGCCGCCCAAAGCATAACATTATACAGAACAGACAGTTCTTAATACAAAAAGAAAGTAAAAATAGTTATTGGTTCCACGTGACAAGTGAATGTTGGCCAGTCCCTAGTTGCTCATGCTCCCGTTGTATTTGGCACAATTCTGCAGACGGGAAAGTGCAGCTAACATGTCTATCTGTTTCAATAGAAATATGTGTAATCACCTCTTATGGATATGAGAAGGTTTTAGTGACTTGCTTTTAGAAAGGAAACTAAATCTACACCATGGTCAACGCTCAGGGGATGTCTAGTATTCCCCTTTTCAAGGCGATGGAACGGACGTATTGTTGGTAATGGGTATCTCAACTGGGCAGTCTGCCTGCCAGTTCATGTAATTCTTGCTAAAATCATACCAATATAGACCATTGGTTTCACAACCTCCAAACTTTCTCCCAAGCCCAGCCACAGTCAAGCCGACGGGGCCCATTCACTTCCCTTTCTTCTTCATTGCCTCCGTGCAGACGGGACAGTACCACGTTCCGCCCTGCTGCGGCTCGCTCTTGAGCCCCACACACGACCAGTGGAACCACTCGTACGGACACGCCTCGTTGTCGCATGCAATCATGTCCCCGAAGCTGACCTTCTGGCACACGCAGTACTTCCTGTTATCGCTGCCGTCGTCGTCATCCATGTACATATGATCGTCCTCGTCATGCTCGCGCTTCGTCCGGACCCCGCCTTCCCTCCGCCCCTCGGTGTGTATCGTCCCACGGCCTGGCTTTCCTACCGTATCCGACTCCTCCCCGCTGATGCCGCTGTCGGCGTCGGAGAGCTCGCTCTCGGCGGCCGAAGAAGGCGAGTTCTTTGTTGATTTCCTGACGCGCTGGAGGCCTGACTTGTGAACCCCCGCGGGCGTACCCTTCTTGCTGCTGCGGCTAATACTTCCTGAAGGGGTACCCTTCCGTCCTGGCGCTGCGCCTCCCTTTAATACAGTCCGTGGCCCCGCGCTGCCTGCTCTTTGAATGCCCGTAGACGTGTTGCCTTTTGGGGTGCCCGGTTGTAGAGATTGATGTCGTGCAAGGCCGCTGGATGGGTTTGGCGCGCCGCCCAGCACACCGTTTACCCTGGGAGCCCTTGGCAAAGGCGCACTCCCTGGGCCGGCTGAGCCTTCGCGCGCGCCTCGCTTCATGATCATGGTGGCGGCTGGAGAGGTGGGCGCGGAAGCGGAGGTATGCTGGGAGGTCTGAATGCTTCGGATCTGCGACGCGGCGTTCTTTGGCCCGAGGGTACTTGAAGGGTTGGCGAGAGGACTGAGGGCGGCGGTGATGGGGTTTGCGGAGGGGTTAACGGACCGCGCGGAGGGGGCAGAGTTGTTCGCGGCGCTGGGTCGGAGGAGGGAAGGTAGCTCGTCAGGGTCGGTGAAGCCGGGCTCGTTGCGGTCATAGAGGCTCTTTATCTGCCGGTCGAGGTACTTCAGGTGCTTATCCATGATACTTTGCAGCCGCTGTGTCAGCTGGAGCTTTTCAGCCGCCAGCTCGTCTGCCCTCGCATATTGTTCACGGACGGTTTTGCGATAAGTCTCCTCTCTGGGGTTGGGCTCCGCGCTGCTATTAACCCTAATCCATTTCTGGATCTTGGAATCCTTATCATCTATGATCCTGAGGCATTCGGCAACCTTGCGGTCTTTGTCGGTTATTTCCTCCTGGATGAACTTGATCTCCTCGGGAAGGTTGGCGACGCGGTTCGTCCAGTCGTCGAGGATGAGGGCAGGATCGAGGGGTTCGACCGTAGGCATGGCCTTTCTGACGAAGTCGATGGAGAGATCGTCTCTAGGCATGATGGTCAACCGATGTTGAGCTTGCAATTAGGGTGCTTTCGTGTATGTGTGCGTGTATGTGTGTATGTATGTGTTGCAACGTGCTCATGATATTGCTCTCTCGATTATATGAGGTAACGGAACGCGATAGAACGAAGGGCAGAACGCGCGGAAGAGCAGAGGGCCAAGTCGAACATGAAGGCGTCAAGACCGGACAGAACGCCAGGACCAACTCGAACAAGAACCAAGACAAAGAAACAAGAAGAATAAACGAGAGGTGAGATAGATGGGGGGAGGTGAGAGGGGATAGGTTGTAGGTAAAGGTAAAAGATGCGAGGTGGCTATTGCGGCAACATTATAGATTGGCTGGCCTGCTCACCTCACAAGCTGACGATGGAGTCTTGATTGAAATTGACGAGTATGTATTGAAGTTAGGTGTTGGTATTGACGACGATGGTTGGGACAACGACCCACGACCCACGGAGACGAGGGCAAGGATGGGTAAAAAGATGGTCAAGATGGATCTGATGGTGAAAATTTTATGGAGAACCTGGGCTTTTTGGTCTGATTTTTGGTCTGAGGTCGGACTTTCTGGATTCTGGACTCTGGATTTGGATTTTGGAAATCCCTTGCACATGCACGCACGCACGCACTTTTGCCTAATCTGCTTATAAGGTAGGCTTGCGAGTCGGGGTGACAGCAGTGATTTAGGGGGACTGGGACAAGAAATAGAAGGTGAAGCGAGGTCCAGTTCTATGTACACAGTGAAGTGTAGTTGTGGTGTGGATCCAGACGGGAAAATTGATGGGATCAAATAGCAAAGTTCAACTGCACATGTGTCACTGATGATCAATTCTTGGTCTTTTCTTTTCTTCATTCCCTTGCTCTCTCTTTCCCCTCCTTCTTTATTGTGTCATCAGCCTGAGGCAGCTTGAAAGAGGGCAAGCGTAGCCAGTCTTAAAAAGCGCTAAAATAGCTTGTCCCAAGCCTAAAATGGCAGTACCCCAACCCTCTCGGATCTGAATCTAGCGCTACTAAGTTTCGAGATCCATTTTGCTTGCTTACTGCTGCTGCACAAGTGCTGCTCACAAGTGGGTGTGGACATCCATCCATCCATCCATCCATCTGCATCTGCAGGGACTCGACATCTTGTCTTGTGTATGTGTATGTGTGTGTGTGTGTCTTGGGCCCAAGCTTTTGTCCACGATCAACCTCGGATCTTCCATTCTCTCCTTCACTGAGTTTTGCCCTCAAAACGTTGTTTCACCGTTTCAAGGACACATCCCCCATCACTGCTCCATATAATATACACGACAACCGTTGGCGCATCTAGCAGACTTCAACTTCTGTTGTGGTCATCTTCGGCAAACTTCATCTTCGCCAAAAGGAAGACTAGGACTGTGAGACCATCGGGTTGCGAAAGAGAACAGCTGGCTCCCAGACGGCGGAAAGGAGCAAGCAGGGGCTTTCTTCTCTCACGTTCGAATCTCCCTTACAGTCTTAAATTCATACTTTAAACCTCTATTCCGTATTTCCATCACGACTTCGGAGTCGGTCGAGGTTGGAGCATGGACCAGAATGAGGTTGTCAAAAGGTGGCGTCCGCCGAGGACCAACTACTTACCACACAAAGGGTTTGAAGATTATGACGAACAAATAGTCGAAGACTTCATTCCACTAGGCAGCGCGTCCGATGTCGAAAATGCCCTCTATCTCAACAAGTGCAAGCGCGCTGCTCAGACCTACAACATCACACGGCCAAAGGGTCATACCGTTTCATTCCATGTGAACCCCGAGATGGAGAAACATCACTTCGGTCAGACACATCCTATGAAGCCATGGCGCTTAACCCTTGCCAAGAGCCTCATCATGTCCTACGGTATGAACTTTGCTATGGACAACTACATGACAAGAGCTGCCACGTACGAAGAGCTCAACTCTTTTCACTCCGCGGACTACCTCGAATTTCTAGCAACTGTCACACCCGAGCCTATACCCAGGGACATCGAAAACCCTGGCACAGAACTTAAGTACAACCTGGGCGGATCAGATTGCCCTCTGTTCGAAGGCCTCTACAACTACTGCTCCATGTCCGCAGGCAGCTCCATAGATGCCGCACGGAAGATCTGTTCGGGCCAGTCGGACATCGCCATCGCTTGGGGTGGCGGCCTCCACCACGCCAAAAAGACAGAGGCATCAGGGTTCTGTTACATCAATGATATCGTCATTGCGATATTACAGCTCCTGCGCTGCTTCCCGCGCGTTCTCTACATCGACATCGACGTACATCACGGCGACGGTGTCGAGGAGGCGTTCTTGTCCACGGATCGCGTCATGACCGTTTCTTTCCACAAGTACGACCCAGCCAGCTTCTTCCCCGGGACGGGTGGCCTGACCGACAACGGCCCTCAGAGCGAGCACAACCCCGGCGCGCACCATGCCCTGAACGTGCCCCTCCAGGATGGCGTCACGGATGACCAGTACGGGGCGCTCTTTAGACACGTCATTGGCGAGGTCATCGCGAAGTTCCGCCCGTCGGCTATAGCCTTGCAATGCGGCGCCGACTCCCTCGCCGGCGACAGACTCGGCAAGTTCAATCTGCAGGTCCAGGGCCACGGCCAGTGTGTCGAGTTCTGCAAGCAGCAGAACATCCCCATGATCCTGTTCGGCGGCGGCGGCTACACGCCGCGCAACGTGGCCCGCGCGTGGACACACGAGACCAGCATCGCCATCGACGCCTCCAACAAGATCGACCCCACGTTGCCGCTGCACGCGCCCTGGCGCGAGCACTTCCGCCAGGACACCCTGTTCCCCACGCTCGAGCAGATCCTCGAGGCGCCCAAGCCAAACAGGAACACCCCGAAGCGCCTCGAGGAGATCAAGGTGCACATCAGCGAGCAGCTACGGTTCGTCAATGCCTCGCCTAGCGTCCAGATGAGCGAGATACCGCCGGACCTGGGGGCTATTCGTGACGACGTGGAGGCCAGGATCAAGGAGGAGAACGAGGAGAAGGATGATGAGTTGAGAAAACTGAGGGAAGAGGGCGTGGGAATGGGGATGGAATACTAAGGTCTGGCGTGTGTGGATCTACAGAATCTTATGGATAGATGGGTAACTTGTTCAAATCGTAGTAAAACTCATTACTGGCTTCAAAGCCTGTTTCACAGATCGCTCCACTGCTTCATGTCTAATCCATACTAGAATTGATTTGGTACGCCGTTGCGCTACATGAAATATTCAATTTGGTCATTCGGGTATACCCAACTCTTAGCCACAAGGCATTAGTAAAGAATTATTTTGGCAAGAAGATAAGAAGAAATCGAACAATGCGATGCTAGTCGAGCCCTGATAATTACTATGCAGATGCAATTCCGACCGCTCTCTCCGCCTCCAACTTGAGCATTCTCCTCTTCAGGTCTCTCACCTGAACACCGACGTAAATAAGCATAGCCAACCCTACGAGGAGGCCGGCTGACATGAGCATGACGTTGACAGGTATCGGGTCACCCCGGAATGTCTCGTGAAACAGGTAGTCCAACCCCGACTGCGAGAAGTTGAACAGTCCCGACAGGCAAATGATGGCGCCGTACACGGTGCCGAAGGTCTTGAATCCGAAGACCTTGGCGCTGTAGTCCGACACGGCGGTGTAGTAGAACGGCCTATAGAGGACAAAGAGGCAGATGTTGGCGTAGGCAGCCCACGTCTCGGGCGTGATGCCCAGAATACCGATAGCTGTCGTGACAGCGACGAGCCAGAACAGGACGGCGACGGTGGAGAAGTGGTCGAGGAGAAGGCCAATGAAGGGGATGGACAGGATGCCGCCTATTGGCAGGGCTATGTCGAAGAAGTTGTTGACTTCCACTGCCTGCTCGTGGGAGTGGAGGAGGGCCTCATATTGTGGCCGGATGGTTGCGACAAAGTAGTTGATCCGGGTCATTTGGATCACTATTGGCTGTCTGTTAGCGACAGATTGCAATGAGGATTTCGAGATTGCAAGTTATGACTTACCTGTGAAGAGACATATCAAGATGAACCAGGGAGACCGGATCTGCTCCCAGGCAGTATTGTTATGCATTACTCCCCAGACTCCCGAAGTCTCGTTCTTCGTCTCCTCCTTCTTCTGCTGCTCATCCGCCTTCGCGGACCCGAGTAAATCCTCCAGGTCCGCGACTACTGTCTCCCTATGCTCTCTGCGTTCTTGTTCAAGCAGCGCCGTGTGCTCGTCCACCTGGTCGTCCCGCTCACGGTCGGGAAGCGGTTGGTCCACTTCCTCAATCATCTCACCAATGGTCTTGTACGACTGCTTTGGGAGGAGGAAAACCTGCAGCAGGACAATGACGACGGGTACGACGAGGTAACCGAGGAAGAACTTGTGGTGGCCGAAAGCCCCGGCCGTCTTCTCGAAGATAATGCGGTACACCAGGAACAATGCACTAGAGGCATCAAATGCTCCAGTCAAAAGGGCCAGGATCAGACCGGAGTGCTTCGGGAAGGCATTTGAGAGCTGGAACGACGAGATATACGTGAAGGGCCCACCGAGGGCCAGAAATAGATATCCAAAGAGCAGCCCATCAAAGGGCAGGCTCCTCTCGAAGGACATCAGGAGAGCACCGGCTGTCAGGAAGACAGAGCCGATGATTCCACACACCCGAGGGCCAAAATGATCAAGAATCGTGCCGACGGGGAGCGCGGCAACGTTCGTGCTCACGGCAGCGACGGTGAACATGAGGTTGAGACGGATCTCCACGCACGTATCCACCTCCTCAAGAGCGGCGCTGGGTCCTGCGCCGCAGACATCCTGATAAGCCCCCTCCTTCTTGAGGACGGGCTTGAGGGCTGCGTATCCAAAGACTATGCCTGCTGCGAAGAGGCAGTAGAAAACAGTGGCCGCTACTTGTACTTTTGTGGACGATGTAGGATCAGCGACTGATCCCTGCGTAGATCCGGAGTAGATATTTGTAAATAATTATATGGACTTACAGATCCTCTTCCACTTTGGCACCTCAAATGCCCCGACGGATTCCAGATATCCAGGCTTTCCCGAGGGAGGATCCCATGATTCTGGTAAGGGGTTGAAGCTCAGTCGCCTCTCGCGGCTGCTGGGAGATACTTCTCTTGGTGAGCGGCCTCCACCCGAGAGGTGAGTGAAAGACTCTAGCGACGAGACGCGATGTAAGGACATTGCTTATGTGTTGGTGAGAGGTTTTGAGATCAACCCGGGAATCCTGACCCAAAATACCTGTGTGGGAAATACGGAAGGCCAAGCATGGTGTGAGGAGAGCAGTAGAAGTGGTGCTCAGGCAACTATGTATGTAAATTTGCTACCTATTTGTTCCGTGTCCGGCTTAGAGGCAGATGACCTTGATGTGTAGAGTGACGAGCACGTAATAGGTGGGGCATAGGCTGCTTTTGCCGGGTGTGATTGGCCAATGGGGCTCAAGTTGGCTGCTCCTCTCCAACATCTCTGGAGCCGTCGAACTCTACTGTGTAGTCTTAGCCCGATACTCAAACCAGTTTTGTTACCAGTCCATATCAGTACGCAGGAGATAGCACAGTAGTCAAGTAGATATGCCTGATATGATATCTCTCAGAGACGATGATCCTGCCCTAGCAGAGACATTTTGCTGATATGATCGGAGACCTGACATACGTTCAACAATTTGGTGGTGACACTCGTCAGGTGAGGTTTTCACGGCAGCTAAGGACCGGCTCAACATCAGTTTTTGTCTTGGACACAATTAGGCCCGCCGAGAAGACGCAGCACCCCATGTCACCGGGGAATCAAAATCCTCCCTCACCCTGAATACAACGTCCAGACATATGCAATGGCAAACCCCGTATTCTTTCACGTTAGCGGGAGAGCAGAGTTTTCGTTCAGGTGAGGCTCCGGCCGCCACGGCGGCCACCTCCGCGATCCAAGGTTTTCCGCCCCGTAATGGTATTATGTTAACTCTCACAGCAAATTGCACCTAGGTAAGATTGGATATTTTTCATGGCCTGAGAAAAACATGGGAAAGAATATAAGAAGAGGAAACACGGGTGGGCAACAACGGTACGTCGAACGGACAATATAAAATAGAATACCTCCGTACAACCGGTCGCAAATCCTCGGGGTTGCCCCTCCCGGATCTGGAGCGGAGCCGGCCCCGGAGTCCCGGGGTTTCGGCCGGAAATGGGGATGGGGATGGGATGGTGAGACGGCGATGCTCTTCATGAATGCTGTCCTCGTTCCCCGCTTTACTGATGATACGTAAAAATATTCCGGCTGATTCAGAGGGTCAATAGATGAGAAATTTCCGCACTGAGGGGCTCACAGCTCACCCTGTCACAATATGGAAAGGCTGCTTGCTCTGCTCGTCCACCTAGATAGGATTTGCACAACACAAGACCCATAGGTACATAGTCCGTCTAATCCGGCTACTGATCCTCCGGACCGATCCGCGGCCCCCTAACCGGCCGCAGGCTTGAGATCAAGACATGCATTAAATCGAGGTCAGAGGGGTTCGTTCTTGTTGAAGAAGTGGCCATTCCAATCAATACCCCAACTGTCAATGCCGTGATCATATCGGCGTCTTATTGAGTTGGGAAGCTGGTCTTGATGAGCTCTGCAGCGTGCCCACTTGACGGAGTCTTGGTTCCTTTCCTTACCTTCAGACCACGGTCAACGCGGTTACTCCTGCTTGCCTGCCTGCCTGCCTGCCTGCCTGCCTGCCTGCCTGGGGATTATCCCAGAACCTCATCCGTGGCCATCGATCACACTCATTATGAAATTTGCATCGTGACATCCATGGATTGTCCAGACGTTGAACCACGCATCCACGCCAATCTTGCGGCCCAAGCTCCGGCCGTTTTCCGGTGCACCACTGAACCCGATTTACAGCTAGGCACAGTAGGCCTAGGCTTTTCCAGGGGTCCAGCAGGGATACCACCTGGGTACATACGCTACATACCTAACTACCTAGGTACCTAAAGGTGGCCTAGCAGTGCCTAGGACTTATATTGAGAACTTGTCGGCGGCTATATGCTTTCAAGGTTCTTCGTTATTCACTTCCTAGCACACGGCACCAAGAGCAAACCACCAGAATGCAGCACAATCACCAGTGGAACACCAGGGACCTCCTAGGTAGGTAGCCAAGAGGGTTACGTTGGCGCTTCGAAGTATGAAGATTAACGAACTGTAATTTGCTACAACATTTCTTGTAAGCGCCCGTTGGGCGGCACCAATCACCGACCAGACCTGCGATGCTTCTCGGCGGGGCCCACATGAACAATTCCAAAGAGGGGAAAGGCCATCATCATGACCCCCTCCACACCCCTCCACTGTCCTCCACTGCCTTCATCGGCCCTCGACTTTCACACGCCTGGAGCCAGTCAGACCAGTCCAGCCAGCCAGCCATATGCCGCCGTATACCTGCCGTGCTGCTTCCTTGCCCGCCCAACAGG
>LKEA01000002.1:2040290-2117108 GCA_003795315.1 Cytospora schulzeri
CCTTGCCTCGTCTTCTGGGGGCCTGACTGCATGTGTGAGGCATCGTCTTGACTCTTGACTGGTCCTGTTCATATCGCCCGTATTTGACCATGGCGTTTCATCCCTGACATCTTTCTGCTTCCCTCTCAACTTTTTCTCCTTGTGTGTTTTGAAACTCTGCCTTCGACACCATTTTGGGTTTGCAGTTGCTGTCACAAGACACTGACAAGTCGAGTATCATCCCGAGAGGTTGACCTGTTATGCGACCTTAGTCCAGCCTCCTCCTCCTCCACCCCCACCAACCAGCCCTATCATCGACAAGTGGCGACGACTTCCAGTGATACACAGACACTACAGCCACAGCTTGGAAGAAGCTCCATAAACATTTCGCGTCTGTAGCGCATTCTGTCTTGGTGAACGGCTTCCACAGTCGCATCCTTGCGCAAGCTCGAAGCTCCTGGGGAGTTGATACGGGCTTCAGTTCACAATGCCTGACCGCAGCCGCGGCATCCCAGAGGAGGAGCTCTTTTTGAGCCGCCCATCACGGGCCGATGGGGACAGTCCTACGATAGAACCCCTGAGGATATTCAAGCCTTTGAGTCCCAAGCCCACCGCAGACAAGCACTCCGATCGCTTCAACTATCCTTACCCTGTCCCGCCCACTTCTGCGGCCTCATCCTCCTACTCCAAACCAGCCTTCCCCTTGCCGCCGGGCGCCTCGAGCTCTGCTGCTCCTTTGCCATATCCAGACGAAGACGACGACCGATTCGCCCCCAAACCTGCCCGCCCTACATACACAACAGATAGTCGCAAGAATTCGGGGGCGTCAGGCAGGGCGTATAGCTCAGGAAGTCCTGCAAGCCCCGCGCCAGGGGGCTACAATGATATTTCGCCTCGGCTGAACCTGAGTCCTGTTGACGGTAATCGTCCCGGCCTTGCAGAGAGACGGGGTACGGTGCCCAAGCCCATCACCAGCCCTACCAGCCCGAGTGGTGATAAGGACGAGCTGTTCGCGAAGCCCCTACAGAGCCAGAAGCCCGCTTCGAACTGGCAAAACAAGCCTTACTACCCACCGCCTGGGAGCACAACATCCTCGGGCTCAGGGTCAAGTTCTCATACGGCAAATGCCCACCAATACCAGGCCCCAAGTTCTCATCCCGCAAATGCCCACCAGTACCAGGCCCCAAGTTCTCATCCCGCAAATGCCCACCAGCACCAGGCCCCAAGTGCGCAGCACAACATGACGACCGATGGGATGAACCGCTTCCCTTCTACTGCCTCGAATTCTACTACGAGAGCGAACAGGGGCTCGCCCCCTCCCCCAGAGACTCCTGTTGTTGAGCCAGGAAATATCCCGGGTGGCGGTATTGAAGCCCGGTATGCGGCTGCCGGCATTTCTGGCACCGCGACTCTTACTGCTTTGCAGGCGCAAAGCGCGCAGAGTGCTGCAGCCTCGCAGCGGTTGGCTCATTACGGCGGCCAGCCACCACAGCAACCGCAACCTACCAGGCCATGGACGCCTACCGACCACCAGAATACGCACGATGCCCCGACTGTCTACCAAGGCTCGGCTCCCGTAGCGAGCCCGACACAACCCAATGCACAACCCCCATCCCAGCCGAGCGTCCCCAGCAATGAGTCTGCTCTGCAAGTGAGTGTTTTGGAGCAGGACTTCCAGCGCATGCAAGCCTCCTCAACGCCGCCTCCTGCATATACCAGTGTAAACCCTAATGGGGTATCCGGCTACCCAGCAGAGAAACAGAGGCCGGTATCTGGAAGACAAGGAAGCTCAAACTCGGTAACAGCTCCCCAGCCGTCTTCCTCTGCTCCTCCAGCTTCGAGTGCTGCTGCGGGCCCAAGCGATGGGAAGAAGGTGAACGCGGCTGCTGCTTCCGCCGCTGGACTTGCATCCCCCATGCTACCGCACAATGCGGGCCACCCGGCCTTCGCAAATGATCCAAGACCCGGAAGCGCGCAAAACGGGCATCCCGCGTTGCAGTTGCACCATACACCCTCTGTGCTAAGCCAGGCGCAATCGCCTCCTCCACTGCCGGAAGGATGGATCGCCCATCTGGATCAAAACTCGGGCCAATACTACTATATCCATCTCGCTACCCAAGCCACACAGTGGGAGTTCCCAAAGGGACCAAACCCGATTTCGCATGATGTGGCTCCCCTGTCTCCAGTGGGCTCGACATATGGCAACCCAATGATGTCCCCCTTTCTGGGAGGAAAGCAAGCTATGGCCTCGCCTGGCCTGTATCCTCCATCTACCCCTGGCTACGCAGAGAGCATCATGAGTGTAGCAACTGCTACACCATCTATGGCAGGTTTCACAGGGCCACCGCCCAGCGCCGGTGTCGATATGTACAAGGTCACGCCGACCAATGGTGTATACTTCGGACCATACCTACGTTATGTGAACATGGATGTAGAGAAGGGGTTATGGCTTGGAAGCATCATGATCGTGACCGATGCGCCGCATCCTCCCACAATTCACATCCACTTGAGTGTTGATCTATCGCCAAACCCACGACAGGTCAACCCTCAGGCTATTTTCACTCACCAGCGGTGGACGTTTTACAAGTATGATCTCAGCCTACAGATGGGAGAGGGTGGCAGCGAGCGATGGACTTACGCTGTGACCTCACACCTTGGTTGCACAAGGTACGAGTTCATAGTTGCAGGCCGGCACGAGAATGGCTGGCGGTTCATCGCACACTCTGGCAACGATTTCGCTGTGAGCACGTCACAGAACGAGAGGGCAAGGCTTGGCGGTGCAGGTCTCCTGTGGAAGGATGTGCTGCAGAAGAATGTTGAGTGCGGCGGCTTCCATGTCCAACTCGGGCTGGGCGATCAGATCTATGGTGATCGACTGTGGAGGGAGATTCCTCTTCTGAAGCAATGGCTCTCTATGCAGGGCAGAGAGAACCGGAAAAATGCACAGTGGACGGCACGGCATGAGGAAGACGTATCGCATGCGTACTTCCATTACTACACGAGCCACTTTGACCAGCCTTTCCTGCGAGAGGCTTTTGCGCAAATTCCCCACATCTTGCAAATAGATGATCATGATATGTAAGTCACACGAAACTCTTGGCTTTGGGGCGAAGACACTGACTTGGAGACAGCTTCGATGGCTTCGGCTCATATCCCGACTATATGCAACAGTCCGCCATCTTCAAGAATATTGGCCGGATAGCCATTGAGATGTACCTTCTCTTCCAGCATCACACCACCATCGAGATGCTGCGCAATGTCAACTCTGATTTGGACCTTTTCACCATCACCGGAACAGGATGGCACTTCGTAAAGTACCTAGGGCCTGCTGTCGTCGTGGTTGGACCAGACCTGCGATCCGAGAGGAATCAGCAACGAGTTATGGCCGGCCCCACATACCAGGGCTTATTCCCCAAGGTCGCCATGCTGCCACCCTCAGTACAGCACTGCATCTGGATGCTCTCAGTACCTGTCGTCTACCCACGGCTCGACACAGTCGAGACGCTGGCGAACACCTTTGCCTCGGGCAAGAAGGCAGTAAATTCGACATACAACCTGCTTGGCAAAGCAACTTCATCCGTCGCTGGCATCATCGGCGGAAAAGAGGTCGTCCAGCAGGGATTCACCCAGGTCAAGAAGGCAGTCGGAAAGTCTGGGCTGATGGGCAATGTGCTGAACCAGTTTGGTGATTTCGAGATCGCCGATGAGCTCAAGGATCTGTGGACGCACGAGTCTAAGGATCTGGAGAGGACGTACTTCATTAGAACATTGCAGGGGATATCTCAGCAGAAGGGTATCCGGATGACCTTCCTTTCTGGAGGTGAGTTAATTCATGTGCAAATCCTCAACAAGATCTCTATACTGACATTATTCCAGACGTCAACTGCGCTGGTGCTGGCCTAGTCCACAACCCCTCGCATCCATCAGACCACAAAACCATGTACCAAGTTATCACATCCCCCATCGTTGCCCAGCCGGCGGGCAACTACATGCTCAAGATGCTGCACAACAACAAACTCCTCTACGTGCCCTCGAACGGGCACAAGTCCACGCATGAGGTCTCCGACACCAAGGAGGACATGATGGAGATCTTCCACACGGACGCCTCGGGGGCGGCGCGGGAGATGAAGAAGCTCATGGGGAGGCGCAACTACGCCGCCTGCGTGGTGTACGACCCGGACGCGCTCAGCGGCCCAATGAACCCCCACACCGGCAGCAACTACGCGCACAGCATCGCCAGCGGCGGCAGCGGCGGGGGCTCGTCGGCGGGCCTGAGCAAGTTGAGCCTGGCGGTGGACTTTGTGGTCCAGGGCGATGGGCAGTTCACGACGCCGACCAAGTACGGGCCGGTTATCGTGCC
This sequence comes from Cytospora schulzeri, assembly GCA_003795315.1. Classification (NCBI taxonomy): domain Eukaryota; kingdom Fungi; phylum Ascomycota; class Sordariomycetes; order Diaporthales; family Cytosporaceae; genus Cytospora; species Cytospora schulzeri. Next base: position 2,044,630 of record LKEA01000002.1, read on the forward strand.
GCACTTGGAGTTTGGCCACTGAGCGCGCTCTGCGTGCGGGGGGTTTGGGGGGGGGGGCGGGCGGGAAAGAAGGATGTTGGGAGGAAGGGGGTCATTTTTTGTTTTGTTTTGGCTGCATCTAATGTATGATGTACAACCCATGAGTGATCGATGTGTATGAATTTCGGGCTGGAGTTTATGGGAAGAACCTGTTCTGTTTTGGATGGCAGCTTGAGAGGAAGATTTGTTTTGTTTTGTTTATATATTCCCCCCAAGGCGAGCAGTAGATGTGTCCCTTTTTGATGATCTGCAGTCAGCTAGCATAAATATACACTTGAAACTGATGATGGTCTCCGAGAAATTGAGATCAAGTTGTTGGCCTTTACTACGATCGTCGATCAACCGACACAGGAGGTACACCAATTGCAACCTCACCTCGAAGCCCTTCCTACGAACAGCCTCGCCCAGAAAGCGTTTGGACGTCCACGACATCCTGCATTGGTGCAAAAGACCGGTGCGTTCCTACAGTGGCCTGAAACTAGGCGCACTAAATACACCGTCGAGCCAACAGATGTGGAGCAAAGTCTTGTTGTGGCACGGAGGTGATGGCGCATGAGAATGTTCAGCTCTTCACAGGCTGAAACGGTTCGTCCACCTACTAGCTATGGTGCTCAGTATGGAAGGAGGAAGATCAAAGGAACATCGGTCTTGGAGCAGCCGATCAGCATAGAGCAACATCTTGGCAGGTGGTGATTGAGGGGTGCTCTTTTACGAAACAAGTAAGGTTTTTGGTGTTCTGTATTATTTAAGCCAGCTGAATAGGAAGCCTGGATTGATATCAATCGTGGTTGATGATGAAGGTACGATGATGAAGGTACCTCTTCTATACTCCGTAATAGTATATGCACTAGTACAGTAGGTATTGTTGTACAGATTAGATACGGTTGCCTAGCAGCGCCGGTACCCAGATACCCGCCCAAGTACTCACGTGGTACTTTCACTGTGTATGTACCTTGATGCCACCTGGTTGAAACTGCGCTAATGATTGTTTGCAGTATTGATATGTACCGCACACGCCCAAACGGAGTGGAGTTCTCTTAGGCACTGGAAGATCCCCCAGAATGCATCAACTCATGATCGGCGGTAACAAAAAACTGTCAAAACGGTCGAGGCGTCGGATAACGCGTTCTCGATTATATCATATAATGGAGTGGCTGGGTAGTGATGGGCAACGAGGAAAAAATGGTCGGGCCATGAACAATGTCCCTCAGTGATACAGAGATGGCAGCCAGTATGGATGTATGGCACTACATGTATGTACTTAGCAACTAGTGGCTGAGGCAGAGGCTGCCCAGTGCCCATAAACGAGGAATGGAGGAAATACTTTAGCACTATGTAGTAGTACTTACTACTTGAGTAAGCCGCCCTTTTGCTGGGACCAAAAGGCAGTGGAATACTATCGTGTAAAGTAAACAAACAAAAGAGCAAGGGAAAGTGTTTGGACGGCGGGACTTGGAACCATTGACCAGGACCCTGACACAAGCAATTAATTCCGACCCCTGAGAGGCGCATTGTTTCTTAATTCCTCATTACTGCTCAACTGCTACTGGTACTTCGCACACGGGAACACTCCTGGGCACTCACTTGTCACGTTTCCTTTCCGTCATCAATCAATCCCCTTCATCCCTGCCTCCCAAAACCTTACCGTAGATAGCAGTCTGTTGATTCAGTCTCTGTTTGTTGTGCCCGTCCATCCTTTTCCTCCTTCCTTCCCCCATCCAAAGATCCTCCTCGCCTCTGCCCAACAATATTTGCGACAATTTGCGACCGCGATAACGATAACGAGGCTGTCTCTACCTATCTCGTCATCTGTTTCTCCCGCCTTGCAAGTTTCGTATACTTAAGCATTGCACAACACCTTCCACCCACTTCAGAGTTCTATCATCTCCCATCACCTCAGAGAGATTATGGCTCTGCAAGCCGTGTACAAGCAGTTCTTGGCTGCGCCAAACTCAACCGCGCTGGCACAGAACGCGTCGTTGCACTACATCACCACCACCACCAGCTTCAACGGTCCTACCGACATCATCAAGCACCTCACCGCGCAGCGGAACCACATCAAGAAGAACAAGGAGGACCTTCTCAATGTCATTGAGGGCCAGAATGCTCTCGCCGTACAGACAGATCTGAACCTTGAGTTCATGGACGATGGCGGTCCTTACCTGCCAGGACTGGACGACCAGTTCCTCTCGGATCGCACCGTTCACATCTCCGTTGTAAGTGATACCCTTGCTCGCTGCCCTCCATTGCCTGTCGCTAACATACGCCGCTCCCTCCTACATAGTTCCACGTCGTGAAGTTCGACAGCGATAACAAGATCATAACGATACAACAATCCTGGGACCAGGGAGCTCTTCTCAAGCAGCTGGATGTCATTGGCAAGACAGGCCGTAACTGGCCCATCCGCGATAGCGAGGAGCAGCTCAAGATGATCGCCAGGACCGCTGTACAGTCCGCTGCACCAACTCCCTCCGAAGCCCGCTCATCCTCCACAAACGCTTCGCGCAAGTACGCCAACTCGCGCAGCGACGAACCTGCCCCCACGCCAGTCTCGCCTTATGCTGGTACGCGACCCCGTCAGCGAACATTCGAAGAGATTCTCGGCGACGAGACCGACTTCGACTCTCCAGAGCGCCAGGGATCCCCAAGCAGGGCCATCCCGCCCAAGATCGGCGCCGGAAAGAACTTCCCGGTCTCGAGACTGTTCGACAAGCCCGACGATGCTCTCCCGGAGCCAGACAGCCCGGACGATGGCAAGTCACCAGAGCGATACGTGAAGCCGCATCCAAAGAAGTACAACCACTTTGACTTTGTCGACGGTTCTGACCCCGCCGACGCACCACAGGCCGGCGTCGCGTTTGACGCCATCAAGTCGAAGCACCGACAAACGTGGGACTTTGAAGGGTTCCAAACCCCTCAGAAACCCAAGTTCGGCAAGCCACTTCGCAAGCAAGAGATGAGACATTGGGGAACGGATGAGAACGATATTGATGAGTCGCCAGCCAAGGCTGCTCCTGGAAAGGCTGGCCCTCCTGGAAAAGCACGGCGTGACGCTGATTCTCACTTCGAGATGCTAGACGACGGCAGTTCGTCCATTCAGCGCGGTCCCGCACGGCCTCGTGGGGCCGGATACACCGGCGGAATGAGTCTTTACAACAACCATATGGTAACCGAAGATGGATCGGAGCCTCACCAGTCGCCTGACCCCCGTGCTCTCGGCAACATCACCAACCAGAGGCACCGCTCCAAGAACGAGGGTCCTCATTTCACCATGGCCGACGATTCTCCGAGGGACGACGCGAGGCACCAGGCTCCGATTGCTGATGACCGGAAGAAGAACATCAACAACATGCAGGCCCAGTGGTCGAACTACGACCAGTCGCCAGTCGCCTACAAGGAGAACAAGCCGTCGCGAGAAGCTGCCAAGGACCTGAGCGAGAATGGCCCTAACCATCGCATCAAGCTCGGTGGCGATGGCATGGGCAACCCCAAGGGCGGCCGCGGCTGGTCTCTTGGTGACGACAGCGAGGAGGAGAAGGGCCCAGCTGCGGTCCCCGGTCGCAAGGGCGCTGCACAGAAGGCAGCGAACAGCTTCTGGGACTATTAGAGGCCAGGCTCGCAAGCTGGCGACGACAACGCCCACCGCAGGAAGCGCGTACGACGGTCAACGTGACTGACCCGTCCTTTCGTATGCGTAGGTTAGTCAGTCTATTGGTGGAAGGACTACATTACATGTCTGTATGGCCGCTCATGAACTGAGTCTATATTCTGTTCAGCATTATGAGAGATAGCAACGACGTCTGTATCTTTTCCTATGGTTGCACCTTTCTTTTTTTGTTGACTGTCCAAGTTCAGTGTATGGGGAGACGCGAGACTGCAAAAGATTACCCAGTGTGTTGGAATTATGGAAGAAGGAAGTAGTGGTGTCCGTGGGAACTGGAATGGATAGATACCTGCCCCCGGGCCATGCACAGGAGGCCACATCGTTGTCGGGCTATGAAGACTTTGAGATGGAATTGTATACATTTCAATCGTGTATGAACCAAGGCTTTCATCAGGACCGGCTAGGCTAGTATAAGTTTCGAGGAAAATTGATGCACATACTGTGACCTTCACGAGCCCCCTCTCCAAAGGCGTATTGACGTTGTGTGTAACGCAGGCTTCACGCTAAAGCGCACGAAAGCACTGGCAAAAGGGGGGACTTGGGCTTGAAAGTATTGGTCTTGGCCTAATATAACGCCTTAATTTTCGATACCGCTACCTACGCCAGCAAGCTATGTCCCCTGGATATCATCCACCAAAAGAGAAAAGGCCCCTCCAAAAAGAATCCGTGTCACCGCTGTAACTGACCACCATGATTTTCAGACCCCCGGATCAACAAAAGAACTTATACAGCTTCTTCCACTTGGGCCAGCTCCTCTTCTCCTCCGTCTCCTGCTCCAGCAGGATGGGCAGGTTGAAGTCCCTCCGGCCCGTGTCGACGTCCATGTCCTCGATACGGATGAAGCCGGTGCGGTACCAGAGCTTGTACCCGACGTACATGATGATGACGACCGGGGCTGCCGTATAATTGAGGAAGAAGTTCTGGACGTTGGCGGCGGCGCTCCGGCCGCTGTACCCGACGGGCCATGCGCCGGTCCAGAACTGGGCGACGAGGATGAGCACGTTGAGGGCGAATCCCACCCAGGACCCGAAAACGCCCGCCTGCGCGCGGAAGGCGAGCCCGTCGAGCGAGCGCCCGCGCTGCGCCCAGGCCTTGCGGAAGCGGATGTGCGCCAAGCAGATGGACGCCCAAGTGAAGACAGACGAGAGGGCCGAGATGGCCAGCAGCCAGTTGAGCACGTCGCCCTCCTGCGGGATGTCCGCCAGGTACGCGAGGAAGCCGAACAATGAGGCGCAGAGGATGGCCATGAGCGGGCGGCCCCGGCGGTCGACATATGACAGGAGCGCCGGGGCCTGGCCCTGGTCCGCCAGGGCGGCGAGGGTGCGGCTCGATCCGAAGACGGAGGAGTTGCCCACGCTCATGACGGCCACGAGGATGACGACGTTCATGGCGCTGGGGAGGACCTGGATGCCAGCGTCCTGGATGGCGAGAACAAAGGGGCTGGCGCTTGAGTCGGCCACGGACTTGGAGCCGAGAAGCCTGCTGTCGTCGAAGGGGACGAGGAGCCCGACAAGGGTCAGCGCCAGGATGTAGAAGAGGCTGATGCGCCAGAAGACCTGCTTGATGGCGGTGGGGAGGGATTTGCGCGGGTTGGCCGTCTCGGCGGCCGCAAGGCCGACCATTTCGGTGCCAGCGAAGGCAAAGGCTGCAGTGACAAAGACGCTGCAGAGCCCTTTGAAACCATTGTTGAAAGCCCCCGGAGAGTGCCAGTAAGTGCCACCGATGTAGCCGGTATTTGGGGAACCGCCAATATTAATGACGATGCCGAGTAGGCTTTGTGGAGGTTGGCTGGTTAGTAACAGTCTCCGAAGATCCCGTGGCACGAGCACAGCTGCACGGAGTAACACTTATCGAACTCACATAAAGCCTATGACGGCGGCCACTTTGACGACGGCGAAGATGAATTCGGCCTCACCATAACCTTTGACGCCGCAGAGGTTGATGGCAATAATTATCAACAGGAAAACGGTAACAAAGATGGCCTTGTTAATCCCCGCGTTCCAATATGATATCGTAATCGATGCCGCTATTATTTCCAGAGGCAAGACTATCAACCATTGTAGGGCATAGCTACGACAGCACGGTTAGTATGTGGATACCATAGCCCCCAAGACCTGGTCTCGACTTACTTCCATCCCATGGCGAAACCCCATGCTGGATCCAGAAAACGGGTCGAGTAGGCGGAGAACGACCCGGCGATGGGGAAGACAACGGCAAGCTCGCCGAGGGCCTGCATCACGCAGTACAGCATAAGGCCGATGATCATGTAGGCGAGCAGCACTGACGCCGGCCCACCAGTGTTAAGGGCAGTGCCGGAGGAGATGAACAATCCAGTACCTTGCCTCAACTGTCAGCCATTGAGAATGCCGGAGTGATAGTTGGGACATGCGACAAGGACAGAAATAGAAGGCCGCACAAAGGACAAAGCCCCTTGTCTAGATCAAGCCCGTGCGAACCGCAACGTTGAACTCAACGTTGATCGGGCGAGATTTGTCTCACCAGTGATACAACGCCCGCCCCGGTGTGGCGCCAGTGACTTAAAGCAGCACTGAATAGACCAGACGGTTGATTAAACAGCAACAAAGGCCAGGCGAATAAAAGACACGAGGCATATCACCCATCCACGGCAAAGGAGAGACGTCGCTTACCTATGGAGCCACCTATGGCAATCATCTGTAGATGTCTCCCCTTCAACTCCCTAGCCAGTAACGAATGCGCCGTCCGGTAGTTAGCCGCACGGAGGTCGTAGTAATTCCGGCCCATGTGCTCTCTCACTTCTCCCACCACCTCCTCGCCCCGATCCCCTCCGTACATGGCGGGCCACTCTGTGTTGGCCGTGAACGCGTTCTTGGGGGTCATCCTGCTATTAGGATCCCGGCGGAACGAGTTGACCCAGGTCCGCCAGGGGCCGTCTTTCCGGGGCATCTCGTAGGTGGGCTCCCGCATCATGTAGGATTCGCCGTTGGCCAGTGTGTAGTCCTCCTTGAAATTCAAGATGTTGAGCTCGATATCGCGTTCTGCGTTTGCCGCCATGGTGCTTTCTCCCCGGTAGGTTTGTACCCACCCGCACTTTCCAAGGAATATTGAATGGGAGCCGGTTACCTCGATAGTGACGTTTTGCTATTTGGCATAACCTGAAGACTTCGCACTGGGTATACGTCCAGAAAGAGGACTTGAACGGTTTCGAAGTGTTGTGTGTCTGTGTCTCTCTCAACCACTGCCGCCCACCCCCCGCCTTGCTTTGGGTTCTGCTGTGATTCTATATCGGCTTTGCGACTTATAGTGTTCCTTCGAAAAGGTGATGTGTATGTACGCGCTGTCGGGTCACGTATGTCGTCACTTTCAAGGTACTGCGTACTGTACTGAGATATTTATATATATGGCCAGTTCGGGGAATTCCGAAGCCCGGCCTGATGATCTTCGGTTGCCCGCAAGAGAATCGAGCGTCTGGCAGTGTCACTGTTGGACGAAGTAATGTCGCGACTTGCGACTGTGAACTCTATTTTTCTCCTCAATAGTTTTCGCAAGAACTGGGTAGGTCCAGAAACCCTTTCGGAGTTTGTCGCCTGCCGCCAGTTCAGATATGACGCTATATCGGGGAATTGCGCCTGTGACGATGTGCCCGTAATTTGGCAGAGACGACGATCCGAGGTTGCGGCCAAGAAAGGCGCACGGCAGGTCCAGATTTGTCCAGAGACCTCGTAAGGCAAGAAAAAACAACAACGAGATGTATGGAGACAGGGTTCATGTAAAGGAGGGGAGCAAAAGAAGAGAGGGAAAGAAAAGGAAAGGAAAAAAAGGCTAGAGATAGTAAAGACAGCAAGTAAAACAGACAGCGTCAAGGAAGGAAGGAAGGGCACCGCATGCAAGATAGGGACACCATCCTTCGGGCCATTCTGAGCAGGCGGGCTGTGATCTGATCTGATCAATAAGACGAGGCGAGGAGGCGTAAGGCAAGTGGATGGATGGTTGGATGGTTGGATAGACAAGAACTCCAGGCAATTCGAGGTACAGTAAGTACTTGCTTGGTTGCGTAAGGCAACCTGGGTTACTTAGTAGGCTGGGCTGGCTGGTGGCTTATCTCGAGTATTACACTAGATGCAAGTTGCAATCACTCGCACAGCTCAATTGGTGCCCCCAACCTTTATGTACATACCTGAAGTAGATAGATACCGATTACCTAGGTAGTCCTTGGCCCCAGAGGGTTGGTTTTCCACAGCAGGTTGGGACTGGGATTCGGGAGATCCGTTGATTAATTGTATCGAATTATAACAAGCAGGGACCATCCTGACATCCCACTTCCCGCATGGGGTGGATGGGAATGGCATGGAAGAGGGGGGGGGGGCAACTTGGAAGGGGGCACCTGGGGTGTGGACTCCGTATCGGTAACCGTTACATGCAATTCCTCGCCTAACAATACCTAGGTACATGTGTACAGCCAGCCTTTTGACGTTGATCCCGCGGCGTGATGCAGGCTGGCAGGCACATATATGCATGCATGTAGATATTTATTCTTCACCAATAGTACTCGCTCGCCAACTTGACCCGATGGAGTGGGGGTGATTCGTGTACACATACACATACCTGTAGCGATGATGATGAAGGGGGCTTCACAATGTGCAGATTTACGGGTGTACGTATTGTATCATAATGTACTCTACGATACCCATATCTAACTCTCTAACACGCACATTCAATTTCACACCTTCCTGAAATCGAGTGGTTCCCCCCTCCCAATCACACCATGAGCAGATGTGTGGCGTTCCATGATACTACCTAGGTACGTACTTGAGTACACAAGCTACCTAGGTACTTAGGTATATCTACCGTATGATATAGCAGTGCTAGAACCCTTGGGGACAAACACGTGCTTTCTCCAATCTATCTTGCTTGGCATCAGCCTTTGTGTTGCAACACCCAGGATTCATGTAGAGGGCCAATCCAAAAACGGTGCAGGTGCTGTCAAGATTAGGGTCTATCATAGCTCGCCCCTGCATCTCAATTTCAGTGCCATAGTAACCTTGATCTAGCGTTGATAGATCTAAAGATAGAATCCAAGATGCAGTTTAGTAGACGGTAGCACACAAAAAGTACGACAATGCTGATGGACTCTTGTGTGATGTGTGTGCTGTTGCGGCACGCTCAAGATGCCCCTATCCGAATTCCAAGAAAAAACGCCGCCCGATGATTCTTGATCCTAAGTACATACATACGTACATTGCATGCAAGATAGTCCTGTTTCTCATCCATCCATCCGTCCGTCCTCCTCTTCGCCTTTTATTCCGTCACATGCACCTCTTCCTCCTGGACGATGATCTCTCCATTCTTGTCCCTCGGCTTCCTCTCCCAGCCCGTCGAGAACAACGGTCCCATATCAAATCTCGGGAGGGGGTGCGCCTCCGTGTTGATGACGACCTTGTCCAGCGGCAGCAGGTCGTCCGGCGAGAACAGCAGGTAGAAGTACTTGAGCGTCTCCGCCAGCCAGAAACTCTCCATGTTGTCCCTCCTCGTGGGCGGGAGCACGTTGGCGTTAGACAGGGAGGTGAACCCACCGCCCTCCTCGACCGCCGTGTAGTTCATAAAGCTCTTGAACATGTCCCAGCCCCACTCCCGGTACTTGACGTCGCCCGTGATCCGCCACATGTAGAAGAGCGACTCGACCGTCTCGGGCCGCTGCAGATTGTGCGTGTCCTGGTTCTTGACGATGAAGTCCTTGCGCCACTTCGCCTCGGGGTCCGGATCGAACTCGGCCGGCGCCTTGTGCGACGAGCCTTCTTCCTTCAGCGGGTCCGACACCTTGAAGTAGGTGATCTCGGCCGCGAGGCCAGTCGCCATGTACTTGTACATGCCCCAGCAGGTATGCGTGACCTCGCGCGCGAGCTGCATGTCCTTCTCCTTCTGCTTGTTCCAGGTTGGTAGCTTCTTGGCCTCAGCCTCAGAGAGACCGCCCGTCGCTGCAAGGGCGATAGTACCAGGCATGAAGCAGACGAGGTGGTCCATCTTGGGGCTGAGCTCGCCTGCAAGGCCGTTGGGCCTTTCGCCGATGATGGTAAACTGCGAGTTCTCGGTATAGGTGACGAGGTTTTTCCGCACGCCCAGAAGGGCCTCGTCCCACATGTCCAGGTAGATGGGCTCCGCCTTGTTGGTCTGCAGGTACTGCTTGATCAGGTATTCATAGTACGAGTCGCCACGACTGCCCAAGCGGATATTGTTGCCACGGAACTTGCCACTGCTGGCGTACATGTAGATAGGCACGAGGCCGTCCTTTGCGCCGTTATCGTCGAGTACTTTCATGACCTTCTCGGCCTTGTCCCAGAACATCTTCTCTCCTGTCAACTTGGCCAGATACTTGAATTCGAGCTGCAAAGTCGTAGCCTCCGCGGTGGATGAGGCACCGCCGTCGTCGTGAGATGGAAGTCCCTCGTACTTGCCCAGATTCACGCTCGCGTAGGGAACTCCAGATTCAGAGTCAAACGCTGTGATCAGACGGTCCGCCAAATCCTTTGCCTTCTCCAGGTACAGGTCCTCTCCCGGTGCGCCGGGATCATCGTCCTTGATAGGTGCCAAATCGGGATACGCTGTTGACAGGTAATGTGCGGACAGCAAGCCACCCATCATGCGGATGGTTGTCTCGAAAGTGTTCACATCTTGGTCTTGGTCGTAAGTGAGCGACGTCGAAATCCACTCCCTCGCGTGCGTGACCCGGCTGGTAAGGTTCATGAGCATCATAGTGTCGAGCGCATCGACTATTATCCAGCCCAGGCCATCCTTGGCCATTTGCTTGCCTGTCTTCGATACGGGGTGGAACTCATCGTTACCTGGCGCAATAATATGTTAGTCTCCATGTAATCATCTCGACCGTCAGTGATGAAGGCGGGCATGAGCTTACCCCATGCGTAGCGCTCGTACGCATCCCAGCTCAACTCGAAAGCCTCGACCACCCTTTGTCTTCTCTCAAGCCAGTCCACCTTGCCCTTGGCCGCCTTCGCCTCTTCCGCCTGGAGCCAACCCGACGTCTTCAACGACGGTAGCCTGTCGTAGGCATTCTCCCCAAAGAACCCAACATAGTACGCCACCAGTACCACGAGGAAAAGTGCGATCGCCATGCAGCTCTTGCGCTTATATACCGGCCTATTTCGTTGACTCAAAGGATACGCGTACGGTTTGTCCTTGTACATAGGCAGCGTGTTCCGGTTCGGGTTCAGGAATCCCTCGACCTTGCCCAGACCCTCCCCTATTATCCCACCACCGCCCGGCCCACCACGTTGCCCGGGCGATCTCGCAGTGACACCCGACGATCCCCACAGATGGTCCTCTAGAGCTCTCTGGGGGTTGTTGAAGGAGGGGACATTTTTCGGCACCGTGAACGACATGTCCGTGTCCTCGTCGTCTATGCCGCCGTGGTGGTCGTCGTCGGTCTTCTTGTCTCTGGCCCGCTGCTCGCGCTCTCGCTGCTCGCGGAGGCTGTTGTTCAGATCCTCGACGGCCTGCCTGCCGCGCTCGATGGCCTCGTTCGCGGTCTCGGTGACCCTCTCGCTCACCTGCGTTGCAACCTGTGTGGCTGTAGTGCGCAGGAGGTTCAGATGTGTCAGGGCGGCCGCGGCGGACGGGGCAGCAGCACCACGGTTGTTGGTGAGGAGGTTCCTTCGTAGGTTGAAGGGGTCGCGGAGGTTGTTGTTCATCGGGAGAGCGTCCGTAAAGTGGGCGCTCTCAATCTGTCCACATGGCAGTCGTTTGGCCTAGGATGCTAGTCTTGGGCCTCGATGCTAAAGCGGTATGGTACGGTACACTACGTACGTAAAGGTTAAGGTTGTGTGGGTGAAAACAAACAGCTTAGAACGTTGGACGACTCAATTGAGGTGGATCTCGGCACTGCTACCGAGTCACCTAGGGCTGCTGCTGCTTTGGTTGTATGTACTTGTCCAGTATTCTGAATTCCGTGGTTCAAGGGAGGGAGGGACAGTGTTTGTTGAAGAAACAACCTTGGAAGAGAACAACAAGACAGTTTCAGATTTGGAAATCACAATGCTAGTATAACCAGGTACGTACTTCGTATAGTCTCTGGACTTTAAACGGCGTACGTACTTACATACGGCGACGGAGAGCCCGGGACCATTGACCATTTTTGGTAAAGACAGGCTGTCCGGCTCCCGACGTCGTATCTCAACAGTGGACACAGGCACACCAGACTGGCACCTGAACAGCTTTCCCCAGCTTTTCCAGGGGTCTGGTCGTGTCTAGCCCCCCTCGCTAGTCGAATTTCGGTGGTACATAGACTACCCAAGTAGATCTTGCATCCTGCCTGTGCAGTATCTACGATTGTATGCATTCAACTCAAACTGTACCTGCTTACTGTACATACAATACGCTGTAGCCGCACACCCATCCTTTCTTATATCCAGGCTTTGTAAAAGGCTTGCATGACCTGACATTGTGAGATGAGTGCTGTACGCGAGAACGGTGCTGACTTCAAGAACTATCCCTACCTCGACCCTGAGGAGTTTGCCGAGGTCTGCCATCATCTCGATCGGCGATACAGCCAGGCCACTCTTGGGCCCATAAGACGGCAGTGGAAATTGAGGGTGTGCAGAGCTCTTGACATTGGATTTGTATCATCTGTCGACTATACTACATATGCTCAGATCATTCGGCCGCTAGAGGGCGAGCTTGATGATGGTGATCTGTCAAAATTCCTCGACAACTTCTCATTTGGCGAGAGCAAAGACATGGCAAGCACAGAGGACCGCGAGATGATGGAGGCAGAGGAATCAGATTCAGTATGGCACCTGCTCCTCTGGGCATTTCCCTCCGTGCGACACTAACAAGTGAACAGGCAGCCGTTCACAAGGCACAGAGACCCCCGGACTTCGGGTATGTCACATATGAGATTCACCTTCATCCAACGTATCAGGCTCCCTGCCTCTGGTTCAGCCTGCACGGACTGCCCGTGGACGAGCCAGCTTTCAGCATCGACACAGTCTTCCGCCGTCTGGTGCCTGACCAGTATAAAGACGGCCTCCGGAAGGTCGGAGGAATTGGCGGCATATCAGCGGACGTAAGTGCTCTTCTTGCTGCAAACAAGTCAATTATTGGTCCTTGACGTCCAAGTGTCCGTTATACTAACACACCGAGAAACAGCACCACCCAGTCACGGGCGTCCCCAGCTTCTTCGTCCATCCATGTCTCCTCGGGGATGCAATGTCGAGCTTCGACTGCTCCAAGGAGAACTATCTCATGGTTTGGCTAGGACTCGTCGGAGGTTGCGTGGGACTTTGGGTGCCAAAAGAGATGGCCCTGGAGTGAGCCATTGCCGAAGCTATTATGGAATCCGTCACAGCGTCGCTCACACACGACGCTTCAAATCGACCCACGGCCCCTCAGTCATCGTCGCTGTCCTCCTCCATGGCCACATCACTATCTTCATCTTCCTCTTCCTCCTCACGTGGTCGTTTCTGTCCCCTAGCTTCCTCCGCATTGGTTGGTGGTTTTGTAGGTAGACCAGATGGCGCTGTTGCTGCTGCAGAGCCTGGGAGGGGCGCGTTGAAGATGCTCTGTTGTAAATCGGTCATCTCTGCCGCGGCAGCAGGCTTGGGTATGTTGAAGGTGCCGTCGAGTCTCGCAATAACGTTTGACTTGGACTTTGCGTACGATACTTTCTGCGCAGTTGGTTAGCTTGATACCCCGGGTAGAACATGAATTGGTATAGAACATGAATTGGTATATATGGACGCACGATCTCTTTTCCTAGGAAACTGAAGCCATCCAACGCCCTCATGGCCTGTGTGGCTGTTTGTATGTCGCGGTAGACAATATGTGCCTGTCCCCTCATGCTGCTGGTCTTGAGAGCAACCACATCTAAGACGGGCCCATAGGTCGAAAACAGCATGTAGAGAGCCGTCCGTAGGTCCTGCTTTTGAATCTTTGCTGAAGGCAAACCTCGCACGTAGAGCGTCTGGTTGGGAGGGATCGACTGGGGCTTAGGCGGAATAGAGCCTGGTGGTGGCGCCTTCGATAGTGCTGGAGGCATCTTTGTGGTTGCTTTTGAAACAATCGTGGTACTTGTAGGGAAGAAGATGGGAGGGTAAATTGGTGGGTGTCGTGATGGAACCGTGGGGGTAGATGTGGTGGTGATATCAATCAATTGCGAGGTCGATGTGGCTCGCGTGTGTCGCGTCAAGCTCACCTCGGTTTTTTTTGGAGCTGCAAACCAAACCAACCTCTAGGCTGGAAGTCCAGCCTTACCTCATTAACGGGGCTTATGCACTCCGCGAGGCTGACGTACTAGTAGTCCGTACCGTATGCCACGGCCCCACCATTGCTCAGGGGAGAGCACTGGGAGCTTCCAACCTGCCACCTTCTAATCCCACCTTCTAAGCTTCCCCTGACACATACAAACCAAACAACTCGTTCAACAAATTCCATGATACCGTCCTAGTCATCAGCACTTCGCCGTGATAGTAGAGAGCTCCTCCTGTCACGTAATCCAATTAACAACAACCTTCCAAAATGGCTGAGCCCGAAGTCCATCACCTCTTCCACAATCCCATCGCCGACCACTCCTTCTCGGCCGATCGATCGACTCTGGCCATTGCACGAGACTCGGCCGTCGAGCTGTACAGCAAGGCTGGAAATGCCTTCAAGCTGCAGGATGAATTGAAGGGTCATGACAAGATGGTGACCAGTGTCGATATTGCGCCAAACTCTGGCCGTATTGTGTCGTGTTCTCAGGGTCTGTCCCTCTTCGTTTCTACTACGGTACAGAATGCACTTGGAGTATTGGGCTGACATGACAGCAGACCGGAACGCACTGGTGTGGGAGCCTTCCCCCCAGGGCTACAAGCCTACTCTCGTCCTGCTCCGAATCAACCGCGCTGCCACCTTCGTCCGTTGGTCTCCCTCCGAGACCAAGTTCGCAGTCGGCTCCGGTGACCGTGTGATTGCCGTCTGCTACTTCGAGGAAGAGAACGACTGGTGGGTCTCCAAGCACCTCAAGAAGCCCATCCGGAGCACCATCACCACTGTTGCGTGGCACCCCAACTCTGTGCTACTGGCTGCTGGTTCGACCGATGCCCACGCCCGAGTCTTTTCGAGTTTCATCAAGTCAGTGGACCAGCGTCCCGAGCCAAGCGCCTGGGGTGAAAGACTGCCCTTCAACACCGTCTGTGGCGAGTTCCTCAACAACTCGGCTGGATGGGTTCACTCGGTTGCGTTCTCTCCCAGCGGCGACGCTCTGGCTTTCGCTGCCCATGACAGCAGTGTCACTGTTGTCTACCCCAGCGCGCCCGACCAGCCTCCCAAGGCCGTCATCAGTGTTACTACTCAGCTCCTGCCTTTCATGAGCCTGTTCTGGTCCAACGAGACTGAGATTATCGCTGCTGGTTACGATTGCGAGGCTTTCCGCTTCAAGGGCGATGAGACCGGCTGGCAGCTGGCTGGAACTCTAGAGGCCAAGGGAAGGCCAGGCATGGGTGAGGCTCACGAGGAATCTGCTTTGAACATGTTCAGGCAGATGGATCTGAAGGGCAAGGTGAAGGATGATACGAAACTGTCAACTGTGCATCAAAACACCGTCACAACGATTCGCCCATATGAATCATCTGGAGGGTCTGTCACCAAGTTCAGCTGTGAGTCTAGTCCCTAAAGACCCTTTAATAAGAAGGTTTGAGTGCTAACATTCATGCAAAGCAACCGGAGTTGACGGAAGAGTCGTCATCTGGCATACTTAGATTAGTTACAATGGGCCTCACAATGAATAGTTGATGAAACACCCAGTACCTTTGAATTCGTCCTTTTTACCAGGATTTGCATCAGCCTCAAATGGTCTCAGCTCTGATTCTGGAGTGGCGCATCCACATTTCCGTGCCCTTCCAATTGTCGTGGGACTTGCCTGGTCATGATTTATTTTCTATCTGCTGCATTGTGCCCATCTTGTACTTATATTGCACCACATCTCCAGGTACGGACGAGCACTCATCGGGAGACTGCATCATCGTTCCTAGCATTCTCCCCCTCCTGATGAACACTCAGCTACTCTCAAAATGGAACGACCAACGTCTCCCAGCGCACGTTTCTATGCCAGCCGGGGGAACTCGAGCACCGCTCACCGGGAGATGCCGCCTCATGCAATCCCTGGCCACAATCTGCATCCACATTATGTTCCTCCCTTTGGCCATTTCCAAGGGTTCTCAGCTCCCTCATCTTCTCACGAGAACATGAGCTCCCAGTATGCAACATACAGCTACCAAGTCCCTGATGACGGATGGATATCTCCTCGGATGCCCATACCAAATTTCTCTCTCTTCAGGGGCTCGCCACAGCCACGAGTCGAGGAGCTGTCAGATGGCCCTGATGATGTGCCCCAGCCGTATCGTCAGTCGTCCCAGCATCGTGTCAGCGGGGTTGCTGCCACTCCAGGACTGCATTGTGGACCAGCCAGGCCTTGTACCAGGCAGATGGCCGGGTCTCCCACTCAGATATCCCCACCACCAGAGTACAGCTCAACCCCCGAGCACACGCCTGTCCCTGCCTTCGCGGAGACGCCACTTCCTGCGATGTTACCTGCATGTGGGGCTCCTACCACTACACACCCATTGAACTCCCCGGCCGCGAAACCTCGGAATTATCATGTCCCTTCTGAGGACGAAGAGACATCCGACGTCAGCACCAAGGGTGGATCCTCCAAAACAGCACATAGTGCTGCCGTGGCTAGCAAACCTGATAAAGTCATATCCGTCTTATCCGATAACGACGGCAACAGCACAGTCTATCCCAACGACAGTGTCAGCACCCCATCGTGCACGACGCTTCCCAGCCTCCCCGGCAGCGACAGTCTCTACTCGGACGTGAAGAGGCACCTCGAAGAGGGAGTCGTCGAGGTCCACAACGTCTGCCTGGCCGTCACCCAACGCTACCTCGAGGCCCTGCGGGTGAACTGGGAGCTCAGACACGGCCGCGACGTCGCCGTGCCATTGGGGGGTGGGCCCGCTCGGCGCCATCGTGACCGTGCTGGGGAGCGCGGCTCGCCTTATCCGCGGGCCGGCGGTCCGTGGAGGCACGCAGTCAGCGAGGATGGTGGTGGTCTGGAGTATACCCATGGCTTCGGCTTCCATGGCCCCGACCACGACCACGAACACGGCGAGGACGAGGTCGTGGGCGGTCATATCGTCGATGTTGTGGAGGGTAACCAGAGCTGGAATGGTCATGTCCCCAGACCTACTGATTCACTCCTACAAAACACATCCTATATCTGTGACTTGATATGGCGACGTGCGCTACGCGACCGTGACGACGTCCTGGGGGCGGAGACAGGCGGATGTCGGGACATGGGGTTTCTGTTCGAGTGCGCTGAGACGGTTGTCTTGTATGATGCTGGTGAGTGGGAGAGGGAACCTCAGAGGGGGTTTGGGAGGATTTGTCAGGCAGGGAGGGATCTTTGCCAGGAACTGAAGGATGTTAAGGGGGTGGAGGTGGTGAATGGCATTGCATTGAGGATGATCTAGACGTTGGTGGACGGTTAGTCTGACGGTCAGGCACTTGGGGCCGGGGCTGGATCAAGAGAAGTCGTTGCCTGGTGGGTGACAGTTGGTTCTCAATACGATTAGCAGCTGTCTTACGGCATGGGCAAGAGGTTGTGGAAACCTGATGTGCTTATTGGTATGCAATTTCATGAACTGTGTTCTGAGAGAAGGTTTGTACGGAGACTGGTGATGGCTCTGGGTCAGGGCTACCTAGGTATATTCCCTGGGCTCGATTCCACGGCAAATCAACATATATGGCTTCAATCTACCTGTTCCGTTCACTGTCGCCCGTAGTCACTATGCCCGAGGCCTCAAGACTCGGAAGAATACTGTGGCGTCTGTTTTACGGCATCGTGGCAAAAGATGAAGCTACTGCAAAAGGGGCAAGCCCAAAGACGTTACGAAATAGTGGTCGAATGTCGAAACTAAACCAAACACTAGATCGTTAGGCTCTAACCCAAGAGTCAGGCCAAACTGTTGTCGGCTGGCTTCTTCCTGGCAACAAGTTCCCTTGTGTTTCTCCTTCTTTCTTCTTCGTGCAGTATGCTTTGTGACTTGCTCGGGCCCAACCCGGGCTGACCTGGGCATACTAGAGCTCACTACACAGCCATTGCCGGGAAGGCTGAAGGTTAAATTTAACTTTGTTCCTCCCCGCCCATCACCGGAAGCCTCGGGGCTTCCTTCAGGTCGATGTGGTGCCATCGTCTACACCGTCCTCATGGTAGTTGCCCGACGTTGCGCAGATTGACTTTAACACGAATCCGATGCGATGGCGAGGAGCTCAGCGCTGCCATCATTGCATCTGGCAGTGTACGTACTCGCCCATGTTCTTCTGCGTAAATCTTCCACGTTTTGTTTTCCGCCTTGACCCTCACCCCATCATCATCATTATCATCATCATCGAGCACCCGGGCACCGGGGGAGATGCTAGGTGACAAGTCGGGCCGTCCGCGGAAAGCCAAGCCGTTCCAATATCGTGTTCAATGTCTCGGCCCGAAGAGGACGGCCTTGGTCTGTCCGGCACTGGGTTACCAAGCTGCCGAGCAAAGTGCTGACGCACTGTTCGGAAGAGTTGGGCAGACGGAATGGTGCCGAGGCTTAGTCTTGATAGTTCCGGGGCCTCGAGAGAAAGTAGTGGGAAAAAAAGAAAGCCAGAGCCAACAGCGACATAGAGCAAATACAACACGGTCATCTAATTTGATGTCCGGATAGCGAGCAGGGAACCAACCCCTGAATTTTTTTCGACCTCAGAACATTAACCGAAGTAAAATGTCTTGATATCTTCACTTTTCCCCCTTTGATGGAGGACATTCCAGATCGAGGATCGGAAGTTGGCCTGGTTAAGTTAACTTTTAAATCTGAAACCAACGCCTTATTGGGATCAGCTAGTAGCTGATTCCCCAGGATCTGGCCACAGCAATCCAGTGGAGCGGGAACGAGACTATATACGTCATCTCGAGTGTGCAACGGGCAGCGTACTATATGTTTAATATCGCCGCCCATCTCGTAGCCTGCACCTGTACGTTTGACGTGCGGGAAGGCTACTCCGTAATGGGATCTTCCCTGACTCGAGGCCCATCGGATCCTGAAATTCTCGGTAGGCTTGAACGGACGATTGGGTAGGCCATGAGACAAGCACGCCCCCTGTGGGTGAGATCGTCGTGATGGTCAAATTTGGCTTCGTTCCGCAGGCGCCCAGGAGCTATGAGAACCTTGGAGATGTGCGAATGCGAGGAGAGACTATCGACTGTTGTTCAGCCGCAGAGCCCATCAGCAACTGCTATCCGGGAAGGAACTCCGTGTCAGCAATGCTGCTGTTTGAGGATTCGCAGATCTCGCAACTGATCTTCCTTGTGCTCTCGTGCGGTTGGCCCGGCAGAAAGAAATGCAGTGGCTTTTTGAAGAGATATCACGGGACCGGAAAGTGCGGCGAGATTACGTATCGTTATCACCGTGCAGGGACTAAGAAATAAAAAGACAACAGGAAGCGCGGCGTAATAGCTTCTTTGTTGATGATGCCCAAAGTGTCCCCATATGGATACAGGTGACAGCATACATGGACGTTGTCTGGGGGGAGTCGGACGTTCCAAGGTTTACTTAAGCACGCCGAGACGTCAACGCCACGAGGGCACCACCGCAGATGGGAATGACTGTGGGTCTTGAGATCCCCCGTTGGCCAGGTGGGATTGGGGCTTTCGATCTTTTTGACGGCTGTTTTTTTCTTCTATAGCTACTGTACTTGTACCGGCGAATACCGTGGTACGTTGCATGTACAGAAGCGGAGTCTCGCTCAAGCCGCCGTGCTCTCATGCTGCAAGTGGACGGAATCCTCCAAGGGCGCAGGGCGCTTGTCGAGAGCCCTTGGAAATTTCAAGTCAAAAGTCAGATGAACTCCGCAGCCATTGACGTCAGCGGCTGCTGAGAAAGGTAAGAAGAAGGGAATGTTTCGAACAAATAATGAGGTCGATCTAAAAGATGAAACGCCGGCTGGGCGATGAATATCAGGCCAGGTACACTATCTGCAACTAGGTCTGTTGCTCCCCCTACCGCGAAACGGGATTTGGAAGCGGGGAGGTGACATGATTTCCATCGTCGTCGAGGTACTGCATCGTCAGCTAGAAAGAGGGCAGAACTCCTCTGTGCCCTGAAAGATTTTGGGGCGGGCGGCGGCGGCGGCGGAGGGGGGGGGGCGAGGTTCAGGAAGACAGTGAAACACAGCCTCTAAGTCGTTGGGCCGCAAATTCCGGAGTGGCTGGCCTATTCAGACGACGACCCTGTCGATCCTCCTTCTAATAACATCTTGATTATCGTTGTCGGCGAGCGAGATAGTGGCCAAGCTCGCGGGTCTGGATGCCATCTCGTCCATTGCCGGATGATGAGCCCAGCCTTTCCCCGTAGCCTGTACGGAATACGGTACTGGTCTCCGCACGTAGGCACCCCAGCTTTGTCCTTCCCGTGGGGGACATTACTGCTACCCAGTGTGACCAGTTCCCCCTTGATGGACTGCTACAGTAGTCGAGGAGCCGGGCTGCCTCCAGTCCTGGGCTCACCAGCGATCCTGGCAAGTGGCGGGGAGGACATAAAGAACCGCGATGTGACGGGAGTGTGATTGATCTATCCGAGGTGTTAGCCTGGCCTTCCCATGTGCTGGAGGTCGGCATGGGCACCCTTCCTGCCTTCTCTGTCTCGCAGGTACGGAGTAGCAGAATAGGTGTGCATGTGTATGCCGGTATGGTCTGCACAGAGACTAGTGATGAAAATACCATGGTATTTTGAAGCCATCCCAGTACGACGTGAGAGGTCGATCATTGAGCAAAGCCAATTGCATCTTCTCGGTTGGTCTGACCGTGCCGCGCTAGGCCTCAGGCAAATGCTTCTTGCAGCGCGCCCCTCATCAGGGCTAAGCCTACTGCCCAGGTGTTCACGTTATTACTGCTGTCACTGGACTGATGGTGTGTGTGGTGGGCTGCCTGCCACCTTTTATGTTCTGTTGCGGGCAGTAACATTGAATCTTGAAAGATGGGTTGCACCCGGCAGCTAATGAGGGCAGCAATCGACCATACATCCATAGTACGTATGCAGGCCCAAGATATGCCCACCGACATACCTAGGTAGTACATACTAGTGGTAGTTACACAAATGGTGCAGCACATACATAGTAAGTAAGTTTGGAGAGCCAAGAGCCTGGTGAGATAGATGGTGGACCGTGAACGGCCTGATCGAAGGCCTCTCAGCCCTTGTATGGATCTTACAGATTTCTGCTGTATATCCACTGGGGGCCCTCCCAACCCAAATCTTCGATAAGAGGGAACCTGGGACGCGTATGTACAGGCACAGTACACAGTACAGATGTGCGTAGCGGGCCATGAGCTCCTGTCCGTGGACCCTTGGAAAAGTACCTAGATACCTGATTGATACTCGAATACCACAGGCCCAAATGTTCTTTCCTTCCGATATGACCCCACCCAGATGGATTCTGACCCGTAAAATGCTAGTATCCAAGTATTTTTATTGGTAGGACCCCAATAAGCCCTGCAAACCATGTCACATGGGGTCCTTATCACTCTCGCGGAAGACGGCACAAAACGCTGCAGGCAAGCATTGCTCGTGCGATTTCACCACCGGTGTACTTTTTTCAAGGTACATAGTACCGTGTATCACCCTACAGTAATTGCCAATGGCTGGCCATTTTCGGTCCGTAACTCCTGATGCAGCCTTTTTTTATTACCATGTACATGATGCAGCTGCAGTGACGAGGGCTTCCAGACTTCTCAAGGTTGCTTCTGTAACCAATCCTTCTCTTTCGCTTGGCCGATTGCATGTATGAGAAGTACCTATCTGGGTACGCAGGTACTGAGGTACCCATATGGTACCTACTCAGGGAAAACGATAGGTAGGTACCTGGGTACGGAATTATGGATAGTTCCGTCCTGCTCAGTCGGCGCCGGCGGTATTCACCGTTTCTGATTTGATTTGATTTGGTATTCCCGGGGCTGGCTCTGGCGACCGTCGCAGCTAGTAGCATCGAAGACCGTCCGATATCCGTAAATACCTCCCTCCTATGTGCCAGGTTAGGTGGTACAGAGAACTCGGCACGGCCTTCCTACCGAAGCAGACCAGGGGAGAGTGTGTTGGAAAATCAATGCGCAAGGATCTGGATTCCTCCTTCTCCCAAGTTCTGTCCCTGCAAATGTTCTCAGTCTTGTTAAGACAACCTGTCCAGCAGCCATACAAAGAACTAACATCCCGGCTGGAGTGGATGTGCGGAAAGACCGTTGAGGATACGGAAATGCCATGTCAATTGACATGTGTGGAGCTGATCGAGGCAGGCTACTGCGTACATGTAACTACCTAACTAAATACCTAGGTAGACAAGACAAGAAAAACAGCCTGATAGAAATTGACCAAATCCCAACTACTGTTCCAAACTAAATGCTGTAAACGTGGGGAGATATCGGGACTTTGCTGGCTGAGGCACAGCCTGACATGCAAGAATATGATGCATCTCCGCTCCTCGTTTAGTGTTGTGACACCACCACCTCGTGGGCAGTTACAGAGGCAATCAATTAGATAGTCTAATTACCTTCCACTGACACCGATAAAGCTCAGGTACTTGGATTAGGTAGGCTGGTAGGTAGGACCTCGGGATGTACTGACCACCAACATCCTGCTTTTGGCCCGGCACGGGACTTGATCTTTGTGTGTGTGTGTGTGTCCAAGGTCAAGGACCAACCGGGCACCTGAACTGAATAGACAGGGTCTCACACTAAAAAGTACATACATACACGCGCGCACACACACACACATACACACACAATTACAAACACCAGTTGATACACACATACAGTACAACAATATTAGTACGGGACTTCTCCGTATCCAAGAACCAGGGCGCTGGCGCCTCGCCGAAAACGAGAAAACCGTTTAGCGGTCTGGTCTGGGTCTTCCAAGGTTGGCCTGGTCTTGGTCTGGTTCCTCGTCGATTTGACACCTGCCTGGACCTATCAGAGCCTGCAGGGCTTTGCGAGTGGAAGCGGCAGCATAGCCCGACCCGTCCCAGCCCAAGGACGAACCACCCTTACTACCCTCGCCCTTGTCGAGACCAGTCTCCCAGTCTCCGTGACCATCCCATCCTTTCTCCGCCCTCCACTGAGCCTGTACAGAGTATCCGCTGCCACTGGACCAGGACCGCCAGGACTGTGCCTCTGCTCCTAGCTTCCTAGTTCTAGCCTCTCTGGCACCACCTTTTTTTCTCACTCTTCGACTCGCGCTCGACGAGAGCCGACCGGCGAAAGAACTTACCTAGCATCTCATCCATCCACCACGCCAAGTCGTGGTCCCTTCACACTCGCCTCCGTTCCCACTCCCCAAACAAATTCTTTGTCGACGATACTGAACCACCAACGTGAGAAACCTCCTATCCCTCCTCCTCCTTCCCTTCCACCCCCCGCCCACCCCCGTCAGATGAACAAGAGCACCTGTCCCTGTCCTCCCTTGACGCATCTCCCACACACCCTCTTTCTGCCGCTGCTCCTGCTCCGGCTCCCAGCTCCAGCTCCACAGAGCATGTGGGCTTTCTCCCCAGCCGCTGCCGCTGCCGCTGTTTCTGTCCTTTCACCTCCTCGACCCTTTTGATCCGAGTCGCTCAGCGTCGCTCATTGACAGCCTCATCCATAGTTAACCGCCGATGAAGTCGCCGTCGACATCCTAGTACCCCTCAACACCTGGATTTTGGATTCTTTTTCGCTCCTTAACCATCTTATCGACCCTGAATCCGAGCCAATAGACCCTACCCTTTTTCCGATGGCCGACAACTCGGCCTTGGCGGCTACTGTCGCCATTGTAAAATCCCTGGCGATCGATGCCCATGGCCCCTCGTCTGCACAGCGGAGTGCAGTAGGCAAGCCCATTGAGCTGCCAGGTCCCGACACCCCCGAGAAGCAGCAGTTGGAGCGAGAGCTCGCTGCTCTTGTAATGCGAGTCCAGCATCTCGAGACAAGAGCAAACTCGACCGGTATCGCCAACTTTCCAGACACGCCCAACGAGACCGCTGATTCGGTTTTTGGTGATGATTCAGCTTCATCACCTTCAGGTCTTGGTCGTGACCCATCAAAATCGAGACCCGGCAGCATAGGACGAAATGGCTTGGCCGAGCACCCAGTCCTCATCAAGGCTCCACCATTGACGGACGACGCACTCGAGGGTCTGAGAGAGCACGTCGATGACCAGTCTAGGCTGTTGGATAGTCAACGCCAAGAACTTGCTGGCGTCAAGGCCCAACTCATACAACAAGAGCAGCTCCAAGAGAAGGCCCTTGCGATAATAGAGCAAGAGCGTGTCGCGACCCTTGAGAGAGAACTATGGAAGCACCAGAAGGCCAACGAGGCGTTCCAGAAAGCACTGAGAGAAATTGGCGATATCTTGACCGCTGTTGCTCGTGGTGATCTTTCCAAGAGGGTCAGGCTTAACACTGTGGAAATGGACCCTGAAATTACTACATTCAAGCGGACGATAAACACAATGATGGATCAGCTTGGGGAATTCTCCTCCGAGGTGTCTCGTGTGGCGCGTGAAGTCGGCACAGAGGGCATCCTCGGTGGCCAGGCGCAGATCGAAGGCGTTGCTGGAACCTGGAAGGAATTGACTGACAACGGTACGTGCTATCAGGCAGATATCTCCACTGAGCCTATACTAACGTTATGACCTGCAGTCAACCTCATGGCTCAGAACCTAACCGACCAAGTGCGAGAAATTGCGACCGTAACAACCAGTGTAGCTCACGGAGACCTTACCAAGAAGATTGAGAGACCGGCACGGGGCGAGATTTTCCAACTGCAACAGACTATTAATACTATGGTGGACCAACTGCGAACTTTTGCCTCCGAAGTCACCCGCGTGGCCAAAGACGTCGGTACCGAAGGCAAGCTAGGAGGACAAGCCGACGTAAACGGAGTAAAGGGAATGTGGAATGATCTGACCGTCAATGTCAATGCCATGGCCGACAACCTCACAACTCAAGTGCGAGACATTATCAAAGTTACCACTGCCATCGCAAAGGGAGATCTCACTCAAAAGATCGAGGCTCAATGCAAGGGTGAGATCTTTGAGCTGAAGAACACTATCAATTCTATGGTTGAGCAACTACAACAATTCGCTCGGGAAGTCACCAAGATCGCCAAGGAGGTCGGCACCGAAGGACGCCTAGGTGGTCAAGCCACGGTCCACGACGTCGAAGGGACTTGGAAGGATCTCACGCAAAATGTCAATGGCATGGCTATGAATTTAACAACACAAGTCAGGGAGATCGCAACTGTCACGACGGCTGTCGCAAGAGGTGATCTGAGCAAGAGAATCAGCGTCGAAGCCCAGGGTGAAATTTTGGATCTCAAGAACACCATCAACACTATGGTTGACCGTCTATCTACATTCGCCTTTGAAGTATCTAAGGTCGCCCGTGAAGTCGGAACAGACGGAACTCTTGGTGGTCAAGCCCAGGTCGAAAACGTGGAAGGCAAATGGAAAGACCTCACCGAAAACGTCAACGTCATGGCTTTGAATCTGACCACTCAGGTAAGATATCACTTGGACATCCACTCTGACCGGGTGCCTTCATGCTAACGACCCACAGGTCAGGGGAATTTCCAGTGTCACTCAGGCCATTGCAAACGGTGATATGAGCCGAAAGATCGATGTGGAGGCCAGAGGAGAGATACTCATACTCAAGGACACCATTAACGACATGGTTGACCGACTCAACAGCTTCTGTAACGAGGTGCAACGAGTAGCCAGGGATGTCGGAATCGATGGTATCCTTGGGGGTCAAGCAGACGTTGCAGGTCTGAAGGGACGATGGAAGGAAATTACGACAGACGTGAACACGATGGCCAACAATTTGGTGAGTTCCGAGATACAGACCAGTTCATCATATGTATCTCTCACCATACTAACCTTCTGTACAGACTGCTCAAGTGCGCGCCTTCGGCGACATCACTAATGCTGCCACGGATGGGAACTTCACCAAGATTGTGGAGGTAGAAGCATCCGGCGAGATGGACGAGCTGAAGAGGAAGATCAACCAAATGGTGTTCAACCTCAGGGACAGTATCCAGAGGAACACGCAGGCCAGGGAGGCTGCCGAACTGGCGAACAAGACGAAATCCGAATTCCTGGCCAACATGTCTCACGAGATCCGAACGCCCATGAACGGTATCATCGGAATGACTCAACTGACGCTCGACACTGATCTCACGCAGTATCAGCGGGAAATGCTGAATATTGTCAACAGTCTGGCCAACAGTCTGCTCATTATCATTGACGATATTCTGGATCTTTCCAAGATCGAGGCGAGGCGAATGGTCATTGAAGAAATCCCGTATACACTACGGGGTACTGTGTTCAATGCTCTAAAGACTCTGGCGGTCAAGGCGAACGAGAAGAACTTGGAGTTGACATATCAAGTCGACAGCTCGGTCCCTGACCACGTCGTTGGCGATTCGTTCAGGCTCAGGCAGATCATTCTCAACTTGGTCGGAAACGCTATCAAATTCACGGAGCACGGTAAAGTCAGCCTGCAGATTCAGAAGTCGGATCTGACAGTGAGGAGGGACGAATACGCTATCGAATTTGTGGTTAGCGATACCGGTATCGGAATTCCGGCTGACAAGCTGGATCTTATTTTCGATACCTTCCAGCAAGCTGATGGCTCGATGACTCGGAAGTTCGGCGGTACAGGTCTCGGTCTCTCCATCTCGAAGAGGCTCGTGAACCTGATGGGAGGTGACATTCGGGTGGAAAGTGAACTGGGACACGGCAGTGCCTTCTTCTTCACCTGTGTGGTCCGCTCAGCCGACGACGACATCGCCCAGATTTCCAAGTCACTGAACCCCTATAAGGGACACCAAGTGCTCTTCATCGACAAGGGCAACACCGGCCATGGTTCTGGGATATCGACAATGCTCCAGAACTTGGGCTTGCTGCCTTTTGTTGTGGACACTGAGAGAGACCCTGTCCTGGTTAAGCAACGGGAGAAGGGCACCACCCCTTACGACGTTATCATCGTCGACGATCTCGACACCGCCCGGAGGTTACGTGCGATTGATGATTTCAAATACCTCCCCATTGTCCTGCTCGCGCCTGTTGTCCACGTCAACCTCAAATCTTGCCTCGACTTGGGTGTGACTTCGTACATGACGACTCCTTGCAAGCTTATTGATCTTGGCAACGGCATGATACCGGCCTTGGAGAACAGAGCGGCACCATCACTTGCCGACAACACCAGGTCGTTCGAGATACTGTTGGCCGAAGACAACGCCGTCAACCAGAAGCTGGCGGTCAAGATCTTGGAGAAGTACCACCACGTCGTGACAGTGGTCGGCAACGGTGAAGAGGCTGTGGATGCGGTGACGAAGAAGAAGTTCGACGTCATCCTCATGGATGTGCAAATGCCCGTAATGGTAAGATTTCATGATACGCAGACGCATGAAGTGCAGTTTATATTGACTTTTTTTTCTTCTTTCTAGGGTGGCTTCGAGGCGACTGGCAAGATTCGAGAATATGAACGCAGCCTCGGAACGCAGAGGACCCCGATCATTGCACTCACAGCCCACGCCATGATGGGCGACCGAGAGCGTTGTATACAGGCACAGATGGACGAGTATCTCTCCAAGCCTCTGCAACAGAACCACCTGATCCAGACGATCCTGAAATGCGCGACCCTCGGCGGAGCCCTGGCCCAGAACCGGGATCGGGACATATCACGACAGGCCGATGCGAAAGCTGCAGGCCAGCGCGTGCCAACCGACATAACCGCGAATTATCTTCGAGCCCAGAGGCCTGCACTACAGTCACATGGCTCGGACATCGTTAAAGGCCGAATGGATAGCCCTGCTTTGGTGTCAGTGGACCAGGAGGACCCATTGTCTAGGGCACGTAATAGCCTCTCCGCTCCTCCCGCAGGGCAAAAGCGCAAGCGTTAGCTAACTTAACGGTCCTTCGTGGGCCTGTTACAGCTCATCTTTAGAGCCAACAGCTCGTAACAGCTTTCTTTACTTGCGGTACACGACAGAGGACACCTTTTGCCGGTTCCATCGGATGGGATCAGACGCCAGCAAAAACCTTCACTTTTGCCGGCGGAGCAGCAAGGCCAGGTCGACGCTATGATACCACGGAGGCTTTGACAAGGTTTCTTCACGTTGCGAGGTTTCATCACGTACACCATGTCAGTTTCAGGGGCAGGGGGGGTGGGGGGTTATGTTGCTAAGGGTCGAAGGGGGCATCTCATATGGTGGCGTTCTTGATTTTTCAGGGTATTTGCGTCCTTTCTTGTTTTTGTGTGTTTTTTTGGATTATGATCCCTTCCTGACGGGCAGGGGTCGAATTGCATCGTTCGCTACTGAGCATCAATGGAAATATCCACCGTTTCTGATGTTCAGCAGGACGGCTCATGGTTTTATTTATGAGCTTCGGAAAATGGGCAAGCAGAGCATCTGGGAGATGGATGAGAGACACGAGAGTATTTGTTGAGAGGGCGCTACATACAGTCAATAGTTGGCCACGAGTGTCTCTTCCAGCTCGGCTTGGGAATATTTACTTGCGGTGTGTCTACTTCCACGAGGATACATGACTTTTTTTCAACTACCATCTCCTTGTTTTCGTGTGTCCTCTCCTCAATCGTCTATCGGGTGTATTATGTTTTGCTTCGAGGATGGCCATCGGGTGCATTGTCTGGTATTACAGGGTCAGCCAGGGCTGGGCTAGCTTCTCAAGAACTATGTTGATTGGATGTTACTTTACTGTTCACTTCCAAGCCCTGGTTCAACAGCCATGCAAAGGATGAAATCAGCTGTCTTGGTTGGCCGAGTCTGTACAACCGATGGCCTCAGATGTCTTGCCGTGCCTTGCATGATAGGTATAACACAGAACAGGAGATCACATAAGACCCGTCTTATGTGATGATGAATCTCCATTGTATAACACAGCGTCTCGAAGGCAAACATCCCATGGACTGATCTATATACACATCATAGGCAATATTTCTAGAGATGAAAATAGCCATCCTGATGAAAAAGAACTATCGCACATAACCATGACCAATGACTGGATCAAATAGGACAGCCCGGATATTGCCTGGGGCGATGGCTTATGGGTCAAGCCTTTTCTGGACTCTGGGCTTGAAGATTGCTTGTGGCTATTGTGGATTGCTAGGATGAACATGATCATGTACTTCTGGACTTGTGACACCGTAGCCTGTAGGTTTTAGATTTTATCGACAACATATACCCCTCAGTGGTTAAAAGTGATCAAGACACACAGCAAGACAGTAGGACAAGCTTCTTCCCCTAGATGATATCTGGAGCCCACGTAGGTAATCAGGAGATGATCTTCTGTGGTCTATCCTGCTTGCTTGAGTATCCAGACAACTGCCCTACCTAGGTATGCTGGACTCGATAAGGTAGATATATCTCGGTACATGGAGAAATTAGATATTTCAGTCTGCCCAGGTGGCTTTTCCTAGATTCATGTCAGTCTTTATATGTACAGTAGTAAGTAATACAAGGTACCCTTGTTCGATAATACATGCCCAGGTGCCTAGGTAGTGTGGGCCCCTGTCGATCAACTGCTTCCTGCACAGCTATTCCCCAATGGGCCTGAGGGGTGCTGTATAGCGGGGCAGGGGTCTCAATTAAAGGGAGCTGGAGCTTTAATGGCCACATGGGCAACCTTGGAACTTGACGGGGTATTTATTGTTCAGGAGATCTCACCCTGCGACAGAAACTACCGACAGTCACTGCGCACTATTCCTTCTTTTCTCACACAGTATTGTCTGTCAGTCAGAGATCTACCATCACGTCAAACCATTCCAGTTTAGAGAGAAGCGAGTATGGATCGTACTGCAGCAACCATGGCTCCCAGCTTCCCTCCCTTGGAGGATCGCCCCCTCAAGAACACCATCTGTCTCTTTGATGTCGATGGAACCCTCACTCCAGCCCGTCTGGTAAGCAAGACCCTCCCTCACTCCTCTTCCTCCTGCCTAGCTTAGCTGACACTGTCCCGTCAGACTGTCTCTCCCGAGATGCTCCAGCTCCTCGCGCGCCTCCGGCAGAAGTGCGCCATCGGTTTCGTGGGCGGCAGCGACCTGGTCAAGCAGCAAGAGCAGATTGGCACGGCCGAAGTGAACGTGACGACCCTCTTCGACTTCTGCTTCGCCGAGAACGGCCTGACGGCATACAAGAACGGCGCGCAGCTGGCCTCCAACAGCTTCATCAAGTTCATCGGCGAGGACCACTACAAACAGCTGGTCAACTTCTGCCTGCACTACATTGCCGACCTCGACATCCCCATCAAGCGCGGCACATTCGTCGAGTTCCGCAACGGCATGATCAACGTCAGCCCCATTGGCAGGAACGCGAGCACGCAGGAGCGCAATGACTACGAGAAATACGACAAGGAGCACCACATTCGGGAGAAGTTTGTGGAGAAGCTGAGGGAGCGGTTTGGACACTTGGGACTGACGTGAGTTTCCATGAGCCTGTTTTGCTGAGTTCAGCATTGGGGGGCGTATACTGACAGTCCTTGCACAGCTTCTCAATTGGTGGCCAAATATCCTTCGATGTGTTCCCTGCCGGGTGGGACAAGACGTACTGCCTGCAACATCTCGAGAACGAGGCCAAGAAGGCGGGCGGTATCGAGTACACAACGATTCACTTCTTTGGTGACAAGACATACAAGGGAGGAAACGACTACGAGATCTACAGCGATCCAAGGACAATTGGTCACTCTGTGACGAGCCCTGAGGATACGATGGCAGAGCTGAAGAAGCTCTTTGACTTGGAGTAAGGGATGGGAAAAGTGCTTTCTGTGATACCACATAGACAAACCGGGCCCTGTTAAGATGCCTGCGATACGTTTCTAATAACAGCATACTGCTTTAATATTCCTGGTATACATATTACATTTGATATGCCACTGACCCTGTTTGCACTGGTTTTCTATATCTTTCACTTTCATAAAATACACCCCTGTTGATAGTGATCCCATACATCAGCCCGGAAAGCAAGTGTTCTATATTTTTTTCGATTGACGGTCCTCTAAGTCTACAAGACATTATATTATACGAGTTTCCCTGGTATTTGTCGTGCCTCTAGTCCTTGGTGAAGCCTTCCAACCCGAATCTAATACGCGCGAGAATTGTGAATGTCCAGAACCAGGATGTCCGTCGCTCCCACCTTAGAGAGCTCGTCCATTGCCAGTGCGATCTTCTTCTTCTCAACCATGGCGCTGACTGCCACCCATCCCTCCTCGTCGAGCTGGGTTATCGTTGGTGCCCGCTTGCCGGGAGTGATCTTGGTGGCCTCGGCCAGGTGGCTTCTGGGCACGTTGTACTGGCAGAGAACGAATCTCTGGGCGGTGATAACACCTCGGATTCGGGAGGCGATGAGTTCAACCAGCTCTGGCTTGTTAGGTGCCTTCGACTTGATCAGGATGGAGGATGACTCCACCACCGTATCTATTGCCTTCAGACCTGCAGCCTTCATTGTCTCTCCGGACTCTGCAATATTGGTTAGTCTCAGGGACATTTTCCGTCGAGTAATCTCGAAATGGTCTTAGAGCCAGGGGGTTAGATAAGGGATTACTCACCAACAAGATCAACAATGCCGTCCGCGACACCCAAGGCACACGCTGCCTCTACACTGCCACTCAACTCGATGATCTTGGTCCTCAGTTTCCGCGAGGGAGAGAAGTCCTCTCCGTTGACTTCTTCACCATCCTCCTCGGCCTCCAACCTCGCAAAGTACTCCTGTGTAAGGCGGACAAAGCTGGTGCCGATGTTCTTTCCTATCAGGTCCTTGCCGGTCGCATAGCTGCCGTTGACAGGGACTTGCACCTGAAGCTTGCAAGATCCGAACCCGAGGTCCAGGACTGTCTCACATCCTCGGGGCTTGCCGCTCACCGGGGTGACATCTCCTGACATGCGCCGAGCCCTTGTGTCGTTCCTGTAGCCCGCCTCGTACTCCTGAACCTGGTCATAGCCAGTGATACCCAGGTCGACTTGCCCCTCGCCCACAAAGGTGGGAATGTCGGCTGCGGGCAGGAAGATAAGGGCGATGTCGAGATTCTTGACGAGAGCAATGTCGAGTCGGTTTTCCCTGCGGAACTGAACGTCGGCGCCCTCAAGGAGGTTGAGTGTGGCTTGTTGGAGACGGCCCTCTGGAGACAAGTCAGCTTTCAGGGCCGCAGTGGTGACGGTTGACGGTCCGGGGTGGAAGCATACTCTTGGGCACGGCGAAGAGCAGACGGCCCTCTAGGCTTTGCGCAGATGTCAGCGGATTTTCCATGTGGTGTGAGTCTCTGCTCAAGACTGGAGAGCGAACACAGCAACCCCGGCTGCCTTGGGGAAGATAGAGGGGTACCTACTGGTTCACCAAATCCATGATGGTGGTCTTGGTGAGGAGATTGTTTTGATAAAGAAGTAAATGAGATCGGAAACTGAGGATTCTGTGCGACCTCGAAACAGATATCTGGTGACAACGGTCAGTTGCTGAGGGAGAACAGAATTGAAAGCAGAAGTGGTGATGAGTCAAGCCGGAATAGCTTCAAGTAATTGATAGAGGAACAAAAGCTGGGCAACGGCGGAGTATGGGATATTTTGAGGATCACTCTGGGGATTGGGTGGCGTGATTATACATACATTGATCAATGGATCGATCAATTGAAGTGGTCAGATATCGCTTACTGTCCGAGAGCTTTTGATTGACTTTAACGATGCTTCCTTCACAGTGGAGCAGCAAGGCCTGATTACTTCCAAAGTTCTGTCATTGAAGATTTCTAGTCGCACATTCCTTCATCGGAGCTTGCAGTGACTTTCCTGCAGCTCGACTTTCCATGGCGGGGTGACTTGCAGATTACCGAGAATTGATCCACCACGCTAGTATATATCTGGTATAGTGTATGGCTGAAAGTCCAGGGATTGAGCTTACATAACATACTCAAGTACACACCTCAACTGCCGACTTCAACTCACCAGTTGACATGCCATCCATCCATCCATCTATCCCAACTCGTACCTATTCCACTTCAACAAGCCCAACCCTTCCTCCATTCTTTGCATTGGCTTCTATCTCACGTGGTATGTGGAGCAATGGCCAAGGCTATAGGCTACCGTCCTGGTTCTCTTGAGTATGAAACAAACAGGACCATCGGCTGGACCAATTCTTGATCAAGAGCAACGTTCCCCTTCTCGCCTCATAGGACCATCCAAGCTGGATGCCCTATACACAGTCTACAATGTCTGGAATTCCTAGATATTTGTGGCCTCCCTGGAGAGTTGAGGAATCAACATTCCATGCTATACTTTTCCGCATTGAGCCTCTCACATCGTTCATGTTGTATGTCCAGGACCATACCCTGGGCATTCTCGTGGTCATGGGTCAAGTGACCACACACGTATGCCGGGATTGAGATGCCACTTGGTGTTTCCAAGGACAATCTACAGTCACCAAATATTGAGCTATTCCTGGGAAAATTGCGCTTGCAAGTGTGCGGCCATGATATTTTGCCTCGGCTTTATTGCTATGCTCATGCCTTTCCCAGTCAGCTGGACGAGATCAGGAAATCTTATGCTTCACTACAAGACCGTTCTTGTGGGTGCTATCGCTCCGTTTACTCAAATACTCATCGTATTGGTTATGGAGAATGTCCGCTTTACCTATAGCTCATAATCTGATGAAGGAGACGTGAATAACCGAGACATGAGAGTTAAGTCAAGACATGCTTCCTCACAAGATTTTCCGCGAGACTAGTGATACTAGGAGAAAGGTTCAAATGAGTGATATATCCTCAACTGATTCTTAGAAGCATCCTCGTACCAGTCGGCTAAACACCAAGTTGGGTATTTTTTGCTAAGGTGTACTGGTCTGAAGTTGAATCAACTTGCATCGCACCGTCGACGAGACTGTTGCTTCAAAGACGTTGAAATCCTACACCCGGCCGTTTTATGGAGACGTGTGACCTCTGGGAGACTGGCAGTGATTCATGACGGTAGTGTTAGTTGTCTGAAGTGTCTGAAGTCTCCAGGGCCAAGATTTCATTTGAACCTCTGGCTACTCCCCTCTCCCACTTCCTTCATGTCACTCTCCTCGACTCCTCACCCTCCTTGGATATCTTTCATCCTACTTTTCCCAGGTAAGCAGAGGAACGAAAGCGCCTCCTGAGAGATATCGGCTTTCATTCCAGCCCTTGTTCGACCCTTCTTAACAGGATATCTTGAACGTCAGGGGCTTCCCAATCGACCCAAGCCTTCCACAGTTTCCCTCGCCCTGGCTGACCCATATCACCTTGAACCAGATTTGGAATTGTCAGAACCACCTTTGGACAAGGTACCGACCTACATCGTTCCGTCCTTATTGGGTTTCTCAGAACAGTTCACCGCCCACTCTTCCGCCTCTACCGACTTGAATCGCTTCGATACAGATTAGGAATCTACGAAGTACCTTGTCTAAAGGTACCACCTTGCCCTCGCTCCATCCTTATCGGGTTTCCGATGACAATTGACCACCCACTGTGCCGCTTCGCACTTGGAGTTTTTCCGTACCTGCCAAGGTTTCTTGCTCAACGCCCCTTCTATGAGAGCATGCAATCGCTGTGGCCGATCCAGTGGTAACGGGTTTTGTCTTTCAGCAACTGGCTTACCAGAAAATTCGACAATTCGCACACCTCTTTCCCTTTGGCCATTTCGATCTGGCAGTGTGACTCTACTTACGATACGACATCTAATTCACTCCAAATTTTTCATCGAGACTGGAGGGTCTTTATCGACGACTTGCTTACTTCCAAGCCGCTCTTTGAAGGCATCACGGTCTCGTGAGTTCTCAGGGAATTCTTTCAGTAACAAACACCGGGCTTATTGAAGAGCCTACGCCAAAAGCAAGTCCGATAATCGTTCCTGCCGTCGTCGACGGTGCCTCAGGTCCTCTCACCCCCTCCCCTTTTTCATTCCTACTGCCTTTTTCCGTCTGAAGTATTAGTCGGAGGGGAGAATTCGATTCACAGCCAAAGAAAAGGACTGTCTTTTTCTTTTACCTCTTTGTGGAGTAGCACTCCCCTATCATTCTCTGGCTGTCTGTTCGAGTCCAGCAGACATGAGCCTAAAGCACTTGCAAAAAACACAAGATCAGAGAAGTAGGACACATGAAGCGAAGCCATAGGCTCATGAGAGGCGGAGAAAATCCGCTTCCCTCTCTTATACTTGCCGGAGAACTTCCGATCTTATGAGTGAGCCACACATACTGACAGTTTTCTTTGTTCAGAAAAGCAATCATCAATACATACTACTTCAACACTCCTTCTTCCCCTTCACGGATATTCACAATCTCAAGATGCCTCCCTCGAATGTTACCAGTGGAGGCCAGGCGAAACGTGATGCAGGCAAGAAATCGAAAGGCAACCGGGCTCCCAAAAAAAACAAAATGAGCAACGAGGCATGGAATACGGCTGTTGCAACTTTTCGGAGTGTCATTGACAATGTGGCCTCGGATGACCGTGCCATCCGGCAGGCTTGGATGGCCCTGCGCCAGAATTACGGAGAACGATTCAACGCGAAGATCGTACCCCATATAGGAGCGCAGCAGAACGCGCAGCAGAACGTGGAGCCATTCTCGCTCTGGGCTGCAGAGCACCTAAATGGGGACGTCCTTGAGAGGGTTCTCCGAGTGGTTTTCAGCAAGGAGCTGTCGCAATGCGACCACTTGACCCTCCTGAGGAGCACCGCCTCGTTGGCCGACACGACCATGTGGCACCTTCTGCTCTACTTTGGCGTAACGGTATTCTCGGAGCATCTTTTCGGCCATATCAGGAAGCGTGTTCGCGTATTCGAGAAAGATTCTGTCAACGGCACTTGGGCCTTTGTCGATGCTTACACCAGGGTGCTCCAACAAGCGGCCCAGCGCCAAAAGATCGTTCTCGATTCTACGACTATACCATGTCCCACCGCGGGCCGGGTTTTCACCAAGCCAGACCTCACTGTTCTGGCCTCTGCCAACCCGGAATTCGACAAGCCTTCCCAGCGAAAACCAGCGGCAAGTATGGGAAATTCCCGTGTGCAGGAAGCAGCCCCGGCGACAGCGGCCACCAACACTGAAAAGCCCGACGC
This sequence comes from Cytospora schulzeri, assembly GCA_003795315.1. Lineage (NCBI taxonomy): Eukaryota > Fungi > Ascomycota > Sordariomycetes > Diaporthales > Cytosporaceae > Cytospora > Cytospora schulzeri. The sequence goes on from LKEA01000002.1 coordinate 2,080,496, forward strand.
GATTAACACTGCCGGCGACAGTATCGCCGATTCCGAGGAGACAGTGCCTAAGGCTAGTGTTCCATCTCAGCGACGTGAAGAGCCCTTGCCTAGTGGTTCCAACGCCCACAATGTTGGCCCCCCACACATCGAGCCCGAACCGCAGCACAGGCAGAGTGTCGCTGCTCGTCGAAACCCGCGACGAGAGGCCAGAGCGGGACATAGCGCAATCCCGCAGATCTTGAACCCAAAACTCGAATACGCTGATGATGTCGACGTAAAGAAGGAGTCACCGCCTCGGGCCCAACGTGACCAGTCTATGGTCACGGGACAACAGCCTCGAGAACTCTCGACCATATATGTTCGAACTGGGGCACTACAACGGTCTCCATCCAAGCGACCAGTAGAGGAGAAGGCCGGAGAGGCTTCCACGGCGAACAATGACCGTGTCAAGCGTGCAAACAACACTGCTTCTCGCAGTGCCTTACTGGAGGAGAACCAGGACTGGGACGACGATACAACTTTTCATGTTCTCAAGCATCTGGCAGCCATGTGTCCCGGGGAATGGACCGTCATCGATGGTATGCGGGAGAATTCTACGAACCGCCTGATTCAACTCAAGGGTGAAGACGGAGAGAAGGGCTCCTTGCTTGTGTCTTTGAAGCTGGAAGATGGGCAACGCCTGCTGGTTGTCGTAAACCTCAAGCCCTCCTACAACTCCAACAGCTCCAAGCAAGGCGTTATGCGGTACTACGACCCTGCGGGATCACCATACATGGACTCGGCCGCTCGAAACAGGCCGACGGCGAGGCTCGCACCAGTTCTCTCCCATGTACTTCCTGACCGAGATCTTGATCCGGAAGAATGGGAAACAAAGTACTGTGTCTGCCCAAAGCTGGTTTCAGAAAAGGATAGTGGTTTGGCGGTTTGCCTCGCTGCCATATACGCAGTCGGCAGTTGCCCTCTTCCAGAGAAATGGGATTGGGGTTTTTGGCGGTACATTGTCTTGGGAGGGTTCTTCCCTGACGACGGCGCCGTGCAAATTCACGTTGGCCACTACCGAGAAGGGATCATTCGAATGCTCATCCGCCAAGGGAAGATGTCAGATGGCTTTCTTTCCCATGTAGGCAGAGGAACATCCCCGGACGAGATTGAGTACCTTGGTACCACAACAATGAACCCGGTGGAGCGAATTGAGTGGCGGGAGGAGAACTCCAAGAAGATTGTTACAGCCATTCATGAGGGCCTCAAGGTTTTTCAGGCCCTTCAGGAGCACATCGACATGGGAAAAGCATCTTTCAAGGCTCAACTTGACAAGCATGCTTACATCCAGAAAGACCTTCGTCAAAAACTCGAGCCAGCTAACGCGGCTGCACCTCCTGTCAAAGTTGAGCAGGATGGGCAGAGTGAAGAGTCGTTCAACATGACAACCCTGCAACAGGCAACAAAGGAACATGCTCTATGCCAGGGCTACCTCAAGGGACTTGAGGCTGCGGACAGCTGTGTCCAGAAGGCCTTGTATGGCCTTAAGACCTGGCGCCGACTGGTGAACGAGGCAGTTGCGGAAGATGATGAGAGCTTGTTGATCAGAAGCGTCGAGTAGGTGTGCAGCCAGGCAGTCGAATGTCGTTGCATCTGGTCTGAGACAGCCTGGGGCAACTGCCCCCTTGGAAGAAAAATTCCCTACAAAACTTGGGGATATTACAGAGAGGAATGAGGGACGTCGGTGTTGGGACGTGCAGATATACAGCCAATCTGTACGTGCCCATCTCTTTTTTTGGTCGTCTTTGAGTGATACGTCGAGAGACACTGAGCCCGATGAAGCCTTTCTGCCTTGCGTCTCTTTCGGTTTGCGGAAGGCCATTGAGAGGAAAATGAGAGGGAAAGAAGAGAGCATTATTATTTCCTTTATTTACCTGCTGATATCCTTTTGAGTGGTATGGCAGAATAGACCAGATCAGATGAACATCAATCACCACTATTATTTCCAGAACAGAATCTAGACACTGGGTGGCCCGATGCATATCGGTACTGAGTGCGGATATCCGGACTTCGTATCTGGATCAGAATATCTGGATCAGACCCCCTGGATTCAACGCCAGGGGTCTCTGCGCATGCACTAAATTTAGTGACATGTGCAGCGGTACGTCACCTTTAAATGACCTCGGATTGATTGAATGATCTTATCTCAATTGATCTCGGACTCGTCATGTCGCAAAGCCACATGTCTTAATTCACCCTCTTTTCCCTCTCTCTACCGTGCGCATCTTACTCTCCTTTACTTCAGTTGATGGTACGGCTGATTGTCCATTCCTGGATCCCTCCCTTGGTTTAATCGAGCCTGAACGAAGCCAGGCAACGCATACAACAGTGGTCAAGGAAACCTGTGAGTTGACTTCGAAGCGATCACCGCTCTTCAAGCATCACTCCAAATGCTTGATTCCCATACTCTATGGGCTTGTTGTTATTCAAGATGGGGCCACCAACTGACATAGCATCAACCACAGACAACCACCAGGATCCTCTCCTGATAGTAAAGACTCCATTGCCCGACCTCGACTTTGTTGACGATCCTGCGACAGTCCAATCCTCCGATCATAGCTGGGACAACCGCCAAGGGGACGGTTATCATAAAGAATACGGAAACTTCCAACACAACAGCAACGATAGTTGCGGGAACGCAGAGGAACTATCCCTAACCGAGGAGGACGGCCACCTTCGTACACTCGGCCACATGAGGGAGTCTATGTCCTCGTTTACCGGCCGGCCCGGTATTAAGGGGCGCAATGAGACCATCCGCATGACGCTGCTATGCGCAGTCCACTGTATGTTTGGATATGAGACTAAACCCTATACGATCTGTGACCGACTGACCTTTACCTGTTGATTAGTCGGAATTACATTCACTTGGGGTGTTGAGATGACCTGTACGTGAGCCTGTCCTCATCCAGTACCATAAAATGCCAGAGTGCACCCACTGACGGCGAAATTGAGGGCCATAGATTGCACACCTTACCTCCTGAACCTCGGTTTGACCAAGAGCCAGACTTCACTAGTATGGATAGCGGGACCACTGTCTGGTATCATAACACAGCCGGTCGTGGGTGTCCTGGCAGATTCAAACAGGTCGAAATGGGGCCGACGGAGGCCATATATCGTCGTCGGAACTGCCATTGTAGCGGCTGCGCTCTTGACACTGGGATGGACGAAGGAGATCGTCTCAGCCATCTTGCCCGCCGACAGCGAATTCACTAGGACGTTGACCATCTTCGTGGCTGTACTTGCATTATACGTTACCGATTTCGCTATTAATGCAGGTAAGAGTCTATCTCGTCCCCAATTTCAATCACCCTGTGTAAGTCTGTACTGAGAATATGCCAGTTATGTCATGCTCGAGGAGTCTCCTCGTAGACACCTTGCCAGTCTCCAAACAGCAGACTGGCGCGGCCTGGGCTGGAAGGATGGGATCACTCGGCCACATTGTCGGTTACGCTATAGGCGCTGTCGATCTGCCCAGTACCTTTGGACCCCGTCTGGGCGACACCCAATTCAAGCAGCTCACCATGATAGCCGCCCTGAGCATTCTGGCAACGGCCGCGACAACCTGCTGGGCCGTAAGGGAGAGGGTACTCATCTCTGTGCGACAAGACCCGCGTGAGGCAACGGCGGGGCGCTTCAAGGTCTTCCGGCAGATTTGGGGGACGCTTCTCAACCTTCCGCCCCGCATCCAGCTTATCTGCTGGTCCATGTTCTGGGCGTGGATCGGCTGGTTCCCATTTCACTTCTACGGCAGCACGTGGGTCGGCGAGACCTACTTCAGATATGACGTCCCGGACGAGGCTCGAGACTCGTCCGACGCTCTGGGTCAGATGGGAAGGATAGGCAGCTACACGCTGACCATCTACTCGTGCATGACGTTCCTCGGCGCCTGGCTGCTGCCGTTGTTGGTGCGCGCCCCGGAGGACGACAAGTTCACGCACCGGCCGCCGCAGAGCATAGCACACCTGGTGGAGGGCTTCAACAAGGTCAAGCCGGACCTGCTCACGGTGTGGCAGGCCGGCCACTTGATGTTTGCGTGTGCCATGTTTCTAGCGCCCTTTGCGGCGAGCTTCAGAGTCGCGACCGCGCTGGTTGTCTTCTGCGGAATGCGTGAGCAGATTCCCCTCTTCCCTTCCCACTGTCTGTATGTTGTGAACGAGCGATGACTGACCGCGGCGATTCCCACACAGCATGGAGCATAATATCCTGGGCCCCCACGGCAACGATGGGCATGGAGGTCAACAAGCTCACCCACCACGACACATCATCCTACCGGCGCCTCTCGGGCGCCCCCGAGCACGGCGGCATCGAGATGCGGACTGGCACCACCACGGCCCTCGGCAACCCGGCCGACGCCATCCACATCGTCGAGCACGGGCCGGACGACAGCACGACGAGCACGGGGAGCACGGGGGAGCTCTCGGGCGTCTACTTTGGCATCCTGAACATCTACCAGACGGTGCCCCAGTTCATCGGCAGCTTCATCAGCACCGTCGTCTTCTCCGTCCTGGAGCCGGGCAAGAGCCCCGAGCTGGCGACCGACGCGCACCCGAGCGAGCACCACTCCACCGACGGGCCGAATGCCATCTCGGTGTGTCTCTTCATCGGCGCCATCGCCGCTTGTGCTGCGCTTGTGGTGACCAGGAAATTGAGGCATACAGTATGAGTTAGTTGGTTGGTCGCGTGGCGGTTTACAGGAAATATATGTATAGATGTATAGATCTATGTCAAAGAAGGCGTTTACCGGGGAGCAATGATCGCGATGTGTGATTTTCTAGAGGGAAATATATCCGGTGGGAATCTGTCTGGAACTAGACATGGTATTTGAAGAGCTGTCGGATGAGGAAGCAACTGCATCAAGGTAGGGTGGGCGCATTGTCCGGTTTGCAGGTGCTGGGGAGGCTTATCTCATTCTTTACTAGAAGTCGTGAGGGCAGGCTGGTGTTTGGATCATGGCGTTTAGATTTGCTGTGTTCTAGATTAAAGATGTATGCCTTCATACATACATCATCATATCCGATTTATTCGCATGTGCAGGAAACTGTTACATTGTATGTAGAATCATGTGTGTTGTGTTTTCGAGATTATCTACTTAGTATCTACCTACTTCTGCGCAACGAAATTCCCATACATTTCCTATCTGGTATGGTATTTGCCTGGTGCATAGATCTTCTCTACTCGTTACGTTGCATCCAGCTTAAACGACGATACTCCCGAGAATCTCGCCAAAGTGTCCATCATTGCCAACCATAATCCCACCTAGAAAACTACAGCCGAATGCGCGTACCATAACATCAGTAGTCATGAGCAAGAAAATCGCCAAACATTATGAGAATCGCCCCGTGTCATTCTGGCTGGTTTGCTCATGGATCCCAAGTAGTACTGGATATGTACAATAAGGAAAACAAGCAACCTCTCCTTCCTTATCAATCCGAACTCCGCCCCAAAGTAGATCACAGCGTTGGAACCTGTGGCATATCCTGAAGACACAAGGAAAGGGGGTATGTAAGGAAGAAAGCCCAACGGCATGGATGCGACGCCTGGCCAAGGGTAAGATTAGAGGGAAAGGAAGGATGTTCCCCATCCATAACTGTATTACGAAAGAAGAAACTGAAGAAGAAAAACAGCATCTCCCCGAACGCCCCCATTTAATACATCGGCCTCGAGCCTGGCTCCTCCCAAGTCTTGTGGACGGCCGATCTATCTCCCTCCGTCTCCCACGACACCCGCCCGCCCTTCCTCCGCCGAGCACCATTCTCAATGGCCCCGATGGGCCCGATCCACTCCCACGCGCGGCCGACCTCCCCGTTGTTGCCCTCGCGCTGCCCCGTGCGCACGTTGGTGTTCTGCTCCACCACCGCCTTGACGCGCTGCCAGATCCTCTCCCGCTGGGCCAGGGAGTGCACGCTCCGGAGCACATCGTCCCTGAGATTCGGCAGAAACAGAAACGGGTCGTCCTCGCCACCTTCCTCGTACGCGAGCTCCTTCTGCGTGGCCAGGCGGCCCAGCACGAGATCAACGAGGGCCGGGACCTGAGCAGAGGTGGTGCGATACCACCTGTATCGTGACCTGCCGTAGAGCACTGCTAGGATGGAGAGGGCTACTGAAATAATGCTGAGTCGATTTCGTTCCAGTCCGAGGCGGACGGATCTGCGGACCGCGCAGCCGATCGGAATGCGAGCGAGAGAGGTCGACGCGAGGTAGGTGTTTGTGACGCTTCCTGATCCGGAAGAGTTTCTGGATCCAAGACATATCTGGTTAGTTGGAGGGCTAGGTCAGAATATCGACTCGATAACAATAAAATGTTGTTGGAGTGTCGCAAACAAGAGGGTGAAGGGTACGGCATCGATAGGGGACCATGAAGGTGACGACTTACGAATCATGTTCGGGGTTGTCCTTGTGTTCAACCATGATCTCTTCCCTGGTCTCAATCTCGCCCAAAGCCGCGGTCCAGAGGTCATCAAATTCCTTCTTGTTGAGCTTCTTGCTCCTCTTGTCGCTGACCGTCTCCTTGAGGTCTGCCACGGCAATCATAGGGGTGTGGGAATGATGTCCATTCTCGTCGATCAGCTCACCACACTCGTATTTTGCCTGACGCTCCCGGAGCTCTTCGACAGCCTTGTCGGCAACAGCCTTGACACGGCGAGCCTTCTCACCGTCCGGTTCGCATGTAGGTGGAAGGGGTACCAATCCACCGACGGACAGCGGGTGAGGCTTCAGGACGAAGGCATCCTCGCATCGCACAGAACCGTCGACGTAGCAGTAAGCATGAGGTGGGCAGGGCTCGCATTGTGGCTCGCCAAGCTGGATGATCCATTCCGGGACATCGAATTTGAAGTCCTTGTACTCCAGTTGTCGAGGGATGAGGTCATGTTCTGGCCTACCCACGCCACAGTATCCAACAGTCATCTTCTCTTGTCGGTACCAGGCGGCATAGGCGCCGAAAAGGGTCACAAACAAGACCCAGAGGGGCGTGGCGAGACTAGACGATCTCTTGTTTTGGCGAACGGGTACCATGGCTGCTTGGGCCCTATTGGCATGTTCTTCCTGGGTCAGGGCAAGTTGCTCGTCGGGAGTGAATTCTTCACCCGCCTCGACTGGCTCTGGTACTGGTCCTGGCGTCCTGAAAGGCCTGGGTGTCATGTAGACGCTGCCTGGGGTTTCAAACTGGTTCGAGAAGTCATCGGCTCTTCTTCTCAACGAGGAGCTGGTGGTCCTTTTCACCGTCGACTGAGCGTCGGCCGGCCTCCTCCGATTGGCTGGAGTCATCATCGGCATGGGGCTGCGACTCTGGAAGGGGTTGTCGCTTGTGAAGACAGTGCTGGAGTCGGCTGACTGCCTTGAATACGGTGTGTCGTCTTCTTCGGACTCTGGCACCCTGTGAGGTCGTGGTGTCAGCTCAGCTTGGCGAGAGGGCTTCCGGGCTGATCGCGTGGACTCGTAGTGGCTGTCGGTTTCGGAGTCTGACGGTGCGAGCTGTCGACTAGCGGATCGCGACTGCCGTTTCCTTGAGCTCTGGGCAAACTGCTCGGGACTGTTCTCTGGCTCCTCTGACTCCTGCTTGAAACCCCTTGTGAACTGTCTCGGAGACTTGGACCTCCTCGACGCACTTGGGGGAGACAACGTGTCGTCGTTGGGGACCGAGTACCCCTGCGACCCATCGATGTTCGTGATGCCCATGCTCGAGCGCTTGGCCTTCTGGCGCTGGGCCAGCAGCTTCCTGGCTCTGGGCGCAACGTTATCATTGAAGATCTCGACGAGCTGGGCTTTTTTCGCGGTCGCGGGGTATGGGACGTTCTGGCTGACGAGGATCGAGCGCAGGCGCGGCATGGTAACCGACGCAGGCTCGAACTCGGGCTGCAGATAGTCGACCTCGGTGTCCGACATGGTTGCTAATTTCGCTGTCGCGCAGATGGTGAATTGATCGGATGTGGGAGAGCCGCTGCGGAGGGGGACTTGATAGTGGTAGCGATGATAAAGTTGGATGCTGGTGAAGAGTGAAGATCCGTTCCAAGGCTTCGGGGGGTGATGACGGAATTGGCGCGCAAGTGCGACGTTGTGATAGGCAGACGAAAGCTGGCAGCTCTGATAGATTGCAACTGGAACTGGTCAGGTGTTCGTATGTACAAATAACGGCGATTGTTCTATTAGACACAGCACCAGAAGCAATCACAGTTGCCTGTGTTGGAAGGAATACATAAAATATGTTCCAGTCGCAATACGGTAGTGTGGAGTAGTCAATATTGTCTTGCGAAAGAGGGTCTGGAAGTGGTAAATAGTGGTCCTTGGGTGCGCAGAGTTTCGTTGCCCGGGCAAGCGGCGATAACCTGGCGGGGCGTTTTTGGTATTTGTACGCCACGAAAGCCACACTACAACATCAGCCACATGACCAATCCCAGGTGGCGACTCTTGTTCTCTTGTTCCCCCCTGCCACTCCCCCCCCCCATTTTGTTTCTAAGCTGCCAGGCTGCCTCTCCTTTTCTCCTTTGTCGCTGAGTCTGCGACAACTACCACTTATGCGATACAATACCAATGTTACACAATAATGTGAGAGGCTACAAGTAAATGAGGATGACCAAAGGGCATGAGTATATGGCTTCCTACTTAGTAGGCACCCGGCCATTCGGACAGTGGCTGCTATTTGGTTTGACATTACAGTCTATACAATACACATATATCACTTATGCAGCTTGAAAGGAACATGCAGGTTTGATTCAATTTTGCCATAATGGCAGGTTTTTTTTGTATTTGTATTTTGTTGATGATAGATCATAGAGGTGATATCCTCTCAATTTTGTCCAGGCGCCCCAAAACACCCATACCATAGTAAATACCATAGATCATTGTCGATACATCATTGCCCATCATGAGAGAGCAACTGAGAAATGCAGTGTGTCGTGTCTCTTCTCATCGCAGTGAAAGCAAAACGCTCGCCATCCCGATTATTATACCAAGTCTTCCCATCTTCCTCGCCCAGTCTCATCCTTACTGGATATCGACCTTCCTCACTTCAGTCCACCCCTTTTCAACCTTGGGGACCGTGACAATGAGTATGCCATCCTCCATTCTGGCCTCGATGCCCTCGGCATCAACCTCCTCCTTGCTGCTGCTCTCCTGCTTCTGCCCGCCGCCCTCGGCAGGGGGCAGCCTCACCTCCCTCGAGAACAGCCCGGTGCTCCTCTCCCCAGAAATCAGGCCCCTGAGGAACTCCTCGTCACCAGGTCGGTGCACGACGCCAGAGACGCTCAACACGGACCGGTCGGCGTCCCAGCTGACGCCGACGTCTTCCTTCTTGGCGCCGGGTACGGCCAAGTGGAGCACCCACTTGTCCTTCTGCTCGAAGAGGTCCAGCGGGGGCGTGAACGAGTCGACATCCTTGTCGTCGCCAGACTTGTCGCCAGGACCCTCGCGATTTCCGTTCTGCGCCCGCTCGATGTACTCGCGCATGTTTCGTGCGAGGGGGTGGTTTGCGAGCATGGACATCCAGGGTCGGAAGTCGAATGATGAGCCTGCACCTGCGGGACCCTCTGGAGGAGGTGGTGGTGGGCCATGAGGACCGTGAGAACCGGGACCGCCTGGGCCTCCATGAGGACCAGGGCCGGCTCCGAATAGTCCCTCGAAGGGAGGCGGGGGCGGAGGGCCGTGGTGATGGCGTCCGTGTGGACCACCGGGGCCACCTGGACCGCCACGAGGGCCAGGACCACCTCCGAACAACGCCTCGAGGAAAGGTGGCATGGGAGGGCCGCCGTGCTCTCCATGGGGGCCACGGGGACCGCCGCCGAACATAGCACTGAAGAAAGGAGGTGGTGGAGGAGGACCGTGGTGGGGGAAACCGCGAGGCCCAGGGCCGTGACGACGGTGGTCACCTCTGCCATGGGGACCGTGTCCACCGCGACCACGACGGCCAAAGGACCCATGGCGACCATGGCAGCCAGGGCCTCCTCGCTGTCGAGGGCCCTCTTCTTCGGAGGGGACGCCCTCGGGCGGGTCATCAGAGGTAGGCGTAAGCTCGCGCGTCAATGTGTCAGGGCTGTCCGCCCCATCCCTCTCCTTCTCCTGTTCCTTCTCGTTCTCGTGTCCCTTCTCCCCATCAGCCACGGCCTCGGCGACCTCCTCGTCGTCGATGTACTCGGGAGGGAACTCCTCGTTGTCAGTGGCGCTGTGGTGTCCCTCGCCACCATCCGCACCGTGTCCACGACGTCCTCCGTGTCGTCGCCCGCCTCTGCGTCCGAAGCCGCGCCCGTGGCCGTGGGGATGGTCGTGAGGACCCCTTTGATGCTCGGGGTTCCAGTCGTCCCATCCGCGGCGCTCTTCGAAGCAGCGCTGCCAGAATTCGGGGTTGGCGAAGGGGCCCATGCCGTAGGCTGGTGGAGGGGGAGGCGCGCGGTCGACACCGGAACCGTAATTGTTCCAGTTGAAATTACCTGGCCAAGCCATGATTGTTGGTGGTGGTGGTGTGTTGAAGTATGATGGATGAATGTGGATGTAGGTTGGTAGTATGGTTAAGTGCTTGACTTATGATCAGACTGTTGATGCTGATGATAAAGAAGAACAAGATGATGAGACAAGAGATACGACCAGAGGAAAGAAGAATATCACAATTATATAGACTCCAAAAGGTAATGGGAGGATTCCAGGCAGTCCAGGCAAGGCAAAAGTGTTGCGAATACTAGTACCACACAATATGTGGTGCGTGACGTACACCTTCGCGACATGGCCGAGCTTCTCACAGGGACAAGGACATACCTGCCACGCAACCACTCACTATCAAAAGTCCTGGAGGCGAATAAGACGGATGGTTCCAATGGGGTACCTCTAACAACCTTGGAAGCCTCCGTCTGGTCGAGACCACTAGGTCTGTAGGTTCTGTAGTTTGACAGGCTGACAGGGTAGACAGGATAGACAAGACTACCTAGGTATAAGGAGGGTGTGATCACCTTAGCCAATCCCCAATCACAAGCCACATGGCGTATAAACTGCGTACGTATGCCAGCAGCCAGCAGTCCGCATTGCGAATCTTCAAAAAAAAAAAAAGAAGTGACCAGAATCGCCCAGGGACGCCACCAATCCAATCCCATCAATTCAACACTTGTCAGTCAAAACTTCCGGCGGCGTGTAGAACACTTTTGCCACTCGGCCGGCCTCCCGAGAAAACGACGCGCGGCTGGGACCGAAACAAAGAGTCACCACAGGGTCGCCAGATCATCAGGTCGCCCCCGGATTCCCAGCAAGTTGTGGAGTTTGGAGGTTAGAAAACCCCAGATTCCCGGTAAGTTGTGGAGTCCGAAGACTGTAGGTTAGGGGGGCAGGGAGAGGCAGCCGGGGCTCCATACCTACTAAGTTTTGCAATGACAACGGGATATCGGGGGTTCGAAACTGTTAGTAGGTAGTAAGTTATTTGACTCCCGGATCTCGGCCCCGAGCTCGGTATCTGGAAACGCCGCAATACAGACGCCACACTCTATGGCTCGGTGGGTTCGGGCAGGAAACGTATGAGACGGAGTGTTGGAAGGCTTACCTACCCAAAGCATTGCAAATGCGGCCAGAGGCCTCTTCAGATTACACACTGAGCATGGATCCTGGCAGACACGCCAGAACTGTTGTGATATGTCTTCGCTCGGCGCAGGACATTGAATACATTTTCTAAATGCCCTCGTATTGGATGAGCCATAAACGCACAGAGCCGAGAAAATCATATGGAAGATATGTGTTGTGTCATGAAATACCCCGAACATCGTGGCTTGATTAAATTAAGGACAAGAATGCCGCCGCATTCCCTTATTGCTCCCGTTATATAAAAGATGATAAGGCAACCTCCCCTGGTGCCTTTCCCAAGGATATCAAGATGTGTCGAGCGTATCGATTTCGTTCCCATATCTCGTCAACAAGACGTATCCAGAACCAAAATATACCGACCGAAATGAAAAACCATCCCGTGAAAACGCCGCTGTGCCCCTTTGAGATGGTGACTATGAACCTCCCACAAAACGTCAAAACAAACCCCTCCCTCCAACAAGCCGAAGCCTTATGAAATAGCTGTGATTTACTTGTCCTGTAATCTCTTCTCTGCTTCCTCGGCACGCTTATTCGCATCCGCGACCTCTTTCTTCAGCTGTTTGATGTAGTCGATCGCCAGCTCCACCGTGCTGGCCTTGCTGTTCGCGTTCGCACTGCTCTTGGATTCCTGTATGTTGCCACTTTCTCCTCCACTGTCCTTGCCCTCTGGCACAGATCCTCGGGGCAATAGCGTGGCCATTTCTTGCAACGCCGAGTTGATCCGATTCCGCCTGCCCTGCTCGGCAATCTTGTGTGACGTCCGTTTGGATGTCAAGTTGGTGGATAGCTCGCTTGGGTATGACACTCCTGGGACAAAGTTGCCTTCCAGAATATTCTGATAATTGGATTTCGATGCCAAGAGCCGGGAAGCCGTGTCCTCGGCCGTTAAGCCGCCGGGTAACAGTGGTTTGATACTGGGCGAAACCCTCGGTCGCAGGGCAGGAGAAACATGTGATGTACTGATACTCGCTCTCTTATTGTGGCCGCGTGGGGCGAGTTGCGGTGTCTTCCTCAGGTTCGGGGTCGTGGCCGAAGACCCAGGAGTTAGCTGCGGGCTTTGGCTCGTTGGCGCTGGCACGCCTGGCTTTGCAGAAACTGGCGACGGCAGTGGCAGGAATGCGGAAGCCCCTCCCGAAGCTGATTCTAGAGCAGGAGACCGGATTTGTGGCGATCGTGTATTCAAGGGCGCTAGGGCTGGCTTCTGAAACGTGGTCGAGCTTACCGATTCTGGGAGCTCGAAATTCTCAATGCTATCTGCGGCCATGGGATCCGATCCTTCTGGAACACTAGACTTGTTCGCATTACTTGGAGAGGGAAGTCTCATAAGCGAGGCCGGCGTTGCGGGAGAGGGCTTCCCTGTTGGGCGAGGGGTTGCACTTGAACTGATTGTTGGTGTCGAACCGCCTTGTGGTTGAATGCATGGCGAGGGCTTCGCCGACCGTGATTTCGGCAGAGGCGGCGGCGGCATATCCGACAGTCTCTCTGGAGAAACCGAGCTGTTCTCAGAATCTGGTATGCCCGGTGTAGATGAGTTGGAGGCATTACCGCTCGATTCTGGCATCTGGGGTCTTGCCGATGCTTGAGCACGTGGTTCTGCACGCTTGTCCGCCGTCTCAGCTAGTTCACTCAGTACCTGGGCATTCAGGAGCGGTGTGGACCCGGTCTTCTTTCGTTGCGGTTTCGTGATGGGTGATTTCCCAACACTAGCTCTAACCCGAGTCTTTGTTGCAGCACTCTTTCTCGGTCTCTTTGCCAGGTCTCCTGAGTTAGGGGTGGGCACTGGGTTTGGATTGCCTTCCGATTCTAACCCCTCAGGTGAGCTGGTGGCCGTAGCAGACATGCCCATATCAAACATAAGCATCGGGTCGGACTGAGCGTGTAGCGCAGGTGAAGTGAGAGGACTGAAATATGCGTTGGGCACTGTAAAATGCTGGTCCATAGGGAACTGGCTATCGAGAGGGGTCACTGCGGGAGAGACCAGAGGAGTGAAAGACATCTGTACGATGCATTAGCAAGAACCAGGACACCTATGCATAGGCTGGGTTTCAGGATATACCGACGTCTCGCTGTTGCTGCTCCTTCATCCTTTGAAAGTGTTCGTACACATCTTGATGCTGGTGAGGGGTCTGATCGGGCTGCTGGGTGTAGTATTGAAGATTGCCAGGTTGTATCTCTAGGCTTTGAGGGGTGGGCGGAACCATGTGAGTCTGTTGTTGAGCGAAGAAGGCGACCTGTTGCTCCTCCATATGTTGCTGGCGCTGTTGCATCTTTTGCTGCTGCAGGAACTGGATTTGTGCATCGATGTCGGAGAGCGCATCGCCCGGCGTGGGCGAAGGCATCATATTAGAGGACATCGCCGGGTTCGAGGGAGCGGTAGTCATGGGGTGCATTTGGTTATGCATGGCCGTCGACAGGAGGAGTGGTCCATCTGTTCCACTCATGGGCGTATCGAGTGCCTCGCGGTGTGTCAATTGCATCATATGCCCGCCATTTTGGTGTTGAAAATCGCCAAAGTCAAAGTGCAGCCCTTCTGAGAGGTCCTCGATGCCGTTCATGTTAAGGAATTGATGGAGTTCATCGTCGACGCCGGAATGTGTGCCGTGGGCTTGATCGTTCCATCCTGCCGACTCCATCATGGTGACAAGACGCCCAAGTAGTGGGCTTGCGGTGCGCTGGACGTGCCTTCGTGATGCGATGAGGGGATCCGGATCTGGCCGTGCCCTGTTGAAGAACAACAGGCACAGTGGCGCAGGGCGCTTCGCGTCGCAACCAGCAAGGGGTTTTTGCGCAAGATAGGGTGCTCTCTGGTATGTATGCAGTTATGTGTGTGTGTGTATGTACTGTATACAGTATGTGAGGTGAGGTCTTCTCTGCTCGGCGGGCCAAGTCTCCGATTGGTGGTGTGGACTAGGTTTAGCGTCTACCAAGGCTGTTATCTCGGTATCATTGGGCCAGTCACCCAGCTGACGTATACACAAAGTACTACTAATGTGTATGTAAATCTTATCGATTCGACATGTGGAGGAGCGAACTCCAGGGCTGCATCTCAATGCTGCATCTCACCTGCAGCTGAGGCCGCATTCCAGGCGTCAGCATTGTTGCGAGCCACCCAAGAGCCACCCAAGTATTGAAACTTTGAAGTTGTCTGACTGGGTTTGCTGGCCGCGGTGATGGATCATTATTCAAATCTGTAACTCGCAACAAATAGGAATGACTTGTTATGACGCGCATGTGCTCTTTTAATTATTCGGAGCAACGGGTCGAGTACCCGTACTACTGTGGTACAAATGCATAAATAATCTTGAGGTCGCCTCGTGTTCACGGGGTATTACAGCCAGCCCGCCAAGCTAAATACTTACTTAGTAGGTATATATGGCAGGAAGGAGACCCACGCGCGACATATTGAGCATGGCAGCACCCTTTCGTGAGCCACACCATGCAGTACCGGATTTACTACAAGGCAACACAAGGTATTCAATATGCCTGCTATGATGATGGCGAAGGTGGATGATTGATAGAAGCTTGCTTCCTTGTCTTAACGCCGGGGTAGAAAGGCTTCAACCCCAGACTACTCAACGTCAGCCCATCATGCCGGAAGGCTACCTAGATACACATAGATGTCTCCGACATTGTTTATTTACATTCCTACTCCGTCTCACTGTCCTCGATAATAGGCCTCCTTCTCTTGGCCGCTGCTGGTCGTCTCCTAACATCATCATCGTCACTTTCGGCGTCAGACAACAGGGATCCTCTGCCCTTCGCCTCGCCGGCCTTCTTCCCTCCTATTTGACTCATACTCAGCAGGTCATCATCACTGGCTTGACTCTGTATTGGGCCAGAAAATTCGTAGAACGGCTTCTTCTGCCCCTGTCCCTCCGAGCCTTCTGTCGCAGGAGGCGGCGACCTGGTCGAGGGTGGCATTGAACTGTCTCTCAAACTCGAGATAGGGACTTCATCATCGACCACGAAGTCTAGCAGATCAGCACCGCTGTCCGAGTCATCTCTTTCGTACAATTGGCTCGTCCTGGTACAGTCATCTCCGTAATCTTCAACAACAGCGTCGTTCCGGCACAACTTGCCTGTTCGTCCTCGCGCCCTAGATTTCGATTTCGGCCGCTGTGGTAGTGCTTGAGAAGTAACGCTCTCTTGTTCTTCTTCGGCGAACGGATCGCTATCTTCATCCTCTTCACCCCCAGAGTCGATGAAGGGGTTGGCTTTGGATCGTTGTCGGGATGCGGCCTTCGCCTTCGGGCCTGGCTTTCTCCGCTTTGGGGGCGAATCCTTTTCTTCGTCTTCAAGAGGATGCCGGGCCCTTTTGTTTGTCTGTATCCCAACCTCTGCGACATCAGCACCATCAATCTCCGCGTCGGACTCCTCTGCAAAGGCGGGAACAGTAAGCTCCTGAAAGCGAGATTGATCGCTGTCGCCGTAGGGCTGGTGGTAGATTCCTGCGGCTGACTGACTCTGAGCTAATCTCCTGAAAAGCTTCACACAGCGCTTCGTGTGTCGCCCGTGTTGAAGCTTGACAGTTGGGTTGAGTTTCCGCTGAGCCCTGGGATGTGCTGTTAAATCAGGACCGGTGATATCCTCTTCTGATGCGTGCCTGGAAGGAAGATTTCGGTACGCATAATTCAGCTCATCCATCTGTGCGTCGTTGAGAAATACTGCGTGAAGGTCCGGAATTTCAGCCAGCGTCTCGACTTCGAGTGGTTGTTTGGGACGAGACTTTGCGCCAGCTGATACTGGGCGTCCAAAGTCAGAAGCTTTTACAAACCCTGTCATGACACCGTCGGGCATGTGGAACTTTTTCTGTGTCGCCTTTTTCCGTGATGCAGTACTCTTCTTTGGCTCAGGGAGCGATTTGTTCTGAGTATTCTCAATCGGGATTTCTACCCAGCACTTGTCGACCTCAGGCTTGACATCCCGAGGGATTATTCTCGAGGATAGATCGTTGCGAAAGTTGAAGCGAGTCCCCTCGCAGATGAACCTCTGCATCGTCTCGTAGTTGTCTTTGGCCTTCCGGAACTGCTCCTCCTCTCTACCCTTCATGAGGAGCAGTGTAATATTTCCGGCACGTTTTCTGCCAGTCCGTCCCATGCGCTGCAGCATTCGAATTGGGGACGCCGAAGCATCGTAGCAGATAATCAAGTCGACCTGGCCAATGTCCAGCCCCTCCTCTCCAATCGATGTTGCAACAAGAACATTGAATTGGCCCGCCTTGAAATTTTCAATCGTCTCTATTTGTTGTTTCTGCTTCATTCCTTCGCTTCTTTTTGAGTCTGCTTGGCCGACAAAAATAGTGGCCTTGATCAAAGGCTTGTGCTTGTTCAGGGCACGGACGATTTCTTCGGCACTGTCTCGGTATTCGCTGAAGACGATTGCCCTGGTGCTCGACCCTTGACCGGCGTCCATGAAATGGTTTAACAGATTCTCGCATAAGTAGGAGAGCTTCGGATGGCCAACAAATCCGTCTAGTCTCTGCCATTTGTCGATGGTATCCATCATTTCCTGAAAATTCTCATCCTCGAGGATCTGCCGCCTATATTTGGGGGCTTTCGCGCCCTTCTCTTCCGTTTCCGACCTGAAATCCAGCAATTTGTGGTGGAACGGGGCAATCCCGTGGAAGTTGAGTAGCTTTATTGCGTGTGCCAGGCTCTGTAGAACGGTGAAAATGCTCATGATCATCCACTTGGTACCCTGGTTGGCGTGTTTCCCTGCTCCAAGGCTCCATTGGTTCTGTGATGCTCGAAGCCCCATCACTGTCATGGACATCGGGTCTCGAGCTGCCCACTTGTTGGCCTGAGCGAGTTTGCTGCAGAGCGGCTTCAAGGCTTTGGAAAACAGCTCTTGAAGTAACAACATCTCATCCGAAGGTTCCAATACAACCTGATTGATCTCGCGCGAATGGACATATTGACGAATATCAATGGACTCTTCCGTACGAATCTCAACAGCGGAGATACCAAGGCTGTCGATGACTGCTTGTACGCCCTCGACCGTTGAGCCAGGGGTTGCTGTCAGGGCCAAGACTCGAAAACTCTTGTTGAACCTCCGTATGAACTCAACCACCTTGACATAGGCGTAGTCTCCAGTTGCACGATGCGCTTCATCAATAACGAGTAACGCTATCGATTTCGGATCAGCGTATCCCTTTGACAGGTCATTCTGCAATGTTTGTGGTGTCATGAAAAATAGCCTTCTCTGTTCCCACTCGCCTTCGCGTAAGGACGGTGCAGTCTCGCCGGTCAAGAGTGTGGCTTGAGATCGGGGAATACCTGCTACATTCAAGCATGCTTCGACCTGTTGCGAAGCAAGAGGCTTGGTAGGGGCGACGAATACTATCTTCGCTTTCTTGGTCCAGCGGTAATAATTGAGCATCACCGTGGCCGCGATGAATGTCTTCCCCAGACCTGTCGGTAGAGCGACTAAAGTATTGTTGAACAGCCCATTCTTCACAATGCTGAATTGATAATCACGAACTGGGCCGAGGTTCGTAGGATAGACCCAGGTCTTCAGAGCATCATGATCAAGAGAGTGGTGGGTCGGGACCTCCGGGGGTAAATCAGCCCGGTACACCCTCCTGGACGGAGCTTGTGACTGAGAATCTTCCTTGCCTTCAAGAGCATTTCCCCAAAGAGTTGTCTGGCGGAAATTTTGTGCCGAATTGGTCGCCTGCGCCTGACCTAAAGGTGCTGAGCGTGGTGGCAACCGGGCATGCGCATTGGCCCTTGGTTGTGCAAAGGAGTCGTCAAAGTCCTCTGCAAGCAGGTCGTCTATATCATCTAAATCGATGACGTTGTTTGGATCCAAGGGAGCCTTTCGAGGCGGATAAATTCCATTCACAGTACTTGAGCCATGTCGCGAGCCCGAGGATGCCTCATTATTGCTTGACACTTTCCCTGATATTACTTTTGACGTGCTTGTTCCAGAGGAAATGGCTGCTGAGGGGCGATCTTGGGAGGCCTGCGTGAGAGCGGTAATGAGATCCTCGTCGGCGATATCGTCGTCCCAGTCATCGGAGTCCATATTGCCCAAAGTCCTTGTCACTGGACTTCGAAAAATGAACGGTGACCCTCGAGATTCCAGGCAAAAAGCCGCTGAGTTGAAGGCATTGATACACAGATATGGCTTGTGTTAAAGTCCTGTCGTCAACTTGGAAAGCACGTTTGTCAAGCACTTGCTTCTTCATCTACCTGGGTAAGGAGCGCGACGCGCATCCCTGCCCCATGAAGCTGCTATTGCTGGGGGGGCCTGAACGGCAAAAAGCACGACTGCCACACCAAGTCACGACCACACGTGGACCCCCACTTGACTGCTAGATGACTCAGCCAGTATCTAGCAAATCAAACGTTGAAGTTTGGGCAGGCATCAGTCGCGTTTGTGACTAATCAGCCACTTACAGCCCCGTGCGCTCCGTGCGCTCCGTGCGGCCAGTGCTAGGCAGCTCTAGGGACCGCCTGACTGTCAGACGCAAAGACGTGGGGCAGGCCATCTCAGGGCGATCAGTTCTAAATCCATAGCCGGCCGGCCGCAAGCAGCGCTTTTCTTAACTTCTTCCCAAAATCACATTGAAACCACCATTGTTCACACCAGCCGACACTAGGCAACCTTACCTTCTACCACTTTCAATTTCAGGACCAAAGTCACCCGGCCATTGTTCTCTATTCATGGTACTTTCTACTGGCTCTACAAACGGTTTCCTTCCCACCCTTCGTCCCGGTGCCTACAAGGACCGAGGCCAAGCCCACTTCGTCACCCCTCCACCAACCTCCTCCCTTCAACGAACTCTCTTTAGGTGACGATCGCATACTCTCGAGACGAGAACTCCACGACATATCACCACACAATCGCTTCGGATATCGCGCGATCAGTTCTCACATACCTTGCCCACATCGTCCCGTCGACCCATCACCGACATTCACAATGCCGCCAACCGGTCCCCGAGCTGGTGCTTCCACCACCACGCGACAAACTCGATCCTCTACGGGCGCATCTCGACCTTCTGCTCGGGGCGGAATCGCAAAGCGCGGCCGCGGCCCCGCACCACGAGTTGACCGCGATGGAGATCTTGTGATGGACGCCGCCGCTGGTAACAAGTCAGGCGCGGGCATCAACAAGAACACCTCTTCGACACGACGCGGTACCACACGACCATCTGCTCCGAAGGCAAATACACGACTTCAGCAGAACCTGGCTCGACAGTTGGGCGGAGATACTTCACAGGTCCCCAAGGCCCCTAGCGCAGCCAGACTGGCAGCCAACAACACCACGCTCAAGATCCTGGGTGTGAACTCAAGCAAGGCTGCCAGCAATCCTGACAAAGGTGAAAAGAGACTGCTGGAGTTCCTAGAGAGAAAAGCATCAACCATGAAGGGCCCCAGCCGTCGTCATGTTACGATTAAGAAGGTATGTCAAGGTATCCGATGCATGGGTACGGAGGGTTATGCAGCGTCGCCTACAGCCATCCTCGTTATTTTTCCTGGACGTCGCAGGATGAGAAGACAATCGCAATCCGCCAACCGTCGCTCCTACCTTTCCCATGAACCCAAATTATCTCCAAGGTCTTCTACCTTGCTAACATCCATTAGTCACTTGTCGAGGGTGACTTTGTCTACGTACTGGCCAGCAAGCTAGACGCCGAAGAGATTCTCAAGCTCAATGGCTTCATCTTCGCTGGAGCGCAGCTCACCATAGCCAAGAACGACGATGGCTGGCCACAGGCGGAGAAGAGCGGATCTATGTCGCTTTCAGACAAAGCACGACAAGACAAGATCAAGCTGCAGCAAGTCCTGGAACGCCGATACAATCCCAACATAAAACTTCTCGACCTGTCTGCCCTTGGCCAAGACCCAACTCTCACCGAGATGGGACTGTTCCAAGCCAAGAACACGGCTGAGAAGACCTTCAAGGTGCTTATGGTCATCTGCCAGGAACTATTCAAGACCGCCCAAGCGAAGCGTGATGCGATTGAGAGCATATCCCTTGCTGGCAACAATGTCGATTTTGTTGGCCAAGTATTCGATCTTGCCGAGACCTTCCCCGACCTCAAGCATCTCGACCTCAGCAACAATCACTTCTCGAACCTGAAGCAATTGAACAAATGGCGCGGTCGCTTCAGACATCTCGAAACGCTGTTGCTCAACGACAATCCCATCATCCAGGCCGAGCCGAACCATGCTGTCGAGCTCCGTGACTGGTTCCCAAAGCTGCAAAACTTGAGCAACACACAAATCAGAACTGCCGAAGATATCGCGAGGGAGGCAGCGAAGGCACAGCCGAAACCGATTCCTCAGCGAGGTACCGACTTCCGTGACGTTGCTGGTCTTGGAGAGCAATTCCTTCGTCAATTCTACACCTTGTACGACACGAATAGGGATGAATTGTTGGCGACCTTTTACGACGAGTACAGTACCTTCACTCTTGCCGTTGTCACTGGCGGCCCCAAGGACGGCGATACCGCTGTGCTTCCGTGGGCACCCTATTTGTCGTTCTCCCGCAACCACCAGCGGATTACGACACAGGCAGCGCGCTTCCAGCGATATACGAAGGGCATTCAAATCCAGGAGGTCTGGAAAAAGTTGCCAGCCACGCAGCATCCGGAGCTGGCGACCAATTTGGACAAATACATCATCGACTGTCATCCTATGAAAGGCCTGCACGACCCCATTAATCACAAGGTTGCTGGAGAGGATGGTATGATCATCACCATGCATGGTGAATTCGAGGAACTCGAGGCCAACACTGGAAGGACTGGCAAACGCAGCTTCTCCCGCACTTTTGTCATCGGCCCTGGTCTCCCCGGCCGAGGTGTCATGCGCGTTGTTAGCGACATGCTCTCGATTTCGCCCTGGGCACCTGTCCCTTCCGTGGCCATTTCAGCCACCGCTCCGGAACCAGCCCCGGTTCCAGTCCCGGTCCCGACTTCGGCCCCGGCTCCTGTGCTCTCTCCCGAGCAACAGCAGCAGTTGATGGTTGCCGAGCTATCCAAACGTACCACCATGAACGGCGACTATGCCAAGATGTGTCTGGAGACCGCGGAGTGGAACTTTGACCGAGCGCTGGCAGTGTTCGAGGAGAAGAAGGTGAGTACAAGGACTATCTTTATGAACGGCGCTATTAGTAGGATTAGTAGCTGACCATGTACCCAGTCTGTTCTTCCACCTGAGGCATTCATGCAGGTGTGAGCTGTTAAAAAGCTACGTCGACATAACTTTGCGCCCATTGATGGCCACTTGGCTTCATGGGCAGCAACGATACAACGAGCCCACCCCTTACACAACAGAGATACTTTACCTTAGCATTACGGTTTCGCAAGGCGGCAAGGGGAGGAGGGAGATTGGAAGGGAAGGTGCAACATTGGGTTTGCGGAAGGGTAGGAACTGGATTCATTGCGGCATCAGCGACAGGCAGGGAGGAGTTATTTGCTTGGTCACAGCGCAACAGCGCTTATATACCGCGAGAGCAGGGAGAAAAGGGTTATCATGTTGAGACCCGGCCACTAGAACGATATCGAAAGGCCTGACGAAGCTTTCGCGGCTTTAGTTTCGGGTGTAAAATCAAAGAATTGTGAGGAGGTCATATCCTCTCAAAGCACACATCACACTTCGTAGTCACATGCAAGTGAAATGAACAGACTTTACATTTGCCCAATGGAGGCGACGAGGGCGTTGGTTCAATGACGCGCGCGTTCCGCCGGTGGACATGTGAACATCAACCTACCTAGGTGTGCAATGCTTGACAGCGGTTCAATGGTTGGGGGAAGTTCCCAATTCAATGTGGTGCCCAAGCTGCCGGGCGCTTACAATATCACCATTGGCATCTGCATTTCCCAATCAACGATCCGGGCCGCGACCACGACGCACATGCGCTGATCTCGCATGGCGGCTGGCTGCAGCCACCGATCACAGACAAGGACCAACTGTTTTGGTTTTTTTCAACGGGCAGTGGATAATTGATGATTGACAGCCACTTAACCACTCGGTCTGTTCCGTTCGGGTGATCACCACCTGGGCATGGATAGGGTATCGGGAGAAGGGGGAAAAGACAGCGCGTGGCGCAAACGGGCCGGCATGATTGATGATGATCGTCGGTTCAAGGACGAACTCATCAATTCACCTTTCCCAGGAGATCCTGAATTACACTACACACGTGGGGACTTCTGTTGATCATGGTGCCAGGTCCCGGTGCCTGCATACGCAGTACAACTGTGTATGTAATCTATTCTGCATTATCCTACATACGATCACGTCGATGGGTAGTTGAGCAACTAGGTGGGAGTGGTGGGCTTGGTCTGTCAGTCGTCAACGACCTTTTCTTATATCCAGGAACAATTTTAGGATCAGGAAATAGTGCATGTACTCCACGAGAATGACTGGTAAACCTGGTGGTGAAATGGAGTCATTATTCCCGCCAAGAAACAAGCGGAATACCATCCTCATGCGGCTACCAAATTTGAGTCCCACACAGAACTTACGGTCTCATCCGAGCTTACGTTTGGATGAACATGTACTGACTGGCCCCTGCCTCCGTACACTCGCACACTTACAAACTTGGACCAAGCAGGAAACCGAGCCGTGCCATCGTCGGCGACAGAAGTTTGGGGGCTGGTACTCCGGGGCTGCTTGGGCTGCTTTGCCAGCCTGGATCCCGCCTCATGAATCCTCATCCTCCCGAGGTCGACGGGGTTCGTCACCTGCTCATGGTATTACGACGACGTGCGTCAAAAAGCCCCCATAATGGAAGTTTCTGGAGGAGCTGCCCAGATAGCCCCCAATGCTTGGGAAACATGCCAATGTGTTTGTACTACAGTACAGGCTTGAGTACTTATGCAAGATGATGATGATTCTGATGATGACTGTTCAATATGTTTCACGGATCATCGGTTATCTTCCTGTAAGCTGCTTGCCATGTTGCGTTAGATCAGGGGTCGGCGCGCATGGGTGTTTTGCAACCAGTGTTTCACTTAATTCCCCATTTGAGGATCATAGCAGAAACACCACCTTTGTGTAAAACAAAAATTACGAACGAAGCGGGGAAATACTCCCAATTCATCGCAGCGTTTCCCGGTTGCCGACCCGGAACTAATTAACAGCCCGAGGCTTGAGCGCGCCGTGTGCCGACGATGCTTGCTACCATCGAAAGGAGATCGACTCGAAGGAGGAGGTGGAGGATGAATGGATGGATGGCATATCTATGTACTGTATGTTTTTCAATCGGCTGACACTGCATCGTTAATGGGTCCATCTTGAGAGGAGTTCCAGCAATTGGCACGGAGCCTGCCCTGGGTCTGAGATGGAAACACGGCGTTTACATTATATTACAAAGCGGTTACTGTGCCTTGGATTTCTACTGAGATGTCATTATGAGATGCCAAAGTTCCAAGGCTGTTGACAGACTTCAGTCAGTTACAGTAACAGTGGCTGTAGCATTCACGTAGATATTTACACCGTAAATGGCGATTATATCGCTAAAAGGGTTGAACCACGAGATCAGATGATTCCATCTCATTATCGACCCCCATCACCGTCGCCCCCTTTTTCGGTTTTTTTCTTCTTCTTGCTCTTTCTCGTTCTAGTTCCGTCGGACACGGACTCTGATAAGGTGTGGCCGTGTGGCAGTGTGGGTGGGAAACGAGGGCATCAAAAATATCTGGCTGCATGTAACCTGCAAGGGGCGAGTACATTTGCGCCGTGGTGGAGTAGTGTACCATAATATGCCTAACCTGGTACAACGGTACCTTGTCATCTCCGCCCCTGCAGTGGTACCAGGGGTATCTCCCCCATCACAGCTACATGGGCTGGGGCCAAATGCGCGCCTCATTGGCGATGGACTTGGCCCCAGCTCGTCGCATGCATGGTGATCCCTCCCATGGGTCCCTTGTACCTTGCAGTTGCGGTGCTTCCAGTTCGCCAACCATGGAATTGATTGATCCCTCTTTCGAAAATACCTACATACCTACCTACATTGCCTGACTGCACACAGTAGCAGAGTAGGTGATGCTACCACACACACACACACAACGCCGCAACTCTGGTTGTGTCTGTCTCTCTATCTTTCCCCTCTCTTGATACACATACACACATACACAGTACATGTCTAGGTAGCTTCTATAGTCCCCAATGCCCGCATCTATCTACTGCAATCTCGCTGCTGGTCACGCTTCATCCACTCTCCAACATAGCCTGCGACGCTCCTACTTACTCATCCGGTACTCACTCATCAAACTACGAGACTACAGTACCAGTCGGGTCCGAGCCCCGAGACTTCTCGCCGTCTAACAAGTCAGGGCCTCGGCCAACAAGAGTGCAGGGCGCGCATCTCCACGCTGGAACCAGAGCACTTCAGGGTTCGAAAAGTGGATCGGACACGGACATTCCTGCGACTGCAATACGGGTTACGGAGTACATACCGTAACTTAGGTGCGGATATCTATCCCCAGAAAGGGCAGAGGCCCCCGATCCTGGCACGCCTCGACACCCATTCCTGTGCCCAAGGCTTGACTCTCTCTTTCTCTCCGTGTGTGTGTGTGGGTTATGTGTGAGTGTGCGGGTGTGACTTTCCTCCCTTCCTTCCAACACTGATCTACCACCGACCCGGAATCACGTTCTTTACCTACACCTCACCTTACCCTACCTTACCTTTAAACCTTGCGGACCATCCAAAACTCCATTCTATCAGCAGATCTTTAACCTTTACTGGACTGGGGACAGGTCCTCAACTCCGCTACCTACGTCTTTGTAGTCAACTATCTACTATCTTCAATTCTCGACCAATTTCACGACCTACAACGACAGTTTAGGCCCCCATTTCAAGACCTCCTCCCCCTTCGCAGCTGAGGCCGACCTCTGGACAACAAACACACCCCGTATCTCGAGGATCTCTATTTCGACCCGATTGATTCAGTTGTTGTCTTGTCTTGTCACAACTGTCAACCAACTGTGCATGACTTTACTATTCTTTTGCCACTTAAAGATACCCCTTTCCGCGATACCATCGCCCCAGCTGTCGCAGGCCGCCTTCATTTGCACCGCCTCACTCGAATTGTCCAAGCTTGTCGTTGACCCCGCCGAGCATTTCATTTCATGTTACGACCGGATCGACTCGCCATGCAATTGTGTTGACAAGGTCACCCGTTCTTGAGGTTTTCCTTCTTGTGCTAATTAGCTGCTCACGCCTGGTTCGATCTTCAAAAGAGACCCCCTTCGATTTTACGATTTTTCACCATGTCTATGGGACAACCTCAGCCGGAGGTTGCGTTGGACGGCATATGTTCCGTGTTATATAACAACACCTTGTATACATATTCAGCCAATGCCTTTCAATCGCTGAGTCTGGAAACAGGGGCGGAATGGCAGACATTGAAGCAAGGGGAGTCTGTGTCAGGAGCTGCTTGCGTCGGGTCGAGTACGGGCCTCTATGTCGTCGGAGGAACCGGCGGCTCGGACGGATATGAAGGGCTTCAAAAGTACACGTATTCAACGGGTACCTGGGAATCCATCACTCCCGTTGTCACCGTCACCAAGAATAGGACTGGGCACGGTGCCGTCTATCTCGAGGGCTCCGATTCGATAGTTGTATATGCCGGCAGCCAGGATGGGAGCACCGGCCTCTCAACGCAGACCTTTAGCATCGCTGCCTCGGAACCATATTCCGTCCTCGCGTACGAATCCATGGGTGCCCCGCCAACAAACAACCCCATACTGCTTGCATGGTCCGATCAACAAGCTGTCATGGTTGGCGGTAGCACAACCAACACTCAGGTCATGTTATTTACGGTTGGCGCAGGGTGGTCCGACTCCGGAGCAACGCTGGCATCTCCCCTGAGAACAGGCAGTGACCCTTGGCAGGCTGCCGTTGTCACTGGTGACGACGGCTCGAAAAACCTGTACACATTCGACATGTCGGTGTCGCCAAACGTGGCCAACCGAACCGTCCTGATTGATCAAACTGGAGCTCCCGTTTTGAACGCTGTTGCCGTCACGAAACGGTCCGACGAGGAGGGTTGGGGCGAGGAGGATGCATATGAGCGCAGGGCGGTCAGTTTGACGCAAAGCACTTGGCCAACTTACAATGGCACGTACGCATCTACAGCCACCCGCAGCAATTACGCCTCCGCGGACTCTAGTGATGGGAAAGTTGTTCTTTCGGGCGGTAACACGGAGGATGTTTTGTGCATTTTCAACGGAAAGGAAAACAGCTGGTTGAATGCGACAGAGCTGCTTGTATCCGACCAGAAACCTTTGACAATGTCTTCGACATCAACGGCAACCTCGTCCTCCGCTACCGCTACATATACTTCAGCCAGTGGTACATTGAGTGCCTCGAGTCCAGCAGAGACAACGGCGGCAGCAAGTACTTCGTCTTCCGGCGGCTCCAAGTCGTCCTCATCTCATTTGAGCAGCAACGGCGTCCTGGGCGCTGTTCTCGGTTCGGTTGGTGGTGTTCTGGTCTTTTTGATACTCGTCTACTGCCAGATCCGAAAGCGCAAGAGGAGACAGGACTTTATCCAGGCTGGTCATGCCAGAAGGGCTAGTGGCTCATCAGGAGAGCCGGAGAAAGACGGAATGGCCATGGCAACGGAGAGCTTCCCGCGGTCACCAACAAACGGGACGTTCATGCGCGGACATCAACCCAAGGGCTCCACAGGCTCATTCTCATCAATGGCCATTTTGATGGGCAGGGGCAAGGACTCGAAGGAAGGTGGCCAGAGGCCCAGTCTCGGCAACAAGCAATTCAATGACCCAATGTCTGGTATGGGCCAGGCAGGACCTATGCCTCCTAGGCCAACCTACCTCCAACCAAACGGCAGGGATGAGAAGGGCGTGTCTTTCGCGGCTGACACGGCGGACCCCCGAGTCGCATCTCGCGTGCCAGCCGATCAGCAGCAGGATGGCATGCGCCGCAGCTCCGGTTGGAACCGTTACTGGTCCGGGGACAGTGCTGCTCTGAATATCCTTGGCTATGGCAACGGCGGGCAGCACAACGGACCGCCGCAAAGCAAGCGGAACACCGTCGCCTCCGAAGGCTCTCACTACTCGAGCACCACCCGCTCTATCAACCCGCTCCACCGCGTCACACAGGACAGCGTGACGGTCCCACCACTCAACGTCGACGGCCGCCCGCGTTTCAGCCGTGTCAACTCGGCATCCCCGACAATCAGCAACTACCCCACAGCGATCCGGCACCACATGAGCGCCGAGATGGACGAGCGGCCGTCTAGCTCCCACTCGGACATCTCGGGCTATTCGAGCGGCATACCCGCCAGCGTCCAGGAGTCCTGGGACCCGACCACGGCGTACGCGTCGAAGCCCTGGACCGGCGGCCGGGCTACCTCGAGCATGTACAGCAACGCCTTCCCGATGCCGCCCAGCACGCCGACGAGCCAGCGGCCGCCTATGCCACAGAGCATGCCCCGTGGCATGAGCCAGCAGCCTCAGCTGATCCGGGCGCATACTTCCGATATGAGCTGGTTGAACCTCGGGGCCGGAGAGCAACAACGACAACGCGATTGATTGCGGCCACAGTACGAGTACAGAAATTCGCTCTTGTCTGTCCCTTTCCCTACAATACAGCGGTTTCATGTGTTTAATTTGACGACTCGACGCCCATTTCTTATACCCTACTACGAATCTTTTTTTGTTGTTTTCCAACACATTTTGTCCGGCGACAGCATTTCCTAGAGCTCTCGTCCACCTATAGACAAGACGGGAGACGGGGTGGAAAGGACATCGGGATACGGAGGCTGGTGATACCACCCAGCAGGACTTTCATCACCTCGATAAGCCTACATTGCTTTAGCCACTCACTCACTCATTTCACTCTCATCCTCGCTATTTGGCAACCATCTGGCTACTACTGACCATTTTCGGCCAACAACATACATGTCGGCACTCATCTTGACACCCCACGAGTGCTTCAAGGCATTCGATATCTCGACCTTACGGGTGTTGCATCACACAAATGTATTATAGGTCATGTTTCACTTCTGCATTGCATATATTCTGCACGTTTTTTCTGTATCATTTTATGGCCCCGGTTAGGTCATACATAGACATTGGCTCGATGCTCCATGATACCACGCACACCTCTTCAAAGTGTTGCGTTGATCGACCACACTCACCTTTTCGCATATGTTTCATTTCAAAAAGTTCTTTTTTTTATTGGTCAGCTTAATTTGGCCGCTGCAGTTGGGACGTTAGTTGAGGATGGGAGTGCAATTGGGGGCTTGTTTTGGGGGGGAGGGGGGGCGATCGGTGTCCGATTTTATTTGGGGGAGAACGTGGGATGGATGTCTCTTGAATGTCCCGGTGTCCAGTTGAGGGAGGTGGAGGGAGAAAACCTTTGTGTGTCCTGTTACTATGTCTATATCTTTGTACCCTCTTGTATGTTGAAGTATATAAGCGGTGAGGTTGGGGTGGGGGAGAGGGGTTTAAAACTCTAGCAGTTCCCAAATGTGAACATATTCTGAAAGAATACCACCGATGATGAAACTTTGTCTGCCAGTTCTGCGTGACCAACCAAATGCGACGACCTCTGACATGATCGGCATCCCGATGTTGCTCTGGGAAGGTTGTAACGGGGGGCATCGCACCATTGCCCCTTGACATGTCGTAGCAGCAACCCACGCGAACATGGGCGCATCGTGCCACGCTGACAGGACTCGTTCGGCAGTCATATCGACGAGAGCATCATCGTTGTCCTCAAGGCGATGCCCGTCTGGCCCTCAAAGGCAGCGTCGCAAGTTCACCAGCACGGGCAAGAGCATACGTGGATCGGAGTCGCTCAGCTTTGTTTGCCGACACATATCTTCAATGCAACCAAGGTCGTATGTCGTATTATATGTAACCTCTGGCAACAGCATACCATCTCTAATCGGATTCCAGTTTGCTCCACGATGAATCAAATACATAAATGCCTTGGTAGATGGTGCGATTTCGCGGTAGGCAGACGTTAGAACCGGATGAAGACGTGATAGATCATGTATATTATCAATTTATGTACTGTATTGTAGCAAGCTAGGATGCATATCGAGCCTTCCACCCTCCGATGAGATACGGCGAGCCACAAGACTACTACCGACTTTCCCCTCCAATCGTATCGCCACTGGGCTATCTGTACACCCAGGTGGGCAGTCTCGTGTTCTCGAGGTTTCGTCTAGAAATCAGGCCAGTACCTGGCAATCACCCACCGGCTTGAGAGCCCGAGGGCAAGTGGCAATGTCTAGTCGGCCACTTGGCCAGACTCTGACGTGGTAAGTGTATGCCACCTCAATATACTGGATGATTCGAATTGCGGCAACTGGTATATGTGTCGGAGGAGCTCAGGCAAGAGCAGTCCCAAGGAACAGTCCTTTCAGACACATGCCGCTGGAAGCAAGCCGTAGCCATCCATAGGGTCGACAGGAGTGCAATGCCATCCCTCACCCGGAGGGCAGCTTCTTCCCGTCACATCACCAGATAGCAATCGAAGACCATCAACAGAGGAAAGGCCATCCCTCCCTCGTGAGCAGTAAACTATGATCATGGTTAGCAGCCATCCCGCCAAAAAGCGTCCACACATGATGCGAATGTATAACAATAATTCCCCAGAAGAACCAAACCATCAGAAACCCAGATTTTAAAGCACTACCACCCCCGCCCCTCCGCCTCTCCACGTCCCACCGCGACCCCCGCCAGCATATGACGATGCAGGCGTTCCAACTCACATGGAAGGGTAGGGATCGGGGGACATGCGGACGGAGTCAGCCGAAGGGGCCCGTTCCCAGCACCCCAGACACAACACACACACACCCCTAACGAGAGGGATGAATGTGGTATGCCCAGAGGGAAGGGTCGAGGCCCGAGAGCAGTCTCAGACGGCTCTTCCTAATATGAGATGTAGGGTTGTGAAAGAATTCACTCATCATTGAATAAGGTATAAAGGTAATCGGGGAAGAAAATATTCGCATCACAGAGTAGTGGACAAAGAGGGAAAGAGCTCCAGCTTACCTGTTGAGATGGTGTTTGTTGATGGGCAAGCGACGCCGCGTGACGGTTTGAACAGCCAGCGGCGGTGGTCGTCGATCGCCCATCAACCCGTCGATCGACGAGAAAGAACAAGAAAGCCAGCTGTCATGTCGACAATGCGAATGCTACGCCTCGCAACAGTTAGTTCGTGGAAAACATGGCTGTGCCGGCAAGCCCCAAGTTGCGGAGGTTGAAGGTTGGGGCAAGCTTCGCAGCTTGGTGTGTTGTTGCAGCTTGGAAGTTTGCGCGTGTTGGGCGGAAAAAGCTTTCACTTGAGCGGGACCAGTTGAACAGGCTGTCACGTGGGGCCTGTTTTGAGCCTCAAAAAGCGGGCCACTGAACCGGTGCGAATTAGTGGGGCTCGCCAGGACATCTTACAGCACTGCCCCTTCTGAATGCACCCCTCTAAGTCCTGTGATACAGACGCACCCGGGCAGCTAGCAGCGCTAGGTAGGTACATCGCTACATCCACACATGGGACAACAGAGCACAGCATCTAATGGAGAGACCTTTTTGACTTCAATCGTCTTGTCTGATTGTGAGAGGCATGTTCTACCTGTTCCATATGTTCCTACCGTCCTATTACCCAAAGCTGAAGAAAACAAGAAAAAGCAAAACCGCTAGCACGTGTAAAACCAGTTGGGCTGCTCAACCAGCCCTGTCGAAGTCTCATCCTTCCTCAATATCTTTTCGAGTTTTCGTCGTAACAAGATGGAAAGGATATCAAAATAAAGGCATCGAGCAACCGGAAATAAGCAAACCACTTTTCAGACAAGAAACATATGTTTACAAGAACAGCACAACTCAATCATGACCATCTCGAAGGCGCTGCTGCCAGTCTGTTGCCATCACTATCCATCACCAACTTCGTGAAATCGTAACACATGATGACAATCTGCCTTAAATGGCCAAGAAGGCTGGCAAAAAACCTCGCCAAGTTCAGAGCGGACAACTAGTCCCAAATGGAAACAGCCCGATTGATTATATGTATCGGATGTTACCATTCGTTCGACTGTGTCCCACCGGCAGTTTCCTTTAGGTCGTCTCTTTGAGCGACGGAACTGTTCAGTGCTGGGAGCCGTAACCGTAGTTATTGGCGGCATTGGTGGACCAGTCTACACCCCAGAACTCCTGAGAGTTGGGCTGGGAGTAGCCTGCGGCAACCGAAGGGATCTCGTTGCCAAACAGCGGCGGCTGACTGTAGGCCAAGGACTGCTTGGTTTCGTCGGTTGGCGGGAAGAGGAGGAAGTCCGAACCGCCTGTCAGGTCGACCTGGACATCATCGAAGCCTTCGTCCACGTCTGCCAGAGAATGAGGAGTGAAAAGCATCGCGTTGCCCTGCCCAACAGGCGAGATATGCGGAGCGGGCTGCGACTTCATGAGCTCCGCCTCCGTGAACGCCACAAACTGCTGGACAAGGTCCTTATTGAACGTGGGCGATGGCACTCGCGCCTGGTTCGCACTGTAGATGTCGTCCCACTGATAGTCTGTTGTCGACGCATCCTGGAAGGTAATGGAAGCACTGTCCAGGCCAGGGTCTGTGATAGGTGTGGTGTGATCAACCGGAGAGTACTCGGAGTATTCCATGGGGTCCATAGGGTCCATGTCCAGTTGAATTTCATGAGGCAGGGTATTGAAGTTGAACCCGGCATCCGGCATATAGGTCGGGAACTCGATTCCGCTGGGCTGGTAAGGAAGCCGCTCCTCAGGAGGTGTCGCCATACCAATACTGGGGTTGCTGATGGGAGTGGGCAAGCCTTGGATTTGAGGGGTCTTCTGGACGACACTGCCGGCTTTGCTCGCAGTTTTCTTGCCGCCCCCGTTTGTCTTTGTCCGCACGTACTCCCAACCATGAGCCTTCTCCATGTGCTGCTTGCAATTGGACTCCCGCTTCGACTTGTAAGGGCAAGGAGAGAACATGCACCTGTACATGGGCGGGTCAATCGAGTGTTTGTCGTTGCAGTGACGATCCATTTCCTTCTCTGTGGGCCAGCCATAGTCGTGGTACTTGCAGGTCTCAATAGGGCACTTCCAAGGGCGAGAGTGGGTCTTCTCGTGTTTAGTCAGATCGCATGGTCGCTTGAACTCTTTGTTGCATCCAGGTTCGCGGCACTTCTTGGGTGCAAGCTCTTCGGGGCTTGCATTCTTCTTCCGTCGTGCCATGGATCGCATTATCTCGTCCTCATCTGCGGCCTCCTCGCTCGCAGACCGCTTGAACTTGAGAGCGCCTTTAGCTTCCTCATCGATCTCGATGACTTCTCCCGTGGCAAGGGAGACTGCCTTGCCATCCTTCTTCACTCGGACAAGCTCTGCAGGGCGGCCATTGATGTGAATGCCGCCATGCAGCTTGATCTCGTCAGACCTGGCCACGCTGTTAGTATTGGTTTGATTAGAAAGCAAGGGAGGGCGAGCATACGCATCCACATCCATGTTGTCTTCAGTAGATTTCTTGTCCTTCGCGTCAGCGAGTTGTTTGGCGTAGAGTTGTATCTGCTCCACGAGGTCGATAAAATAGCCGTTGGTGTAAGGCACGTCGCGAGGTCGTGTTTGTTCTCGGTCACTCAGGTACTCAACAGTCGCTTGGATGCACCGAACCGTGGTGAGGCAGAAGTCAAGGTACAGGTCGACGACTTTGGTGCTCTCCTTTGAAAACAAGGCCTGATAAGTATCACCCCGAACACCAGTGTCTCTTTGAAGTTCACTTACTGGAGCAATTAGTAGAAGCGTCTTCTCGAGGTCTCGAAGACAAAGGATCTCCTTCTCCTTGATCCTTCTAGGGCAGTCGATGACCAGAGGGTGGAAGGTCTTTAGTTGAGGCTTTGCAAGAAGCGGTTTCAGAACGTGCTCGCAAATCTTGTTGGTAGCCCGCGCACTCAGGCCGGGCATTGTAGTGGTCGAGGCGGCGGCCGATCGGGTGACGGTTGAAGCTTTGACTGAGGGCGTCTTTCCTTTCTTTGCGCTGGTTTCAAGACAAGCTTTGTCTTGCGATGTTCCGACGGAGGTACCGAGACCACTGTCTGAATCGTGGTGTCTCGCAGGGCGGCGTAGCGTGGAACGTGGACGCAAAACACGACGTTCCTTTCCTGGCTCGTCCAACATGGCGACCGAGTGCTTATGGAGGGCCTCGGGGTAGGGGAAGCTTTTGTCGACCAGGGTCTTGGGCGACGTTTCAGACTGGGAGGCCGTCAAGGTCTGATCGATGCTGTCAAGGGTCATGCGCATACGGCGACGATGGGCATCGATAACATCATCCAGGTTGGTCTGTGATCGTCGGGGCAGACACGGGGGTCGGAAGGTGGAAGTCTCTGAGCCAGGAGAGGTGGGAGAGTGGAAGGTGAGGCCCTTCCGGAGGGGCATGCTGGTCTTAAGGGCCAGCGACCCGTCCGGGTGAGTCGCCGGAGTCCTACGTGGGTTGGACATGTTGTGCCGGCTGGTGTGGGGTTGACAAGGACTTCAAGAACTTGAGTGGACGAGATGCTAGGTCAACTATCCGGGGGTCAGTAAATGTCTTGCATGTAAGGCTGAGCGAGAGGGGGGGGGAGGGTTCGGTGGGGAGTGAGTCACAAAGATTGCGTCGATAGACTGAATGGCCCGCACCAGATCTTGTCTTGTCTGTGACGACAGTCGGTGAGGCCAAAGATCGGCCGACTCACTCGGCTTGAAAACGGGGAAGGAGAAAGCAGTCTCTCATAAGAGACGATTGGAGGGCATGAATGGGATGGAAAGTAAACAAGGGATGTTCTTACACTGACAGCGAACCACGTCTTGAATAGAGATGAGAATTCTCAGGCCACCTTTCAAGGCCTGTGTCTGATCTGGTCTGTAACAATGTTGGATATCTTTGGGAGAATGAATATGTCCAGGTTTGCCCAACAATGCCAAGGACCTCAGTCGATGGGGATAGAGGCCAGATAAAACGCACGTCAAGCTTTGGGAAAGACGTGAGAAGACGGGGACTACTGTGGGACTGGAGCGGACGTTTAAGGAAGAAATGAGAAGTGTAGGATGTGTGGATGGCCAACGAGGCTCGAGTGTGAGACAGTTTGGCCCGGGTTGCAATCCGGGTCACCAAGCAGAGGCGATGGATGGATAGGATGGCTCGAGAATGGAGATCCAAATCAAATAAGGTGCGGCGGGCCTCAAGACGAGAAGTCGGCGCAGCGATGGACCTCGGGAGTAGTAGGGAAGAAGAAAACCACGAGGGACAAGAACGATGACAGATTGGAAAATGAAATGAGGTTTGGTTTGGTTTAGTTTGGATGATGACAGGAAGGAAGGGGGGGAGAGAGAGAGCGAGCTGTGGTCGTCCGGGTTGTAGTTTGGAGACTGGCTGACTGGCTGAATGGCTGACTGACCTGACCGGCTTGGAGGCTGGATCGTGCGGAAGGAAGTGGAGTGGAGACAGACAGAGAGAGAGCGCGGACCAAGTTTAGGCAACAGTCTTCGGTGACATCCAATGCGGCCTAGCGCAATGAGCCTTGAACTCCGCCTCGCAAGGATTCAAGTTTGGGACCAATGATAATCCTCTAATAACCCCCCTGTCGGTTCCACCAAGGAAATCGGGGGACCAACACGTCCTGCACCTTGACATTAAACATTGTTGTTGGTATGAATAAACAGTACATAGTAGTGCAGTGTAGTCTAAAGATCCCTACCGGTCTCATCAGTCCCGCTTCCCGAGACATGATTTGGGTTAGCAATAGTACCACCATGTTACCATGTAATCTCGTCATGAGGCTCTGCTCTGCTCTGTTCTGCTCTGCTCTGTCTGGCTTTTGACTCTGGTGCTCTGCTCCTCTCCTCTCCTCTCCTCTCCTCTCCTCTCCTCTCCGCAGTTGTTCTCCGCTGCTGCAGCTGCTGCAGCTGTCTAGTGACGTTCGAGTCGGAAGCTTGGATGACAATCAACCCCATCCATACCCCCCTCGAGTCCGTGATGACTCCCGAGGATCTACATTACATACCTACCTAATACAATGTTGAAGTGCCTGCTTGCTCCGTGGCGCACCGGTGGTGACTGCCCGGCCCGGTTCTTAGTGTCTCGATCTCTTACAAAGCCACCCATAGGTACTCTATGTACTCAGTAGTGTGCATTCTGCTTACATGCATTGGCTCATTACGTACTACATTAGTATATGCACAGGAATAATCTTTGCTGGCTATCGGTGGGTTCTTCTGTTGCTTCGTTGGCTCGGAATACTACATACTTCTGCGCGAGATCATCGTTATCATCATCATCATCCTCATCATCATCAATGCCAACCATCCTGCCGTCGTGGCAGCGTGGCATCTCGAATCATGTCAGTCAAGACTCAACAGTCCCCACTGTACCGAGCGGATGGTACCCGTTAACCCCGTTCTGCGGCCCCGAATAAGCATTGCCTGGCGCCACTCAGTGATCAGTGCCACACTTAAACACCCTTGCTACAGTACTATGTACATGGACGGCGCTATATCCGCCTGTATGTACATAGTAGTAGTAGAGATAGTAGATACGGGAGGACGGGGGTGATAAGCCCAATCAATCCTGTGCTCGTCCCCATTTCGCTAAGTAATCGTTCCATTCACCACGGTTAACTGGTTCGAATTGGTCCTTTTGTACGGTTCCACATTTTATCAACTTCCTTCATGGGCGAGAATGAGGAGACTTTGTGATCACCAGAACAACAAATAGTGAAGACAACGTTTGTGGTTCTCGTCTGCAAACAAAAACTAGTTACGAAAAGATCAGGGACAATCCGGTTATCATCAAGTGCTGGATCAACAGCCTCAGCCCCCCGCAGCCACAGTATTCCAAGAGTTGCTCAGCCACGCCATTGCCGTGACCTCACAGAGGACAATGCAGTGTAATCATGGTCTGATCCTCTTATCCAATGACGGTAGTGAATATCACTTTCTTTGTAAGCTAGTCAGACCTTTCTGAAGCAGATTTAATGCACTCGTGCGGCCCAGCAGCATCCCCCCCTCCCTAACAACCAAGGAATAAAGGACATCTTGTCCTGGAATACGGGGTGTATGGGGGAGTCACGAGCAACGCC
>LKEA01000002.1:2117119-2171131 GCA_003795315.1 Cytospora schulzeri
GGGGGGGGGGGTAGCGTGTTTGGCATGTTTGGCCTCAGTGCATATTACACCCATCCTAACGCGGCATCAAGTAAGTCATGTCAATTTGTCCTCAACCGAGGTCCTACATACGCATATGCGCCATGGCACAAAGTAGACAAGTAATGCTCATCTTGGCAACATCTCTTTGGAGCCTGTGACGTGGTGACACCAGAAAAAGGCCGAGTGACCAGTCTCTGCATCAAATGAGTGCGTCTGGTCTGCGCATATGCGTGCTCATACATCCTAGGTCTATACTACATCGACTCCTCCTGGCCTGGATCTGCGTTGCTCCACCAGTAGGGCTGCTTCACACACCATACTCAATGTCCAGCTGGTTCGTAGTGATCGGGTCCTATCTAGAACTTCCATAAGCTTACCTGGCCTCTTTCGCGGTCGTCGTCGTCATCTGACTTGAATTCAATCCCGCCAAGAACGAGTAACACTGAGGCCGACTTCTCCGCATTCTTCCATCACGAGCATGACCCGGGCCATCCATCCCTCCGCCCTTTTCCATCCCCCCCTTTTCCTTCCGGAACGTTGACGCTTGTGAGTTCTAGTCTCAGCCCGCGCCCGCGCCCGCGTTAGTAGTAGCTAGTCCCCCTGAAGGGTCCCTGAAGGGGGTGCAGCCACGCGGCTGGTCGTCGCCATTGATCAGCCCTACGGGAAGCTTTATCGGCTCTAACCCCCACCACAAGCTCCTTTCGACGCTTGGCCCCCAAAAGGCTGGCGGACCAGTCAGAACCCAGAGAATCGGGCAGCCTGTAAGGCCTGCTGCGTACGAGTCCTGCGTACGCCATCTCCCACCATGACCTCCCAACATGTCTCGAAGAGAAACCCTTGGCTCGCGGGGACGGCATACAGGCTGCGACATTCTCGTCCCCGGCCTGTCCTGTTCCCCACCAGGTTGCGGGATATTGACCACCGTCACGGCTTAAATCACTCGCAGGCTTGATTCGGCAGCGAGGCCCAGAATGTTGTGGCCTTGGGCTTGCATAATGGCCCTCGCAGGTTGCGTTGATGAATCAGGTACCAGTCTTTCGAGTCGACCCGACTGGTTCTCGTCTCGGATGCACCGAGCCAGTTCCAGGTACCAACATTTCGCCCGGCCGGCTTGATCGATACGGTGCGACTATCCTGTTTCTTGTCTCAGGTGCAGCAAACCTCGGATGACGAGTCAACATCTCCCCTGGCATAGGTGTTGACAGGGTGGGTCCGCACATACATGCTCACATCTGGTCAAGGGGAAGGTGGCTGTTCCAGGAAAAAGTTAGTACTTGGGTTTTCACGTACCGACACAACAACGTCCTCCCTCTGTTTCCTTTCCTTCTATCTCAAGATACCCTAATTATATCATCCTTGCAGGAACTTTTAAGTTAGTTACATGTCACATTTGGCACACAGTTTCTCTTGATCTTGCCCAGGAAAACAAATCTATAATTCTAAAAATGATGGTACGGTATGGAAATGACTGCTGCCTCACTTGAGGGGCGTCACTTAAAGGGTGGAACTGACTCTCCTGCCTCACTTGAGACATGTCAGTCATACTGCGGGATCTCTAAGACTCTTACCTGAATAACAAAAACTTGGGGGCAAGGGGTGGGTTGTGTGTTGTGTGTTGGGTGCTGGGCGCTGGGTACTGGGCGTTGGGTGCTGAGTGCTGAGTGCTGGGCGTTGGGTGCTGAGTGCTGGGTGCTGGGTGCTGGGTGTTGGGGTTTGGGGTTTGGGGCTTGGGGCTTGGGGTGGACATCTCAAAGATGGGCTCACACTTACACTTACCTTCTTCGCGAGCTATAGTAATGGGCTCCCGAATGGTGCCGCCAGAACTGGATGTCCGCGTTGTCAGCGCCGCTCACTGCACCGACCAGATCGAGCCCATCAAGTCGCTGCTGACAGGAGACATATCAACGTCCTCCAGCACGTGGTCACTACGGTCGGGCGATGTGGCTGAAGGCTCCGTAGGGTTACTAACAAACAACGGACGCCTTGGCGGAGAGTCCCTGCCGGACAAGTCGTACTGGACTGAACTCACTCCCGGCCTCGCGTAGTGGAACTGCAGAGGCACTGTGAGACGCGCCGAGGCCGGCACGTCATAGTACCCAGGCAAGTTCGCAACGTCAGCGTTGACTTCGGGTTCGTAGTGCGAACCCAGACTCGGGGATCGAGCCTGTACCGGAGCCGAAACATCGTAGTACCCAGGCAAGCTCGCAACTTCAGCGTTGATTCCGGGCTCATAGTACGAATCCGGCCTGGGGGCTCTAGTGGCCTGCACCGGAGCCGATACATCATAGTACCCAGGTAGGTTCGCAACTTCAGCGTTGACTCCGGGTTCGTAGCGTGAATCCGGCCTGGGGGCTCGAGCCTGCACTGGGGCCGTCACATCGTCGTACCGAGGCCACTCCGTCACATCAGAGAAGATGCTGGCCTCGTAGTGCGAATCCGGGCTCAGGTCTCCAGCGTCCTGCGCTGAAGGGGGCAAGGGATAGATGCCGCCGACCGGCTTGGGAGTGGCAAAGCGCGGAGCATCTCTGGAGTCTTCCGGCTCAACATGAATGCCACCGACCGGCCGCGGGGTGGCATAGTGCCGGGGAGGTTCAACCGGCTCAGCATAACCCTGGGAGCGCTGCTTCTGAGCCTCACGCAAGTCATCCAGAGTCACACCCTCCAGCATGAACATTCTGCACTCTGAGCAAGACTCATGCAACTTCCAGTCGTAACGGCGGTAGCAGGGCACGGGTTCCGCGGGTTTCGCGGGCCCGAACCTGAACCAGCAACGCTTCTTGACCTGCTTCGTATTGTCGCAAGGAAGTTGCTGGAGTCGACTATGTCGGCATTGGTACGTTATCTTCTGAATACACATCGTGACTATTGTTTTCTTGCTTTGTGGTGTGGTGATTTGCGTATCGATCCGGTAACTCCTCGAAACGTTGGGTAGTTGCTACGATCCAGCGAGCAGCTAAAGTTATAGAGGTATCAAGGAAGCTCCAGAGCAGAGTTGTCAAGGGAAAGGTTGTAAGAGGTAAGATTGTTGAAGGTTGAGTTGGTTATGCCGTTCTGGACTCTCTCTGTGTCTGTCGAACATGATCTCAGTGGATATATATGCATAACGACGCCCAGGGCCTCTTTGTTTCCAGAGCTTCACAATGCCTTGTTCCATATCCGTGGGGTAACAAGAGCATTGTTCGCTTCTCCTTTGACCCTAAACACAAGAGACAATGTTGTTTGTCGCGGCATGTCTGGGCACCTGGAAGCTGCCAATGCATACAATTTTCTCCAGCTCCAATATCACGCCTGCGGTTGAGACCCAAGCCAGTCCTCCGATCTAAACATGGGGAGGAAGGCCGCTGATGCTCGGGGGTGCCATCAGCCAAGACATGTTAATCGGAATTGGATGCGTATAGAATATAGTTTCGAACAAACACGCTATAGTAAGAAGGGAGGGCATTGAAGACTGCTTCATAACTTCAAATCAACGGATGAGATCGAAAGCTTACTTCGAAGGGGGCCAAAGGATTCCCATAGAGTCTAGGCTGCCTGACCGAATCAAAGGATTGTGTGCTTGAAAGAAGAGCATTGTCCTGGCCCTGGGAATACTCCCACCTTTTGTTGAATTCTGAGCCGTAGACAAAGGCGTTCGGGAGGACAAACGGTGTGTACCTACTTAAGTAGGTAAATATGCCTTTCACTTTGTCCTGCACAAGACCTCACACACCAATCTCTCAATGGTCCTCCCTTCTTCTCTGAGCCCATACAAACAAAGTTACAGTAACGATAAGTTTGAGGAGATTCAACACTTGTCGAGCATATTCGCTCCACAACGACTAACACTCAAAACAGTCAATATGCATTTCCCATTCTGTACCTCCAAGCGCCATGCGCATAAGAAAGGTAAGAATACCGACAAACAAGACCCCCAGCAGCAACGTGAGCAGGCTCATGTTGCTCTGAACTTTACGCCCACACCCCAGGGCCAGGTGGAAACAGAGCGCCTCCTCTCCGGAGACCCGAATGCGGTCAACGACCTGAAGAGCCTCCTCGCCCGTGCTGAGCGACGCTCAAGGCAAGTCCCCCGACTCAACCTCAACGTGCGGGCCACGGATAAGTTCTTACAGGGCAGCCCTGAAGCCATCGAGGATCTGCTCAGGGAGCAGCAGCTGGCGGAGGCGCGCGTCAAGAAGGCCGCAGGCCGACAGCGGCTCGGTCTCAGCTTGATGGGGGATGCTTCTCTTGTCGGGGACTCCTTTGAGCACAGTTTACGGGAGTGGTGTGCCGATGGACTGAGCTCGTCGGCCAAGGTTAAGGATGAAGGTGAGTGCCGCGGTCACTGGCAGATTCACTACTGCCCTGGTGGCGAGGGCTGCAATGCTAAGTATCCCCGGCCATCTGCTTCGGATGGTCTTCCTGTCACTGCGGAGGATGCCCAGAGGCAGACCAATCAACAGCTTCCCAACGAGGGATTTGAGGAAGAAGACGACTTCCCCTTTGATGATCATTTCGCAGACGAGGAAGAATACCGACAATCCCTCCACGAAGTCACCGTCTTCGCCGTGACGCCATCCCGGGCCAGGGCCATCGTCATACCGGCGAGGACACCAACTCTGAGCCGCAAGCGCGGGCAGAGCTCACTGAGGGAGCTAAGCAGTGCAGTTCCTAGCCAGGCCGCACCCTCAGAGCGCTGGTCTACACAGGCGAGGACGGGCTCCCGCGAGTCGCTCATGGACAACCCTGAAGGGGAGAAAGCACCCGACGGGAATGATGTACCGGAGGGTCTGGGGGCTCGGCGATCTGTTCGTATCTCCATGGTTGCTGGTCCGTTGTCAGGACCTCCTGCCGCACCGCTTCCGCCGAGCCCACCTGCACCTGGGTCTCTTCGATATTCATGGCCCCTTCCGTTCGCTGAGGTTGCAGAACGCGGCGTCTTATAGGTAGGTGTTCATATAGGTAGGCACGAGTAAGGACGGCTAGGGGATTAAGTTAGTATCTGGTGGAGTTGTGAATGACAATACTTGGTTTAGCAGTGCTCTTTTCGATGGTCCAGGTTAAGACCAGAATCTTTCTCACGATCTCAAATTGGTTGAATGCTCTGTAGGTTATTACCCACAAAGAGAATATCGTAACTTGATAACTTTTGAAAGTAGATGGTGATGGAAGTAAAGGGCGCAGAGCCACGATTGCGACTCTTTCGAACTACATAGCTGTTGTTTCGGTCACAAGCGTCGTTTAGTCATGTAAAACACCATATGAAATTGACCCAGCAAACTACCTAAATATGGCCCAGTCAACGGACCCCAGAAATTCAAGCCCCTGAATTCCATGCACCGTTGATTACGAGGAAACGAGCCAATGACGCCATCCTTTTATAGATCTTACACATAAACCCATTTCCTAGTCCTGCCAATAGCCCAGGTCACAGTCTTATTCTGCTCTCATGTCCCTTATTTCGCAAAGTGAAGGTCGTAGCCGAGCCACTTGCGCCTCAAAATCTGGTCGACGCTGAGGCCCGGGTATCCGTAGGTGAGCGGCAAGAAGTAGTACCAGCCGAAAGCTGCCACCGCCAGGATTACTCCACAAGCAATCCATGCGCCCATCATGCTGTGACCCGCGAATCGCTCGCGAGCCGAGACATGCTTCTTGGGCCCGGCCTTCTTGCCAGCCTTACCGGCGTGGGTCAGCTCTTCAGTGGTGTCGGCGTTGAAGACGAACTCGAGCAGTGCTCCTGTCACAAGTGTTGAGGCAAGATGAGCCGGGAGGTAATGATGCAAGAACAATTGACGACCCATCACGAAGAAGGGGAAGTAGTGGGTTGCCCATGCCAAGAAAAAGAAACCCGTCGAATTGTACAGGCGCGAGCGAGTTCCTGTGATTGATCAGTAGCTGGCGAGGTAAAAACCAAGGAACTAAACTTACTGTGATCCAAGGCATCAACACCACGCCTGAGAGAGAATTGATCAGCTGCAAGAATACCCGCGTAGACGGCGAGCAAGCTGCTGGCAATCCACCAGCCGACGGGGTTGCCCAAAAAGTAAATCTGCTGGCGGGTGTCGTTCTGAGTCCAGAAGCTGACACCTCGGAGCAGGAATGGCCACTGATACGGCTGCGAGGCGTACGGGTGGCTGCTGGTCAACTGGTTGTTATGCCAGAACATGGATCGCTGAAGCTCAAACCACTTCCTCAGGAATGGCAGCGTCTTCACCTTCCGCTCAGGCTTCTCCCGTCGCTTGTGGTCCAGGGGCAGAGAGGGGATGTCCTCAATCAGCCACACGTTGGAGCTCGGTGCGATTTGCTTGTTGCCATTGATTTCTTGCTGCTTGTGACCCCAATCTGGCAAAGGTGTCGTATGGGTCCACATCGCAACTTTGCTGGGATTGTGGATGAGTTTGAAGTGGCTGGAAACACTCTTGAACTCCTGGCCATTCTTGCCACCCTCAATACGAATCTCGAACAAAGTATCTTGGAGTTTGTCACCATACGCCTCCGCTAGGGGGGCTGTTGTGAACTCCTGGTTCGTAGGGTAGTAGGGAGATGCCACGTCGTGCGACAGAAGTACAGTATCAGTGACAATGTGGCGGAGCCGGACGAGATCATGGTTCCTGACCGGGTGTCCCAATTTCTGATCGTCCTCCAACGGAATGATCTGCCAGTAGTTGTTGGTGTCATTGTAGGGGTATCCAGTGACCTGCTGGCCTTGGCTGGAAACTCTGCCATCATCGTACCGGAGAGGGTACCGCTCGTCATGGCTGTGAAGGTATGCCTTGGTCTCCTTGTGTTTCAAGGTGATTGAGTCATAGTAGTTGATGGTGACAGCGTTGGACAGCATTATGTTGTCGCTCAGAGTCTCTTGGAACTCGGGTGTCATGAAGTCATCTCCAGGCCCGGATCGGGTCAGCACAGCGAAGTGCACTTGGAACCAGAAGAGGTAGAAGATGAAGGGCATAACAATGAGTCCAAATGCTCGAGCGGCAAAGTGCTTGCTGAAATCCGGCATGCTCAGAGCTCCGCCAGGACGCTTGACGTCCAACAGGTCCCACAGGTCAATAGCCACGGCGCAACCAATGGTGACGAAGGCGAACAAGCCAACATACTTGGTCGAAATGTCACAAGACAAGGCAAATCCAGTCAGAATGAGCCACTTCCACCATTTCCTCGAGAAAGGCTCATGGCGTAGCTTATAGAACTTGATGTAGGCCAACAAGCTGCAGGCCATCGCCAAAACAAGAGTAGCATCCAGCAGGATCAAGCGGGTCTGGCCGATGTGAGCATTGTCGAGGAGGACGAGACCCGCAGCAACAATGCAGGCAGGCAGGCTGTAGCCAGACTCCCACATAATCATATAGGTAACGGAGACGGTCAGAGCGCCGAGAATCGCTGGGAGGGACCGGAAGGCCACGTA
The DNA here is from genome assembly GCA_003795315.1 of Cytospora schulzeri. NCBI lineage: Eukaryota > Fungi > Ascomycota > Sordariomycetes > Diaporthales > Cytosporaceae > Cytospora > Cytospora schulzeri. Next base: position 2,124,528 of record LKEA01000002.1, read on the forward strand.
GGGCACCTTGTTCGCAATGTACGAGTCGCCAATGTTCTCGAAGTGGAAGTGTCCATCGTAACCAACCAGCCATCCCATGAATGCGAAGAGAAGCTTTCCGAAGGGGGGGTGAACATCGAAGAAGTAGGTCCGTTGGAGATAGTACGATGCGAACTGTGGTGGGTTTTGATGTCAGCAATGGTGTTCTCGCAGAGTGCTGCAGGCATCTATGGGGTTCTCAGATTGCCCATACCTTGCCGAAGTGAACTTCGTCGAATACGACCTCGTCGGGGTGGTTGATGCCCCAGAATCTGGTCACGAACGCAAGGACGGTGATGATTGCGAGAGCGATCTTGTAGGTCAGGTCGGAGTTGTTCGATGGCAGATTAGACTTGACGAGCTCGTCGAGCTCGTAATCATCAGGTGCGGGCGAGCCAGCTCCAGCCTTCTTGCTAGAGCCGGCCACATTTCTTTGGCGCAAGCCCTCCTTAGAAGTCGAGCTTGCGGCCATGATGGGCCAATGATAACGGGGAGATCTGGTAGTAAACAGATGGATGTCAGTCGGCGAAGCTCAAGTTTCGTCCTGGAGGCTGTTCACGAGATGCGATATCTGTAGCCGCAGCATAGCAAAGTACCCTGCAGCGCAAGACAGCTAAATAGCTAACAGAAATGGGAAGGTGGGCAAATAGATGCGAGTTGCATCCGGCCAATACCAGCCATGAGCAGCTGCAGCATGCGAGGAGGGGTGTGACACTTACAAGGAATGCGACGAAGACTGGTGCAAAGTGAAGCCACCTGGAGGAAGTAAAGAGTGTATGAAGGAGAGGGAAAAGTTCAAGAAGTTATCAAATCAAAATACCAGTGCAAATGGACCTATTTTTGGGGGCGACCCAGAAGACGACAGCTTGGCATGATCGAATTCAGGGCAGTGCGTCAGCTCCCTACGCCCCTAGTGGCGCCCTTGCGCTCCCTGAAACCGAGATTATGGCCCAAGCTCCTACGATAAGATAAGGAGGTAGGGAGGGGGTGAATGTTTACTACATACGTCTTAGGTGAGCATGTGCGCTGAATTTCCATCTACTTGGGCCAATAAGCCATAGGACTGGCTCATGCCAGTTTAATCGACGTAAAATATAAGGTTTAACGAGAAAACTGGCTCTGGTACTTCTCATATTGGCAATTTCCGTGTGCTGGTGTGGCTTTGTTGGCTCTCATTGGATTTACACGTCTCCCCTGAGTTCGTTACTTTCACAGGACTTCCATTACTGGCACTCCAGCTCCAATCGATAATCGATAATGAAACTACCTAGGTATGTCCGAAGACGGAGCCAACCGGCGCCAGAATTGTCATGACAAACAAGCCGGAAGCCACAAAAGTGCTTGTTTGAATCATCATCTCTGAATCGATTTCCAAATGCTCCCAGCGCGACGTTTAGCACGAACATCTTTCCCGTCATCCGTTGTAAGATCACTTACAGCAACTCACCGTCTTTCCATTCCTCTATTCACCAAGTCCGGACGCTCAGTCTCAACCAAAGTCAACATGGAGCCCATCTTCGCTAAGGACGCCGCCCCTGGTGAGTGACACCCCTCTTCCCGATGTCCAATTGGCACTTACTGATCGAGACTCACAGCTTCTGGCCCTTACGTATGTTCCTGCATCCTTGACCGAACTGTGTGATGTCCTGTTCTAACAGTATACGGCTGTCATAGTCCCATGCCATCAAGACCCCTACTGCCATCTACTGCTCCGGCCAGATCCCCTGTGATGCTGAGGGCAACCTGGTTGAGGGCACCATTCAGCAGAAGACTGCTGCCTGTATCGGCAACCTCAAGGCTGTCCTGACCGCCGCCGGCTCCGGCATCGAGAAGGTCGTCAAGGTCAACATCTTCATCACGGACATGGCCAACTTTGGGGTACGTCGAGGCTCATATTATGCACGATATTTGCGAAGCCCCTAGCTAATATTCACTACTTATCTCAGTCCATGAACGAGGAGTACTCCAAGTGGTTCACCCACAAGCCTGCCCGCAGCTGTGTCGCCGTCAAGACTCTCCCCAAGAACGTTGACGTCGAGATTGAGTGCATTGCGCTGCCTTAAGAGGCTTATGTTGATTCCAACAGGGAAGCTCCTTCGAGTGTAAAGTTGAAATCGAATATAGGAATTCAAAAGCACACCACAAGGCTGGTGAAAAGATTCAGTGCCCCGAGCCGTCCTGCTGTACCCATGTGCTCGCCTTGAACCAAACTGAAGTACAGCTTCCCCTATGACGATAATCATGACCACAGATCCTCGATCTTCTAGCGTGATCTCATGGATGCATGAATCTTGATCCTCCTGAGCCTGGACCTGAACTCGATCAGAAAATGGTCCTGAAGCAGTGGAGATAAAGGGTTGACTCATCGCAGATATCTGTCAGCTCGCTTCTAACTTCTGCAGTGTGCCGCGAGGCCGCGAGATGATTAATCAGTGTGCATATCTAGTATGTGAATGATTTCAAACTAGTGGATGCTTGATGACATATTTGCTGGCATGCTTCAACATCAACGCCATACGTCTCTTTGAGCTGCCAAGAGTTAAGTGTGGGAAGGAAGCGCTGTCCTGTGAGTCAGCGCCATACTCTAGAGACGCCATACGTTGATGTGTACTTGAGTATATAACCAGGACGATGGGCGCCTCATCAGATAACTCATCGCCAATAATGCCCCGGCAAGAATCCTGATGAAAGCGGCGTCATTCTGAAAGCTCTGAACCTTTTACATAGCAGCACTACCATCTAGTATTCAAGATGGTCCTTTCCGGCTTCAAGTCGAAGCTCTTCGTGACCCTCCTTGCCTCGGTCTTCACCTCCGCTCTGACACCTTTCGACGACTGGCCACACCTCCGTGTAGCCCTCCAGGATGTGAGCATCCACCTGCGATACTTTGGCACTGGCCCTCCTATTCTTCTCGTCCACGGCAATCCGCAGCACAGCCTCACCTGGCGGACTATCGGTCCCATCCTGGCGCAAAACAACTACACCGTCATCGTTCCCGACAACCGCGGCGCCGGCGACTCCTCCATCCCTCCGGACGGCAACTATACAGCAGCCACTAGTGCGGACGACCTGAAAGCCGTGTTGGACTTCCTCAATATCACGGAGACATATGTCTTCTCGCACGACAAGGGCGCAGGCATAGCATCTGCCCTGGCCGCGAAGTACGGCTCCAGCCTCGTCAAACGACTGGGGGTTTCTGAGTACGCCCTCCCGGGCGGATACGGATATGAGCAGGCCGCCACGCCGGGGTATTGGTTCGACCTGTATCAGAACTGGCAGTTGGCGTTCTTTAGTGTTCCGGATGCGGCTGAGTTCTTCATCCGAGATCGAGAAAGGCAGATGCTGGAGTGGTACTTTCATCATGGGTCGTACTCAGGCCCCGCGGCATTCACCGAGGATATCGTAAATCGCTATGCGTCGAGTATTTCGAAACCTGGGTTTCTGAGGGCCATGTTGGGACCCTTTGCGATGAGGACAGTGGCCTCGGATGCGACTTTCTTCCAAAGTACGGTCGGGGCGACACCGTTGGCGATGCCAGTGCTGGCTTTAGGCGGCGAGGCTAGCTTTGCAGCTTCGATGGGGCCGAGTTGGGGCCCTGTTGTGGAGGGTTTGGTGACGGACGTTGTCCCCAAGGCTGGGCATTGGATTGGTAAGTTTGAGCTCCACATTGTAACTTGAAGCTGTGACTGATGGGTGGTAAACATACGCAGCTGATGAGAATCCCGTGTGGGTTGCGAATCGCTTCTTGCAATTCCTTGCAGAAGATGCTTCAAGTCCTGCGTCTGTCGACCTCTCCTCCTTAGACGATAAGGTGACGCTGACGGTAGGGTACTATGGGACTCTCGGCTTCCAAGAACTCGCAGTCAACCAGCCCTGGCCGTAAGCTAGCCTTGGCTGAAACCATATGGCCTGGCAACAACTCAGTACTCATTTCCAGTGCCATGTTTACTGAAGAGCTGGAAGCCTCGCCCACCCTGGTCCTCTGTCCAGTCAAGTTACGCCGTGGCAGTAGTCCAGATCCACCACACCACCCACCAAAGAGCCCAAGAGGCTACCACGCCCAACAACCCCAAGACCACCAGCACCGTTCTCCGGATCTGGAAGGCGTCGTCGACCTCCATTTTCATCAGCTTTCGCTGTTTACGGTGGTAGTACCATCTAGTCCCCTCATCGCTTGCCGCCGGAGCCTTCGCTTTGGTGGGGCTCATTTTGACGTACTTATACGGGGCCTCCCGATACACAATGCGATGAAGCCACCGGGGCAGCGCACTTGGTTCCTCGGAATGGCTGTGTGAGCGCCGGAGTGAGTACCGAAACTCCACCCAGGCTAATGAGGTGAGGAACGAAACAAAGATGACAGGGGTCATGACAAGCTGTAGTGTAAGGTTAGCTCAAGAAATGTCATTCATAATCGACCATATTATTCATCGGAGTAAGGTCAATTAGGAGCAGGTTCCTCACGTTGTAAATGGTTGTAGACAGCTTCTTTGGTGAGGCATTCCCTCGAGACTGGGCTGTGGCATGTGACGACATGATGAGTAGTAGCTGGTCAGTCGAATAGAAGTAGAGCTCGAGGTGAGGCGTGCGCCCGAGTTGGTGGTCAATGTAGACTTTCTCGAGTTTGGTATATTGAAATGCTCGCACAAGGTAGACAGAGAATTAATTCAATTTCGAAGTCCTTGAGGATCAAACAACCGCTTGTCAAACCAGAAATGTTTGGTTTAGCGTACCTGTTCGGTACGTTCGGAGGTTTCCTTTGTTGCTCAAAACAGGCTCGAAATAGTGTCTGCACTATACTACCTACTTAGTAGCCGTAGGCCCTACCTGAGCTGCTGAATACTTAGTAGCAGGGTTGGCAGCTTGGCAGGTGCCAGCCCACCACTTGACGAAATGCCACGTGGATACGTAAACATAAGAGCCTTTGCTAATAGCCATATTCCAAAGTAGGTATACAACAATGAAGCAGATGTCCAGGCTGCCCAGGTGGTGTGAAGCCGGTAGTAAGTATCATGGCGTAGCAAATGACGGTGCCCAGCCAGCCACCAAGCCTGCCGGGGTAGACGCCGTCAATTACATAGTACGAGCTCCTGTAATTAGCCACTGAGATGAATTATGAGGTCTTACAGGGTCTCTTGAGTATAGTTAAAGGGAAAAGGAGACTCATAAATACATAGATTTCATAAGCATTTCTTTCATACCTACTGGAATGTTTACTGTAGTACGGCTCAGGGGCTTTGATCACCCATCATGCCAGGCAATATCATATTAAAAGGGCGGGTCTAGTCTGTTTATTATTATGCGGGCTCTTGTACTTTCTGGCTATACGGAATTGTCCATCCCTCTTAGTATTTTTACCAGAGATCAGAACTTGTGTTACACTGGGGTTCAAGTCCTTTCTATGTTCTCTCCCATGTAGCAACATATGTATACCAGGGTATATTTGCACCATTTGGGAAGAAAATGGGGTGTTAGTGGCAGTACACTACAAATTAGATGAGTGGCAGTAACAAGGGTGGCTGTTTGGCCCCCCCTTGGCTTTCAAGGTTCTTTTGCTGGTTGCCGTGGACAGGGTCCTGTGGTGCAGCGCGTCAAAGGTTGGCCGCACAAGGCCCCGCGTCATCAACAACTCCAGAACCTCAATCAGGTGCACGGGTCTCTTTATTGGCCTTGTTGACCACCTGGGCACATCAACACAATACTGCTCTCGGGGGTGCCCTGCCATGCATGCTCTTGCTGCTTGTACTTGGCAACTCTACCGTCGACCAGTCGTCCACACTAATATTCGGGGCGTGCTGTTGTTGATTTTGAAAGAAAGATTCAACCGCAACATTCAACAGACTACTGTCCATTTTACGCTTCATTTTCTTATCGCAATACTTACCTGAAGCATCATTATCGTCGGCTATTTTGCTTTCATCCTTGACCATTGCAGCAGCCGAGGACTTGGACGATATCCATACTGCCGTTGCAACTATTATTAGATACCCTGATTCAGGTACAAACGACCAGCTACAAGACCCATTTATTACCTTCAGAAGACGGTACAGTTGTCGAAACAACAGAACTCGGACACTTCGATACTGGCTTGCCTATTTAATTACAGACCAGGCACTGGGTTTGAGAAATGCCTTATCTCTTGTCCAAATCGTCAAGACGGCCACATTCAGTTCGGAACATCGCCTTTGCCATCTATCAGGATAACAAAGGTATGTCAGTCCAATGTTCTGGTGAAACATCCACCCTTGCGCGTCCACGCGGGCCAAAGAGAGTGAGGTCCCACTGTCTGTCATTTGGCTTGGTAGATCGCCCAGCGCCCCTGACGTGTTTACTTGCCTACTGCACATTCAGGGACCAGGCCAGGCCAAGCCACGACAGCACAACAACCTTCCTGGGAAAAACTTGCCCAAAATGAGGAAGCTCATGTTCTCGCCAAAGGCTAGCAAGTCAAATAAGCTGACACACCAACAAGAAGCCCCTAGCCCTCCCAGAACGGCCGAATCCGCCGTTTCCAGACTGTCTATCGATGACCAGCCCAGGTCACCCCGACTAAGCATAAGCTCTACCACCAGCAGTATGCCGTCCCACGAGTTGAAACCTCAACCCAGCACCCTGCCCGAGCGGCCCTCCACTTCATTGGCCCCGAACGGCCCCAGTGGCATGCCCAGACGAATGGCCTCGATACGACCCGTTTCTAGCTTCGACGACGGTCATCCACCACCAGCCGAATCCTCCTTAGAAGCCTCACCTTCGCTTTCCATTGGTCGCTCAAACTCGGTAGTGTCGAGCTCCCCCAATAGCAACGACAACGACAGCATCACTTCCCCGAAGGAGCCCATTGTCTCGGAGAAGATGCCACGCTTAAGACCCAAGATATCGGCACAATATCTCGCCCACGCATCAGATGATGCTTCACCAAGATCCATGAGCCCAGGTGCCCCGGCTCCGTCCGCCGGTTCTCCACAGATACCACAAAGGGAGAGCAGCATAGGAGGTGCTGACCGGTCAGCCCCCAAGACGAACGCAGACGGACAAGATGAGGCGAGTTTCGACAACGCAGTGGGCAAGGCTGCGTTGGGAAAGACTGGCCGTGTCATGAACAAACTCATCTCGGAGAACGAATCGCTGAAGCGCAACCTACAAATCGAAAAGCTCAACTCGGAAGAATCGAGAAGGGAGGCCAAGTTACTCCAGGACAAGATGGAAAGGATGGTAGCGGATTATGAGAGTCGCTTGCTAGAAGCAAACGTCACAAAAACACTTCTGGCCCGAAAGGAGCGCCAGGTGGAAGGCTTACAAGCAGCCGTGGAACTCGAGAAGAAACGGACGAGCGATGCCCAGGGCAAGGAACAGACATGGAGAGACGAGATGGAGAGAATGCGAGAAGAGACGACCCGGAAAGTCGAGGACGCCACAGCTCAAGCGGCGCTCATGGAAGGCCGATATAATGCCATTAGCAGTCACTGGAAGGATCAAGGCGAGGAAGTCAAGCGCGCCACGGCCAAGATGGGCAAGGAAGTGACCCACCTTGTAGCGGAAAGGAAAAAGGACGACGAGAAGATCACGACTCTAAGGGACCTTTGCGACCAACAAGACGGAAATATCAAGGAATTGCTGCAACAGAAGGAAGCCATCACGCAACAGTTTGAGGCTTACAAGAAGGAGCAAGAGGACCTGCTCCGAAACATCAAGACAAACGCGTCCGAGAGAGAATCAAGCCATCAGCACATGCTAGATGAGGCCAAGGAGACGCTTGACAAGCTGAGGTGGGCTTTGAACGTCAAGAACACGATCGAATGGGCCCAATAATCCTTTCAAGCCACCTCTCGACGACCAAGCAACACTATATCAACAACGTCCCCCAATAAGCGGTCTTGATCCACAGAGACCTCGCTTCTTGCTGGATATGGGAGGGACTACCGTCCTCCACTTGAACACTTTGCTTCTCGATAAATCGCTTTTCAAACCTCCCACCCATTCAAAATAGGACCCGTCCTTTACTTCGATTTCCTACGACTTGAAACCTTTTCTGCTTGTCTTCTTCGCATTTTCGAGACGGAGATACCCAACCCTTCAGACGCATGATGCTGAGACCGATCCACCTTATTGACGGTCCTAGGATCGCCGCCTGTCGATACCATTTCCTCGGCCAAGATCTCATTAATCAAGACGGAAACACGCTGGGGGGGGGGGATGAGGTAGAGGCCCAGCGTGGAATCTGGATATTTCGATTCTACCCAACATATTTCATGACATTCGGGCCGACAGCGGCGTTTTGAGCTCGGCCATACATATCACGGAGTATTGGGGCGTCAGGGCATCTCATGGGGTCCAAGGGTTTTAGAGTCAAATTTTGCATGCCCACCACGGAAGACAAAAACTTCAAATTAGGGGCCATATTGCCGACAGGTATCTGACACACCTGCTTGATGATGATCATGATCCGTTTCACCTGTATGTATGTATAATTCACACTTTGTCTCTCATTGATTTGAGACGTAATCGCAGTTCCATATGTAAGGATAGATTGGATGGCAGAAAGCCATAGACGGATATAGGAACAATGAGACGGTATTCGATATGATGCACCTCAGCTTGGCTTATTCAATCTCTTGACTGTCCCATACGACTCCTCGTGCCTTTATATGGTCCCTTGTGAGGTGCTGGGTTCCTTCAGGCAGCCAATTTGCTTCCATGGTTTCCTGTAGCTGAGATCGCATGGAAGCACATCACTTCCTGGTCAGCATTCCGTCTACCTATGTACTCTCCCATGTCCAGAATGGCTTTCCGTAACGACCTTGCTTCAGTGGATGCAAGCAAAGCATGTTGGTTGACTTCTGTAAGATGGCAGGCCAGGGAAAGAACATCCTGGCATTGATTCTCATGCCTTCCCTTTCAGGACCTCACATGTCGTTTCCTCACTGGAAGCCAACAAATACTTTTGGGCTTAGCACCTTCCATCAAATGTTCCTCAGAACTCCAAGGCTCTTATTGAACCCACAGGCTACCTAGGTACCTAGGTATGTACCTAGGTAGGTACTCAGGTACATATGTGAACATAGATACATTGCCTTCCAGAGTGCCCAGGTGTTCAGCGCTGATACACGGGAGTACATATCTTCATCAATCTTGGAAGGATCACCGCAATTCCTCAACAACTTGCCTCCTCCAAGTACCTAGGTACCTAGGTATTTCGCTGTGTCCCAGGCAGCCCTGGAGGCTTCTCATATGTACCTTCCAAGGTTCCTCTGTGCTCGTTGACGTTCCTCTTCTGCATTATACACCTACCTCTGCTTCATAGGACACTCTTCCTACTTTGGACGACAACCCTGCATACATACTGCACTGTTTACACTCACACTTTCGACTGTTGAGTGTGCGTTTCACCGTAAACATATCAGGCATCTCCCAGCCGTAAGCCGTGGGAGCCCGGGGTCCTAACCAAGTTCTGCTGCTGATCTGGTAACATATTTCCACACAACACGTCTTGAGGAAATGCAACCCACTAGACTCGAGCATACCTGCCGCTCAAGACTAAGCAGCACATCTTCCTCTTTCTCAGTTTTGAGGCCCAAAGCTGTCATTCCAACAGCCCTATTTTTCGTGCAGAGTGAGTAATTTCCGACTGAATCTGACTATGGAACATTCCTCTCCGAGTACATCTACCATATGGACAATGTACGGCCTGGTGTCATTCACAGCAATTGTTGCCTTGCCAGGCTTGATCAATATCCATCACACTTTGATTTTAACAAAACACATGTCATCTATCCTTGTCACATCGAAGGGAGCGGCAAAGCTGCCTTGCTTTGTTGCCCAGCCTGTCTGTCGACATTGCCCCACAGTCTAGAGACACAAGAACATGTACTGTGTTCAATGTTTGAAGCCTTGATGTCCGACAATTTGAGTGAAGCTCTTTACACCGGTATCTGTTTTAAGAACCCCCTGCAGCCCGGATTCCAATCCACTACACAAACAACTCTGCAACTTCGATCTTGCATCAGCTTTCCTGCATACATACTGACCTTACCTGACAATCTTCAGGACTTGGATGGTCCCCGCGTGTCAATATGGATGCTGGAAACAATCCTCAGCTTCTGGTTGAGTTTTATCTCTCTGGCTTGTGGGCTTGGCGACCAGAGAGCCGCAACCAAATTATTACTTCTCTGAAGAGCCTGGAGTTGGTGAGTCGTCAACTACCCAGGGATCCATACCCGCTTGCACTTCTAATGCTCCGTTATGCCTCGGTCGTTCTGTACTTCTACGTATATACTAATACGTTGCAGGAGAAGGCTTACTTCCACTTCGACAACGAGGTTGGGTGGATTCAGGTCCGCTGTCAGACAGCCGATAAGAAAGACGTCCTCAAGAGGTTTCTTGAGATTCAGTCCGAGATGGAGTCCGAAAGCAAAGATCAGGGCGTCATGCAGCCCAACTCCTTCGTTGGGGAGCCAAGCCCATATCTGTCTGTCCCTGATACCATGATCGAACTCGAAGTTCCCACCGAGCTGCACCGGTTCGAGGAGGTCGTCGCATGGCAAGATCTCCAGCCACAACATCGCAAATTCTCAGTTGATTTCCTTATGGACGGTGCGCGCAAGGGTATCGAAGAAGCTCATTGCGCGAGGCTCAACATCGACTGGCCCGCCAGGGTCATATACGCTGGTGCTCCTTCCAAGGCTGCGGCCGATGCTGTCAAGACCAAGCTGACAACGTTGCTTCGATCTCGGGTATGTTGACGAAATTTCAAACTGCTGATGGTCATGATCATCTACTAACGCTTGCATAGCTGTTGTTGCGCCCGAGGACCCGTCATATCTTTTTCGTCGAGGAGAACGCCTCTGCTCCTGGGTGGACTGTAGATGTCCGGATTATGCAACAGATCAATCCCGCGTTGGCGCCTTCCACCCTCCTCGACCCTCTCGACCACATACTTCCTGACATGTACGGAACCGTCTTTAACGACGCATACTGCCTCCGACTTTGCTATAAGGACCCTTTCAAAGGCGTCACATGGTCAACTTTTGGGCCCCGAGAGCAGGACGTCTTCCGAGGCCAGACACCGGAGCGCATTTCTCAACTCTTTGGATCGATTCGTGCTACTCCAAAGGAGCGACATGGCGAAAATCAGGCTGACACTCCTTCCACGACGATAAAGCAATGGATCCAAGAGCTGCCCAAGCCCAGAACCGACAGCACAACAGTCTGTGACTTGACAGGAGAGCCCCCAACTGCCACTTTGGACGGTCTCGGAGAGGATGACCCCGTCCCTCTACACCGTGCGCCCGTCGTACGACGAGGCGGGTTCGATGTCACGCCAGCCGATGCTGCTCGCGACCAACGCAGCCTTCTGGACGACCCCATCGTCCAAGATTCGGCCTCGGATTTGCAACGTGCTTTGCGGCCAAGCCGCCGCAGTATTCTTGTTCCGCATCCCGACTCTATGCCCAAGGGCCAAGATCCTCGTCCGCAGCTGCCTGCAACCGAAGGCTCTGAATTTGACCAGCATATAAAGCGCTTCTTGCAGCACCTCATGCATCCCATGAAGGCTAAATACGGTGCCGTACGGCTGCGCGCGGAAATCGGGCGGTTCTTCATGATCAACGTTGAGAAGAGCGGCGTTGCACGCAATAAGGAGAAGCAGCCCGCCAACGGCTGGGAGGCAGAACAGCTCGTCGATCGTTTGAACAAGAGCGAGGGCAACTGTCGATTCACCAAGATTATCTCATACTGGGGGAACGACATCGACCATCTTGTGAACATGAAGGAAGACAAGCAAAAGATCTGGAGCCCTACCGGTCAAGGCAGTATCTTTTTTGACTTCTACTTCCGCGCTCGAACCTCGGCTGGCACGGCCGCGCATTTCGTCCTCGAGGTCGACGGTCAAAAGTTCTCCTGGAACCTCCGCGAGGCTCGTAGCCCTTACGATCCGATCGTTGTCCACTGCTTATCCAGGCACTGGGACTTCCGACTGGTCGCATCGCACGATTATACCCTCGACCAGAATGTGCATTTCGGTGCTTTTGCTCGCGCATTGGTCGATAGTCTCATAGTCCGGTCTGCAGTCCTGAAATTCCAGTACGAATTCGACGGTCCTCCTTCCGTCACTATCGATGAGGTCCGAGTTCGTCAGGTCCGCCGCTTCCAGACTCGGGACAAGAAAACCTTCCTTGACATCAGCCGAACCATTCCAACTGAAGTGAAGGACTTCCCGGGTACTAAGTACCGTGCAGTGAGAAGCCTCCAAGCGGATGACCGAAAGAAGGGCGTATTCAATGGTTGGTATGAAGCCTCAGTATCCTCCGCTCGCATGGAGGGGCTCTTACAGCAAAATGAGGCCCTTGTGCCGGGTGACGAGGTCGAGTGGACCCTAGAACAACTCGAGAAGGAGGGTGTCTTCGAGGACATGTACCGACCAGCTTGCCAGATCGTGAGGAGGATGGATGGGGTGGGTGTCAAGTGCGACAACGGAATGCTTCCCCGGGAGCTTCCCATGACTCCTCAGTCTCAGTTCATCTACCAGTATTAGACCTCGTCTTCGAGACTGTCCCCTCACGACCCTTTTCTCCTTTACTTGTGGTTTTCTCCACTATTGTTTCGGCATGTTCAAGGGTTGCGTTGAACAAGTCCGTGGTTGCATGTCCACCCTGCTCACCTCACTGATGGTTCTCCCTTCCCGACCGGTGGAACAGCCTTTCGCGAATCCCAGCTATCGTATGAATTGTACCATTTGGATTCATGTACCAATACACAAAGCGATCATTTGGTGAAAGCGGCGCTTGGGAGGCACTGCATGATGTCGACCTTTCAGCATATTTGGGGCTTCAGCTTCGAACGGTTGCTTCTCAAGGAGACTTTTAAGGTTGGCGGTAGCTTCCCAGTTCTGGCCTGGGATCATTGTGATTTGGGTTGTCAGGTAGCAAAAACCTTATTTCGCATGAGAGATGCTTGGCCATTCAGTTTCGGTCATAGTGTACAGGAAACATAGCATGGAATTGAGGTTGAGAACATTTGGCAGACTGTAGAGTAGACATCCCGAGAAATTATAGGGAATAATAAAGTGTATGTGATATACTTAATCAAGTGCCTTGCGACCGGACAGGGGTCCCCGCATAGTGTGTCCTGTGCCCGCGTGCTTTGCACATTTATTTTAACTTGTTCAGTACCAACAAGGATCATGAGCTTAACAAGTTTGCAAGCTTATTCTACCATGGTGAACCTTGATCTTGGGTTAGGTTGTGCTCTCCGGGATCCTGTACTCATCCGGCATCCGCTCTTTTGAGTAGCGGACCCTCTCCGGGAGTCTGGACTGTGGGCGTCGGCATCTTGAGCCGCCTGTGCTTCCCCTTTACCATTTATTGCCCATATTTCTTGATTTTTATTTTGCATTTTCTCTTCTTCCCCTCTTAAAGGAACGCGAGCCTCTTTGCATACAGACGATCCGACCATGGCATCCACTATACTCGTGGCGGCGGCCATAGCCGTTGTGCTCTTGTTTCTTTACCTTTATAAGCTGAACAAGGCCATGAGCTCAGTCCCGGAGGAGGCACATGCGCTGCGACCGCACCCATGGACTGATGAGGAGATTCGCGAAACGTACGAAAGGGTTTGCAGAGAGCCGATCGACTTTACTAAGCGCCTACCGCCGAAGCTGGAAAGAAGGTATATTATCGTTGGTGGTTCAGGTCAGTTGCGCGTCTGCTCCCGTCACGGTCAAGGTGTTTATGGAGTTGGCTGTCAGACATAATCACACTTGGAAAAGTTTGAGGTCTACGTGGTCTTCGTGTAAATATCTACTGACAGGCTCGTCTTAGGTCTTGTTGGAGGCGACATTGTCTTGCAACTACTAGCACGGGGACAACCGCCCTCATCCATCCGGATCGTGGACTTCTGCAAACCATCCAGGTCCGACATGTTGGAGGGCCCAGCTGCCAAAGCCGACTACGTGAAGACGGACATCACAGACGCCGCATCCGTGGAGGCCGCCTTCACTAAGCCCTGGCCGAGCGATGTCGCAGGGCTGCCCCTGACTGTCTTCCACACCGCAGCCATCATCCGCCCAGGCGAGCGATCAATGCTGTTCTGGAAACGAACCAGCCGCGTGAACATCGACGGCACCGAGAACGTCATGGCAGCCGCCAAGGCCGCCGGCGCCGACATCTTGGTCGCGACGTCGTCGGCGTCCGTGTCGCTCCGCCCCGTCAGGTGTCTCATCCCGCCGTGGAAGGCGCACCCGCACGGGTGGCTCCAGGTCTGCGACGAGCGCGACTTCGACAGGCCGCTCCGGCCGCACGCCGGGTATTTCGCCAACTACGCGTACTCCAAGGCCATCGCCGAGAGGAAGGTCTGCGGGGCCAACGGCCCCGGGTTCCGGACGGGGACCATCCGCCCTGGTAACGGCATCTACGGCCTCCCCACGGACGTCATCTGCGGGTCCATGCTGCGGGAGCAGAAGGCCACCAGCTTCAGCGCCCACGCCATCCAGAACTTTGTCAGCGGGTGGAACGTCTCGATGGCCCACCTCCTCTTCGAGGCCGCCCTCGCACCCGCCACCGGTCCCGACGCCGTGCCACCGCCCAGGTGCGCGGGCCGCCCCATGGTCGTCACGGATGCGGGCCCACCGCCGTCGTGGAACGACTTCTTCCGCGCGGCCAAGGCGGTGGCCGTCACGCCGGTCGAGGTCACCCTCATCTCGCCCCTGATGCTCTACCTGTTCGCGCACGTCGTCGAGGGGTGGGCGATCCTGCTGGCCAGGATGCCGTTCCTGACGAGGCTGGGGCTGAGCGAGCCCAAGGGACCCGCGCAGCACCTGCAGCCGGCCATCTGGACGCCGGCCTCGTTCGTCATGGTTGTGGACGAGGCGGCGAGGAGGAGTGTCGAGGAGGGTGGGCTGGGGTACGAGCCGGCCTGCACCTCGCTGGAGGGGTTCTGTGAGCAGGTCCGGGATTGGAATCGGAGCCAGGGAAAGGAGGTTGTGGAGAATGGCGGTGGACGAGATGCCGATAAGGTTGAAAAGAGGTCCTTGCTGAAGGGCGATCTGGTGGAGAAGCACCTCGTGGCTTGAGAGTTTCGGTCAGGCGAGGGACGGGCAAAGCGGTGCACGACCATCATCACTTGCATATATACTTAACTATGTACATAGTACAGATCATCAGGAACATGATATCCACAGATGAGCATTAGGAAATTGTAGGGAATAATACACCAGATGTGATATACTTAATCAAGTGCCTTGCGACCGGACAGGGATCCCCGCATAGTTGTCATTGGCGCGTGCTGCGCCCCCCGTCTCCTGATCAGCCTGTTCGGACATTGTGCTCGTTGCCAGAAACTTGGCTTGGTAAATTTGATGAGATTGTGTTTGCTGCTCTGGGTCGGTGAGTGTGCGGTTGGGAGGCCAACGTACTTCAGATCCCAAATACATCAACAACTTCTATTTGGTGGACCATCCTGTGACGGTTGGTAAATAACCAACCTATGAAACATGATTAGTGGAAGAACACAGATAAATAATATATCAAGTGATTGGGCAGAAGAGTATATTAGCCGTAGCTGCCTAGTGCCTACTTCTATGCTGGAGGCTCTTGTCAAGTGTAATAATGTTTAGAGCTACTCTTCTGATGCCCAGAACTTCCCACATTCCTGATACCCTTGCGTCTGTTGTCGCCGGCATATGTTCCTTGCATCTCTCCTTAAGCGTTGAGTTCCTTGAGCGCTGAGCTCGCATGGATATCGATGTGGACTTTGCCTCGCACTGCCCGCGATAACTGCACCATCGTGTCATCGCCAATGAAGACCCGTTGAGTAGACCTGAACATTTGCCCGTTCTGACCCTTATAACCCAAGCAGAAGTCCTCATTGATGGTCGTCTGGACGTTCTCTGGCATGATCCTGGCAATTATCTGCGACAGCTTGCAGCAAATGTGTCCTTCGATAACCTGTGCGTTGGACAATTCGTCGAACTTGCTCGGGAGCTGGGGGGTTTTCCTTCTGCAGAGCCACACGTACTCCTTCCAGTCGGCAGAGTACCACAGCGATATCTTGCGTAGGGTTTCCATCAAGCTCTTTGGCACCTGAATGGAGATGATCCATGTCTCAGCGTAAGAATCTCGCCTCTCGGCATAGCCCCGGTACAGCTCTGCCGTTTCCTCCTCCGGTGTCCAGTATGATGCGAGCTTGCGGGCATTAAAATCTCCACCGGCTGGGGAGTCGATGCTCGTCAGGTCAATGGAGCCATCGGGTCCAATGAAAGGCACATCTTCTTCAGTGTGGGCAACGCGCCCCTTGTAGAAGACATAATGGTCGCCGAGGGCTGCGGCGGGAGCTCCGATGCGGACATTGTTCTCGGGGAAGTTGAGATCCTTTGCGATTGCCGACATGCTCAAACTCTCATTGGGATCTTGCGCAGGCATGTTGGATGGCCCACCCTGTCCCCCTTCGAAGACGGACAAATCAGTTGGCAAGCTCGGGCGGGAGGACTTCTTCTTGTGGCCTTTGCCTCCATCCCCACGCAAGGTCATGTTGCGGGAACGACGCTGCAAGTAAGCGATGGTGTGGTATCTGGACGCCAGTGTATCTTTGATCCAGAACTTCAAGGTCTCTGTCCCAAAGATGCTAACAAATCGCGGGTCCAGAATGGCATCCTGAAACTCATTCTTCAAACCGACCGTCTATAGTTGATGTTGTTAGTTGCTGCCTCCAAAAATCCTGACAAATGAAATGCCCTTTGAGTTTTGACTTACGGTCATGAAGTCGCCGTGAGACATGTCCCCCTGGTTCCTATTCTCAAATTGACCGGTAGCGTGCTCCAGAAAAGAGTAGGGGTACAGCTCGGGATCAGGGCGGGACTCCCATCTCTGGTAGATCTCCTGAGCAGTAGCTTGTGTGAACCCTATGAACTCCAGTGTAGTGACGCTCTCTTGATCGGTTGGTAGCTCGAACTCCTTGGTAGATGAGGGACTGATGAAACCCTTGAGACGCAAAGAAACGCTTGACGCGCTTGACGACGAGCTCGATAGAGAGCTGTGAGAATCGCCGTCTGAGGGGATCAGCAAACGGGCGCTGAACTTGCGCTTTCCACCAGAAGAATTGCCTTTGGCGGTAGATGGCACCTCGGCGGGCTGATCACCATGATCGGACATTGTGACGCTGTTGAGTAAGAGGTAGTGTTAGATATAAAGTACCTGGGAACGAGCTGGTGATGATGTTCTCAAGTTGGTTCTAAGCGTCGATATCTGGGTTCAAAGAAAGGAAGAGGGAACATTGCTCGAAGCATTTGCAGCTTGTTGAGAAATTTATATTAGCCAAGTGCAGTAATAAGAGACTGAGCGTTCTCTTGGGCCGAAACTCAAGTGGTACTGCACGGACGAAAGGTAAACCTTTTAGTATATTTTGCGGTCTAAACAGGTCATGAGGTCAGTTAGCTATATGTTAGATCCGTTTTCAATGAAGTTGTTTTGAGCTGCGGCATGTGAAACTACCATAGTACATTTGAGTCCATCTCAGTTACAGGAAAGCGTGGTTACGGATAATGCATAATCTCCCGGTTTGAGTGATGCTCGTGATATGCATCTAAGAAGTATATGCAATACAGAGGGGCGTGTGGGGGCAGGTTTATACGTGCGTATGCGTTCATTGTGCTTATTGTGGCTGACGAAGAGCCGAGAGTGAAAAGCGAGAGAGAGGGAGAGACTCGGGTGGTTGCCGGGCCCCGGTGAATTATCCCACGCGGACGCTCCACGCTTTCAAAAGGTTCAGCTCCACACCTCAGGTCCACCTGGGCAAACCCTCCCCCCTGTCGCTTCCCACCCAGCCCACCATTAGTGTACATACACAAGCCACATTGCAGTTCGAGGTAGGTACGGGAGGAGTTCGGAGTACCTAGGTACTAGCTATCTCAGTACGTACACTACGTACCTAGGCACATTAGACCTGATCAGGTGGTAGGGTGGTACCGTAATGGCTGGGCGCTAATTTAGCGCGTTGTCTGGACGACAGTCTTCGATCTCCTACCAAGTGCCGCTTCCTGTTTGCCCGTCAGGCCTTTATGGATCCGTACCTGCCTTCATTCGAACAGGAGGTGGGAAGGAGACACTAAGAATATTAGAAAGCCCATGAAATACATAGTGAATGGAAACAGGGGGGGGGGGCGAGGAGGAGGTTGTAGTCAGTAATGTCTCGTAGAAACCACCTGAGACGCAAGGTGAAGTGATAAGGGAAACGACTCCCTGAACATGGTCCGTGAGTCCCCTGTGATATGTCCACCTCCCATGCCCTTTTTTTTTTCCCCCTCTGCCTTTCCCTTCTCGTTCTTTCTCCCTCCTGCTGCCCGAGGAGGGCCGCTTTCCGGTGATTACGACTCCATTCAGACAGCCAGACCAATGTGACCAATGTAACCGAGTCCGCGCCAAACGATGGAATGGTCAGAGGAGAAATGGAAAGTTTGATGACTACCAGGGTAACGAAAATTGCCTGGGCGAACGAGGAAAGAAGCCGGATTATATTCGAAACAGTTGCAGAATTTCAATTTCAAACTTTCATGGCGCCACTCCCGCTGCTTCCTCCTCCTTCCCTTCCAGGGACACAACGGCATGGAGATTGACGTACAGATTAAATTATAGATTCAATACTATGGTAACCTCGGCGTTGGCTCCCTTGTCCCTGCTACACTACCCAGTGGTCAGGCGATTGGCCGAAACGGAAAGAGGAGGAAGGGGAAAAGGGAGTACGGTACACGAAGTAACCGAGTACATAGCGAGCGGGCGAACCTTGAGGGGAGGAGGGAGATCATTGATTCTCAACTGCCACTACTGCGTACGTACCTCCGTACAGGAAACCTCCACTTGGCAGCAACGGCCTCCGCAAAAAAAATTCACACGCTCGGGACTTCCATGCCGTCCGGAGCGCGTACCTAGGTACATTTGTAGGTGCAAAGCCACATTAAGGCCCGTGCTTGCCAAGAGAAGTGCTTTTTGACCAATCGTTGAGCTCCAGACCTCTCCAGATTTGGCCAGATTCGGGATAGACCGAGACGTCGGAGCTTCGCGCCACAAACGATAGGACCCTGTATCCCTGTTTATGCAGCTGCAAGGCCTGATCAGCACCCTAATCAGCACGGGCGTAGCGATAACCACACCCCTGTCTATCGTGACTGCCACCCGGCTGCCCGCCTCTTCTCTACTTATTACATTCGAGCCGTGGTCCGACTTCCACATTGATAAAACCCGCTAATACGCCTCTTCGTACCTCCCTCTTAAAAACCCGGCCTCCTCTGTTTTCCTTCTCCATCTTCGAGATAACCTCACTTCTGCCGTTCCTCCAAATCTTCTCACCAAACATCCATACAATAACACCAAAGGTCACTCTCGCCAACATCACTCAGTACATTTACTGACACCGCTCTCCGATCCTCACCGACATCAATTCGATCACCAACACTACGCAAAGTATTTCACGATGCGTTCTTTCATCGCCGTTACCGCGCTCTCTGCGCTCCTGGTTGCTGCTGACAACACCACCTTCTCCATTAACCCGGAGGAGGTTGACTTGACCACGAGAGGTGCGTAGACTTGATTTTCATCCCGCTGGTGTCTCATCGAATGAACAATGGTACTTCAATTGGAACCCAAACTGACTCTCCAAACAGCGTCTTGGTGCAACGGTCAGACGTCGACTTGCAACACTCTCTGCGACTCGAACCCTCAGGACAACAACTGCAATGTGGTAAGTTCAGCCCGCGAGTCACTCCCATACTCAATTGGCCATGATGTAATGTATCCTAACTCAATGCCATAGAACACTCTCGATTTCGCATGCACCTGCTCAAATGGAAGTGCTCCCGGCCTCCAGTACTACACTCAGACAATGGACACCGTGAGTTCACCCTGCAGTCCAGTGCTTGTTGCAACTATTGACCCATCATGCTACAGTACGTCTGCCAGCAAGCCTTCACCGACTGCAACCAGGCCAATGTTGGCAACGCAGAGGGCCAAAAGAACTGCACCACCTCCATCCAGGACAACTGCGGTAAACTCGACCCCGCCGACTACTCCGCGGCTCCCGCTTCCTCGTCTGCTGCCAGCACCGCCGCTGCCACTTCTTCTGCCGTCTCCTCTGGCAGCAGCTCTGCGGCGACCGCTGCCGCCTCCACGACTTCCGAAGCTGCTGCTGCTGCCACCAACTTCCAGCACATCGGTACTGGTGCCCTCGCTGCCGGTATGGGTGTCCTCGCCTACCTGCTTTAAGTAGCATGGCTGCGATGGCAACCGCCTTGTGCTGAGCACCTTTCTTTTCTGGTTCTTGTATCGACTTTTACCAAGCCATACACCATGCATCTTTACTACAATCAGCCCACCCCTCCATACCCGAGGTGGCCCTAATATTACGAGAAGACGACGGATACCTGTGACGATGGATTGCGCGAAATGGTTTACTTGCTTGTACGGGGACGTTTTGTGTGTGTGAGGAGGTCTGCGGTGGTGGCCTTCAGGAGAGTGAGTGGTTTTATACACACCCATTACAAATAGGAGCAATCGTCCCGGCCTGGGGTTTTGAAGAGGCCAAATTCTCTGGTTCCCAATGTCTCGTCACAGTGATCTTAACGCTTTGAATGGAACGTCGCCCCGAATCGACTCAGACGACCCACGCTACACCCGATGCTACACCTATTCCACAAGATCCCAACAAATACTATGGGTCGGAGAAGTATCTCAGAGAAGGTGGTGATCCGGCATTTCACCGGAGGAGGATAACGACTGGGAAAAGAGGACATTAGAGGACGAGGCACTGTGAAGGACGGTTTGCTTCACCCGCGACGCTTGCTCCCGAACCCGACAGTCTGGCTAAGCTCGCACGCCGTCGATGGACCGTTCACGGCATTCCCGTCCTTAGTGTGACAATGGTCCTTGACTCGCTAAGCGACCATGAAGACGTGATGCAAAGGGTTGAACAGGAGCGAACGTGTCACAGCTGTTTCCTCGACCCACATAATCAGGCACATTGCGCAAACAAATACAGTACGGTGCTACGCCCGACGTCTCTTGACCGACCAGCAGTATGCATGCTTACCTCTAACCTCTTGAAGCAAATAACAGTCTCTATATCGTCTGTTGTTTCGGCTTCGGTCTTTCGTCAACTCTTATGAGGTTTGGGGCTTAGTGGGCTGGGTGTAGAGGAGTATCCGTCGTTCACCTCACTTATGGGACGAGACAAGATAGAGAGGCTCATATAGGATGAGGTCCTGTCCTAATACACCTAGTATCGTGTTGGTCATCTAGAACGGGGATATGGTCATGAATGAGCGCGGCCGCTATCCAATGGATGCATGAAACCGTCCGCCCTCCTTCATGTGTGGTTGGAGATGGATTGATCTGCCAACAAAGTGTCAATGAGATGTGGTTCCTTGCAGCCAAGTTGTCCAATGAGCTGTGGCCAGCAAGCGGTGAGGACCCGGGCTAATGTGGGTGGCATCGAGGTACCTTGGGTGTTACTGACTGGAGAGTCCCATTCAAGACTGCGGTTTTGGGTGTAATACTTGGGGCAATACGTTTTCAAGTCAACATAAACACGGTCGACGCGCCCCCACAAGTTGATCTGAGCTGCCCCTCTATTACCCCATAGAGAAACGCACTCAGTGGACCCCCCTGGTTGACCTCCCCCTGCACGCACCTTGTTTGATTGATCTCTCTCTGCCCACAACCTCAAACAGGACGGGGCATTGTTTTCTTTTACACCATTTCATAACTTCCTCAACGGAGCAATAGCCTTCTCTTTTCCCTCTCTCTCTCCAGCTTTGATTTCTACCTCGCCTTCGCGCATCGCGCAGACATCTCCCTTGTTACACATATCCCCCAGAAAGCAAACATGCACGGAGAGGTAAGTTCTTGCTCAATGTAAACAAACCCAAAGCAGCGGCCCCCAATTAGCTCGACCGCCCCCCCTATTCTCACCCGCACGTGTAACGGAGGCCCCCCCCCCTTTGACCATAGACCTTTGACCTTTGACCTCTTTGGGAGAGCTACTCGCGCAATGGCCCATTGTCAATTGTCACGAACCCAATCTCGGTCACGCTCGTCACATTTGAGTCTGTTATAACACCTAGCAATGAGCTCCACACGTTGTGTCATCTGCAGAGTCATGCCAATGCGATTCCACGTCTGTTCCGTGTCGAAGCCACGATGACTTCGCCCGCCACGACGCCAATGCAGTTTCGGGCGTGCCGAAAACGAAGAATAATCTCAATTGTTTCATTCGAACTTCGTATCTGATTATCCTGTCATAGGTTCTTCACCTCCACCTGGGTCAGGCCGGTACCCAGCTGGGAAACAGTGCCTGGGAGCTGTAAGTTCACCGCCCATCAGTATTCGCACCTCGCAACAGCTTGCAGCTTTGGCTGACATTATTCCTCCCAGCTACCTCCTTGAGCACGGCCTTGGCCACGATGGCCGTCCCGACCCCAATGCCACGGATATCGGCGACCCTGGTGCATACGAGACCTTCTTCAGCGAGACCAGTGGCGGCAAATACGTGCCACGATCCCTCTTCGTAGACCTCGACCCTTCTCCCATTGATGAGATCCGTACGGGCGGCTACCGTTCCCTCTTCCACCCAGAGCTCCTGATCAGCGGAAAGGAGGATGCTGCCAACAACTATGCCCGTGGTCACTACACCATTGGCAAGGAGATGGTCGACAATGTCGTTGACCGCATTCGACGTGTTGCTGGTGAGTAGCACCTGTTTATAATTGAGCCGTTCCGTTTCGGTCAGCCTTGAGGGGGGCGTGTCATTGACAACGACACAGACAACTGCAGCTCTCTGCAAGGTTTCCTGATCTTCCACTCCTTCGGTGGTGGTACCGGTTCTGGTTTCGGTGCCCTTCTCTTGGAGCGCCTGTCCACCGAGTACGGCAAGAAGTGCAAGCTGGAGTTCGCCGTCTACCCTGCACCCCAGGTGTCCACCGCCGTCGTTGAGCCTTACAACGCCGTCCTGTCGACCCACAGCACCATCGAGAACTCGGACTGCACCTTCCTTGTCGACAACGAGGCCGTCTACGACATCTGCCGTCGCAACCTGGACATTCCTCGCCCGAGCTACGAGCACCTCAACCGCCTGATCGCCCAGGTCGTCAGCTCCATCACTTCCTCCCTGCGCTTTGACGGTGCGCTCAATGTCGACCTGAACGAGTTCCAGACCAACCTGGTCCCTTACCCTCGTATCCACTACCCCTTGATCAGCTATGCTCCTGTCATCTCTGCCACCAGGAGCGCTCACGAGACCTTCAAGGTCACCGACCTGACCTTGCAGTGTAAGTTACCTTGAGCGGGGGATCTTCTCACTCTTTGGCACAATGACTGACATATATTGTGAATTCTAGGCGTTGAGCCCAACAACCAGATGGTGGTCTGTGACCCTCGCAACGGCAAGTACATGGCCGTCGCCCTGCTCTACCGCGGCGACGTCGTCCCCCGGGACTGCAACGCCGCCGTCAGCGCCCTGAAGGCCAAGAACTCGTTCAACCTCGTCGAGTGGTGCCCCACCGGGTTCAAGATCGGCATCAACTACCAGAAGCCCGTGGCCGTCCCCACGGCCTCCCCCGCCGACGGCGGCCTGGCCTCGGTCGAGAGGTCCGTGTCCATGCTGTCCAACACCACGGCCATCGCCGAGGCGTGGTCGCGCCTGGACGACAAGTTCGACCTCATGTACAGCAAGCGCGCCTTCGTCCACTGGTACGTCGGCGAGGGCATGGAGGAGGGCGAGTTCAGCGAGGCCCGCGAGGACCTGGCCGCCCTGGAGAAGGACTACGAGGAGGTCGCCGCCGACTCGATCGAGCCGGACGCCGAGGACATCGAGTATTAGAGGACGGACGGGCGTAACCTCCCCTCCCCCACTCCTCCCTCCCCTTTATGAAAGCATGTTTTGTTTGCAAGCGGAGTTTTACGTGTGTTTAAGAGGGACGGGCCTACGGGATACCACCTGCGTTGTAGTTAGAAGGCAAAGAGCAGAAGCAGCTCGACCGATGTCAGTTCTGGATCAAAGCCGGCGGGTTTTCTGGGTTTTCCCATTTCCCTTTTCGCTTAGACAGCCACTGGCAATGAATGTATGTAACCTTTTATTGGATTAAGATTGCGAAGCAAGTTTTTGCGTTCGACAAAGACACCGGAAAGTGTTCAGGAGATAGGCGTATGTATTGAATTTGAAGACTATGAAAATGAGAAATTTCCTTGATATCATCCATCATATTGGTGAGGTACACCACCAGACCGCCCCATCATCAACCTTCATACTTTCGTCGTGTATATAAAAAATCTCGTCTCAAAACCGTCCTTCCAAAAAGTCTATCACTGCGCCAAAAGAATGAAAAACTTCGAGTGCCAAAACCCGGAAAAGAATGAGCAGCGCAAAAACGTATATGTTTGCAGCGGGATAAACCCCTCTCTTTCCTCACGTTTATACAGCCCTTCTTCCCCCCATGAGCCAGCCAGCCAAGACGAAAATGGAACCTGCTTATCTGGCGCCCGCCAGGTACATCAGCGTGGACACGCCGGGGGACCTGCTCCTCTCCCTCTTGGTCTTCTTGACCACGACCAGGCTGTCGCCCGACTTGTGGCGGTGGTGGCTCCTGCTGTGGCTGTGGTGGTGGTGGTGGTGCCTCCGGTCCTCGATGGAGAGGGTCGAGGTCGTCGTGACCTGCTCGCGCTCGTCGCGGATCACCTTGGTGAGGGACCAGAGCTCCTTCTGCTCCTCTGGGGGCACCCATCGCTTGATGACGACGTACTCGGGGTTCTGCTTGTAGGCCGTTCGCGTTAGTTGTGATCAATGAACTAACTCATGTAGTGTGGATGAGAGGGGCAATTTGGGGGGATGTTATGTGTTCGTAAACTTACCGCATCAAGATCGTAATCAATCCCCTTGACCCTCAGCGTCTCCAGACTCAGATGACGCCTGGCCATCCTCGTGTAGGTAGTCTTGCTCGGGGCCGCCACCTCCATGCTGGGCCCAGCCGCCGCCGCCGAGGCCTCGGCGGCCGCCTGCTGGTTCTGGCTGATCTTCTTCTTCTCCAGGATGGCCTGGATCTGGTCCTCGGGCACGCCCGAGGCCAGGAGGTGCTCCTGCATGCGGCGG
This sequence comes from Cytospora schulzeri, assembly GCA_003795315.1. NCBI lineage: Eukaryota > Fungi > Ascomycota > Sordariomycetes > Diaporthales > Cytosporaceae > Cytospora > Cytospora schulzeri. Next base: position 2,149,662 of record LKEA01000002.1, read on the forward strand.
CGGTACTCGCGGTCCGCCTCCTCCTTCTCGCGCACCTTCTCGGCCTCCCTGGCCTTCCAGCGCTCCACGGCCTCGGCGTCGGCCCTCTCGCGGGCTGCCTGCTCCTCCTCGGCCCGGCGCTGCTCCTCCATCTGCTTGAGCTCGATCTCCTTCCGGATGCGCCTCTCTTCCTTGGCCTTCTCTTCGGCGCGCTTGACTGTGGATGAGGTTAGCATGTGTTTGCTGGTTGTGGTGCGAGATGATGGGTCAAAGGGATGTGGGGTAATAGGAACAGAGTGAAAGATGCCACAGGTCATGAAGGACGCCTGGGCTAAGTATGAACCGCGAAAGGGGGTTATGACAAGCAGGTAGGGGCAGGTAAGTAGACTTACTCTTATCAAGCTCTTCCTTCGCCGCCATCAGCTCGACCTGCGTCCTGGCCTCATGGATCTTCTCCATGGCGTCCTTCTCCCTCTGCTGCTGGGCCTTGAGCGCCTCCAGCTCCTTCCTGCTCTGGCGCAGCTCAAAGCTCTCATAATCAGCCTCCCGGCGGGCGGCATCGGCCTTCTCGCGAGCCTCACGCTCCTCCCGCGCACGAAGGTCCTCCAGTTCCTTCCGGCTGTGTCTAAGCTCGAAGTTTTCATAGTCAGCCGCCCGGCGAGCAGCCTCGGCCTTCTCACGGGCTTCGCGCTCCTCGCGTGCCCGGAGATCCTCGAGCTCCTTCCTGCTCTGCCGCAGCTCGAAGCCCTCGAGGTCAGCCGCACGCTCGGCCGCGCGGCGGGTAGCAAGCTCCCTCTCGCGGGCCTCACGCTCCTCCCGTGTTCGGAGGTCCTCCAGTTCCTTCTTACTGTGTCGCAGCTCATAGCCTTCCAGGTCAGCCGCACGCTCAGCCGCCCGGCGGGCAGAAATCTCCCTCTCCCGGGCCTCGCGCTCCTCCCGCGCCTTGAGGTCCTCCAGCTCCTTCCTGCTGTGTCGCAGCTCGAAGCTCTCGTAATCGGCCGCCCGGCGGGCAGCCTCGGACTTCTCGCGGGCCTCGCGCTCCTCCCGCGTGCGGAGGTCCTCGAGCTCGAACTTGCTCTTCCTGTACTCCCACCTCTCCTCCTCCTCGGCCCGCTGGGCGTCCCGGCTCTCCTTGGCGCGGAGCTCCTCGAGGTCCCGCCGCACCTGGGCCAGCTGGTACCGCTCCGCGGCGTCGGCGTGCGGGGACGACGACGCCGTCGTGCGCAGGGCCTCGAGCTGCCTGCGGTTCTCCTCGAGCTTGCGCTCGATCTCGTAGTCCCGGACCGTCATGTAGGCCTCGGAGCCGACGCGCGAGCGCGAGCGGGAGCTCCTCCTCGACACGTGCGAGTGCGAGCGGCCCCGGCCCCGGCCCCCGCGGCGGCTGCGGCTGTCGATGCTGGACTCGTCGTCCGACGAGTCCCGGTCGTGGAAGGACTGCCTGATGACCACGGGTGCTTGCTGCTGCTGCTGGGGCGGCGGGGGCGGCGGCGGGTGGGCCACTATGGTAGGGGTGGGCGGGCTGGAGCGCCGCTCGTGGGATCTGTCGCGGACCCGGGTGAGGGCCATGTTTCTCTCCCTCTCCGAGCCTAGGAGGTGGTCCAGGCTACCACGCTGGAAGAAGACCTGGCTGCGCGGGCGGTCTGGCCTGGCTTGGACATAGCTGACAGGCGCCGGAGAGGTATCACGTCGGCGGTACCGGTAGTGCACCGACTCATCTTGGTCGTCTGAATAGAAACTCATTGTCGCTGCTGAAGGTGTTCGGTATAGCCCCCGCTTGAGACGAGCAAACTTTTCGTTCTGGGCGTACAGTACACCGTGGAGAAGGCCTGCTACGCTTCCTCGCTTTCTATACCGTCCAAAGAAGTATGAAGCAATGTGAAGTTCAGAATCAAGAAGGACGAGGAGGGGGGCGCGCTGACAAATGTGCCCACAAAGTGTATTTGAAACCCACAGAGAACCTGAGAAAGAGGGAAGATGGGCAGCGCCGCATGCAAGCGGGGTGAAAGCATTTTATTCCTCCCGAATGAGGGTCAACATTTTCCAACAGACCAACCGTACGGCTGGATACATGAGAAGACCCATCCGTATGCTGCGGCAAACAAGTATGGTGAGACCCACGGCACTGGGCCTCGACTCGAACGAGGAAGCAGACAGGCTCAGGAACGTAGTGAGGAGCTACGTGTGCCACATAGGCGCAGCGCTCTAGACGCAGGATAGGCAGGCAGACCAGGACATTGGCTGGGAGGCTGGAGGACAAGGGAGTGTTGTACGCAAAGGACCACTCTTTGGGTCAGTCTTGGCCGCAGGTGGTTGGTCCAAGAGGGGAACGAATCCCCTCATCGGGTAGGTATCGGCCTGATGAGCAGCGCTTGGTGCATTGTTTCACATGGGGTACGGATCCGTATATATGTATGTACTTTGCAATGGCTGCATACTGCTCGAGTACCATGTGTACCGCTCCGTACATCTTCAGTACATGGCCTGAGTAGTCAGGTAGTGTTGAATCTGGGGCCTATGCTCAATCAGACATCCATAGCATAAAAAAGAGGGAGGCTAGGTAGTCGATAGCCGGAGGAAGTGACAGACAGAGACAAGAAACTAGGGCTGAGATCCAGCTGAGCGGATCCTGCCTCGTTAGCGTTGCATGAAGTGGTCCTGAATAGATAACTCTGCATCGTTGGATTGAGGGGATAATATCCAAGTTATCCAGCCCCTGGTATAAAAAAGAGCAAGGAAGTGCGCGAGTTGCTGGCTGATCCTCGTTGTTGATTTTCGAATATCGTGACTCTCCTCCCCGTCTGTCTGTCTGGTATAAGACTATAAGACAAGGAAAGTTGAGCTCCCGAATTGGGCAAAGGACCCCTCATTGTATGTAATCTAATCCGTAGGGCTGATAAGGTTTCTTTTTGTTGATCGATAAGTGCGACGATTTGATGATACCCAACTTTGGAGCGGGGTTCTCCTTGCTCCTTGCTGCCCTGTCAACTGGTCGCCTGTCCGGCCCGATGCCTACCACACCGAAGCGAGGGCGCTTCGAGCTTATGCTAGAGCAAAAGCCGCGCCGTGCCCTGTCAGTCGAATCCGTTTATCGTGTCTATATGTGTAGGGGCCTAGTAGAGCATCCAAGGATTAGTTCTGGGTTTTCCCAGGATACAGAGAGGATGGCGCCAAGACAGCTCAGTACCCGCTGTATAGGCGGCAATTGAAACGAGCGGTCGAGGGCCTAAATAGACATCCTCTTCTCATCCTTCACAATCTCCAAGATGCGGTATCGTGCTGAGTAGTATGCTTGGTGTGCAACGGCTTTTCTCCATTATCGTCGTTGATACGTGCTACGGGTTTTGTGGCCAGAGACCTGGGCGTCTCCGTGTCCTGGCCAATGGCGGAATTGCTGGATGTGCTGTCCTTTTGATACCATTTCGACGGCAAGGGTCACTCGATCAAGCCTTAGTGGCCCAAAAAAAAAGTTGACTGGATCCTCAAAATGCAAAGTCAAAATGCGAATGTTGGCTCCTGCGTCGCCCAGTGCAGTGTGGAGGAGGAAAACTCGTGATGAGCGTTCTGGTTCAAGCTCGAATGTCCCCTGCAAATTGCTCAAGAGGCGCCGGCAGCTCCCCGTTTAAGCATTGCCTCGATGTGATCTTGGCTGTTCTTCGCCGTTGTCTCTAGGTAGTGAAGCTTCTTGCCCAGTCCCTCGATGTCGGTATCGACCTGCTTCATCTGCGACTCCAGCTTGTCCTTCATGTCTGGCACTGCTACTGACACGAACCTAGAGAGGGGAACCCGAATCAGTCTCATGCCAATCATGGTGCGTGATGGAGTAACATGGCTCTGTGTCCACCAATAACTCACATCTTGCCCACTCCTTCGTAAATAGGGGTCTCTGGGGCCAGCGAGGTGATCTCACTGCTGGTCAACTGTGCAAGGCGCTTCTCACGCTGCTTTGCTGCCAGTTGCGAGCGCACAAGTCCGATCTCTTGTTGGGACTTGACGGCATTTATCTCAATCTCCCTCAACAGCTATTTGGTTCCACGTTAGCTAGTGAGTCTCTTACTCAATGGACGTATGACTTGCCTTCTGCAGCGCTTCGTTTGATATAGACATGGTGACAAGAGACAGTGAGTTCTGTCCGAATTAAGTGTGATTGGATTGGTGGCTACTGTTTTCCAAGTAGGAAACGGGATTTGTTGTGGGAATGGTTGTTCAATACAGGGTGAGCGTTGAGGGTGGAAAGGGAAGTCGATAGATGTCGTACAGAACCAAGTGTCACTAAAATTTAAGCTTGGGACACAGTTCAACGGGAACCACATGTGTACAAAGTAGCACTCTCCAAGTATACCTGCGTTTCCCAATCGCAACGTGGGTCAATCCTCACCTACATCGTTGCACACATCCAATCACCTGGAAAATCAATCATCAAATAACACACGGCATCAACTTATATTGTCCGTGTGCTTGAGGATTTAACATTGAGACTCCAGATCTCAGAACTCATCATCAAATGCGCTACCTATTTAGTGCATCCGGGGTTAACCCCTAACCCTCCCTCTTCCCTCGGCAGTAGGTGGTGACGTAGGCTCCTGGACTTGTTAAATTTCGATACGGAGTGTGTACTAAGTTTCTATGCACGTCTGTGTTGTACTCCGTACATCCGGCCAAATCCTATGCTTTGATATAGCGACAACGTGTATTGTCAAGCAATTTCTCATATGAAACATTTCCCACTTCATTTGTATATCAACCATACCGTAACTCAATGCACCATTCCCTTGTCGCCTGCAGTCCTGATGAGTAATGTGACACCTCCCTAGCTACAGTTAGCCTCTGCTTCATGGATACGTTCTCCTGGCACTCTCCACTCGCTCTTTCGGTTCGGCTATAAGCTGGCACTTGACGCGTTGTAGTGCTGCCGTGTCCAAACCCGGCTTTTGCCAACTAGAACCTCACTCGTCATCTTTTTTCCCTTCTACTTTTCTTTTTTTCCCTCTCTTCTAGCCTCGTCGTTCCTTTCGTGCTTTATCCATGGAGACAATTGGGTTGCATTACACCTTCCTTTTCACCTAGACAGATTCATCCATCTTTTCCAAAGAAGTAAAGAAAGTTGGAGCAGCCCTGGGCCCGAAGCTGAAATTGAGCTGTACATCACTTCACTTCAAACCCACTCGAGTTTCCAGCAAGAACACCACCAGTTCTATCCAAGCATTGATATAAGAAGCTGCCACCAAGAGGTTCGAATTTGCAAGTAGACATACGAGAGTACACTTCATGCCGACCAATTCGCCTGTTCCAACACAGCAAATATGTCCCTCGCCTTTCAATGGCCATACCGGGAAGCCCGGGATGGCATCTGGACACCGCAAACCTCAACCTTGAACTGGTGTGAGGAGGTAAGCAACCGCACTGTCATTTGATGTTTTGCTTGGAACGTAGGATTGACAAGGCTCTCATAGGACTACAATATTACGCCGTATTGTGCCGAATTCATCAATACTGTGACCAATCTCATCTTTATGTACCTCGGCATAATGGGCATCCGCGACTGCCTTCGCTATGGCTATGACAGCGTCTTCATCGTCTCGTACTTAGGGTACATGATCGTTGGTCTGGGTTCAATGGCTTTCCATGCTACCCTAAAATGTATGTCTGCCATTTGTGCCATTTGTTTTATGGTCCTCCCACCGTCCCCACCCCCTTCCCGTTGTACCTCGAGCTAATCTGTTCCGACAGACTCCATGCAATTGGCTGACGAGTTGCCCATGATATACACCACCTGCATCATGGCATACGCGACATTCGCCTACTCGCGGTCCAAGCGTGAGAAAGTGCTTATTGGTCTTGCTCTTGCTGGCCTGGCGGCCTTTATCACCGTCTATTACCACATGTCACAGAACCCGGTCTTCCACCAGGTTGCTTATGCTTCCCTGACGTGCGCAGTTGTCTTTCGAGGCATGTATGTGATGGAAGCCATCCTCCGCCCAGCATTGAGAGAACGATGTGATACTCCAGCCCATGCCGACCAGATCATGAAGCAGATGTGGTCCATGGCTGCCACGGGTGAGTCCCATTCATACTCTCATCTGTCACTTGAGCACACTGATTGATTTCGTAATTCTAGGGATTTCCTTCTTCCTCATCGGCTTCTTCATCTGGAACATGGATAATCTTTTCTGCGGTCACGTTCGGGAAGTCCGGAACACCATCTTGCTACCGTGGGCGGTGGCCCTGGAAGGTCATGGATGGTGGCACATCTTCACAGGAATTGGCGCTTATTACTTTATTATTTGGAGAGTATGGTTGACGCAGTGCTTGGATGGCAACGAGCGCAAGTTCATGCTACAATGGCCGTCTGCCCTCACCTCTGTCCCCAAGGTCGTTCCTCGACCGGGATATGTCTCCAAGAAGAACAGCAACGGTGCCGCCAACGGCAAGGCGAAAAGCAAGAGCCGATCTACCAAGAAGGAGTTGTGATCCTGAGGGGCGGAAGACCGTTGGTTAGAGAGTGTCTTTTTTATTATTATCGCAATATGGTGCATGGCGTAGTCATACATGGCTCTGGCCGGTTGACGGTGTTCAGAAGCATGTCGACAGAGCAGGCCTTTTCCGGCTAAGAGACCACCCTTATATTGATACCGTCACAATTCCGCCTTCCTCTTGATTACCCCCTTCCTCCGTTCGCGCGAGAAGACTCACCATTGGATATTTGCCTCCAAGGTACGAACCTCGAGTGGTTACAGCAGATCCATGTATGCTACATGAAACGGATTTAGCCAACCCCGCCTGTTCCCCTAACGGGAGCTCCCTTGGTCGCAGTCCGTAGTTTCCGCTTGCATACCCTCCCAAGCCGCTGGGATGTTTCAGGATTCGCCAAGGGGTCAGCCGATCAGCCGGTGTAACTCCAGACTGTGATTATGGTTTGGACTTTGGGGCTCGGGAACGACGGAAGTGCACTTCGGGACAGACTGGTCCTTGGGAGCCACGCAATCCTGCCTTTGGATCCTTGCCGCTTTTATAGATATGTACTGGTGTATGTTGCACCAGGTTGACTGGACGATTCCCCTGCATACACACTTGGTATGGATTACATGGGAACTGACGTGTACCTGTGAGCAGCTTGGCGATCTCAAGCTTGTAACTTTACTTATATCTTTACACCGCTCGAGACTGTAGAACCACCACAGAATAGGTTGCGGACTTGAAGATCAAGGGGTAACGGATGGAGATGGAGATGGGGAGTCAAATGCTGCCCAGTTAATTAAAGTTCAGTTCAGTTCATCTATCTCATGTCGAAGTAACTGCTTAATTACCTAGGTCCGTTCCCATGGATATTGTATTGAAAATAAGGACTAGGATTATAGTTGGTGGGATTATATAGCCTTTTTGTTTTATGTTTCGTTCTTTTATATATACTGGTATAGGAAGCCGTAAACTTGACTGAAGCTTTACTTACTGTAGATTACCTAGGTACCTAGTATTGTAGATTGGAAGACGTCTCTGTCTTGCACGTTGGAACCTTAGAACTCACCAATATGTACAATCCGTTGTTGGTAGGTACCCCGGTAACCTTAGAGCGTTCTTGTTCGGGAATGAACCTGTGTACTTTCGTGTATCTAACCCCGTAACTTTTACGGTACAATGCCAACGTCATCTGCAACTGCACTGCACTGCACTGCCCTGTCCCATCGGCGCGGGAGCGGCAACGGAAGTGCGAGCTTCAAGCAAGACGACCACTTGTGCTCGGACTTTACACCTAATTCAATATACTTGACAGCCTCTCGCTCTGCTGGCCTTTTCTTCTCCCAAATCTGTTTGTGATTTCGTGCAATGCGCTATTTCTACAAACCTGTCTCGTTCTCGCTTTCACCGCTTTAGCGACGCCTCGAAAACCTCCGAGACACCCCGCTGCGCTGCCCGCGACTGAATCCAACTGCGCCGCTCCCATTTTCTTGTCTCCCTGGTCTGGAACGACAACATCCAACCCAGCATGCCATCCGTCTCCAGAACATCTTCCCTTGTATAGACAAAGAATCTGCCGCCACTGTATGGCCACGTCACTCGCTACCTAATCCCTAATTGAAGAGCCATGTCAGGTCAAGGCTTCAAGCCGAAATGGGGCTCCCTTCTTTCGCAAGCCGTCGCCGGCGTCGAAGCCCGACTGGATACCATCCTCGCTGAGGAGGACACGCCCAAGCCGACTCCGAGCCCGACGCCCTCACAACAGTCAAAACCTCCTGGTACGCATACATAAAGTTTCCCCAAAGCTAGTAAGGTGGTGTGACGTCGCGCGTGCTGACTTGGGGGTTTTCAACTATTGTAGGGCCCTCGACACCCGATTCTATCAAAGCCAGACAAAACGATCGGCTACAAGAGAGACTCGCAAGGGCCGTCGCCGCGAAGGCAGCAAAAGGAGAAGGATCCTCGGCGAAACCTTCGCCCACGTCTAGTCCACGCCAGAGCTTAGACGTACCGACTCGAACGTCCACAGACAGTGCAGCGCTAGCACCGTCAGCGGAGAGTCCAAAGACATACACCTCACCGAGAGCCTCGCAGGATACGGGGAGGAAGTCACTTGACACAGTAGAGAAGAGCCCAGCGAAGACAGAAGATGCGCCAGCAGTACCACAGGATGCTCCGAGTGCGGAGGCCAGCGCTGGTGGTGCCACTGCTGAGGCGACAGATGACTCTGTCAAGGCCGACCCCGAAACAAGTGTGGTCACTGAATTGCAGGATGACCGTATTAAACAGCTGGAGAAGGCTCTAGAGGAACTGGCGACACAACAGCAAGAGGAGACCCACAACTATGTCGAGCAGATCGATGCACTCCAGGCGAAGCTTCAATACTTGGCTCGAGAAGCTACCGAGTCGGCCAGGAAAGAAGCCAAAGAGGCGCCTACTGGAACCATGGAGAAGAAGCTGGCGGAGAAGGATCAACAAATAGCTGGACTTATGGAAGAGGGCAAAAACCTGGCCAGCACGGAACAAAAGCTTCGAACCGTCATCAAAAGCTTGCGATCCAAGATTGGCGAAAACGAGAAAGAGATCAACAACGTTAAGACCTCCAAGGGCAAGGTTGAGCAGGAGCTGGAAGCCACGCGAAGGCGTGCCAGACGTGCCGATGACCTAGAGAAGTACCAAGGGGAGCTGCACAAACGCATCGGCCAGTCCCAGAAGGAGATAGATGCGCTCAAATCCCAGTCAGCGGGCAAGGACAAGACGATCGCGGATCTGAAGGCGCAGCTGCAGAAATCGGCGGAGGAGAAGGACACTCTTACTGCCAAGATCAACGACGAAGCTTTGGCCAAAGAACGACAGCGAGTCCGAGAGCTGGAGGAAGAAATGTCCGACTTGAAGGTCGAGAAAGATCTCGTCGCTGACCGCGGTAAATCACGGGAGAACGAGCTCAAGGAAAAGGCCGACCGGGCTGCAGAGCGCGCCCGTGCGATCGAAGTGGAACTAAAGGCCGAGATCCAGGTGATGGAGAGCAAATTGGAGTCTATGAGAGTCATGGCGGAAGAGGTTTCCTCAGGGGCGATGGGTGACTCTCAAGCCAAACTACTACGACAGGTCGAGACACTCCAGACCCAGTACGCCATTGCGACCGAGAACTGGCAAGGCATTGAAAGCACACTTCAGGCCAGGATCTCAAATCTGGAGAAGGAAAGGAACGAAGCCCAGCACCGCGAGTCCGAGATGAGGAAGAAGGCCCGTGAAGCTGTAAGTATACGCGGATTGTATATATTCAAGTCAAGACATACTAATCATAAACCAGGCGCTACGTGCCAAGCACAACGAGGAAGAACTCGAGGACGCCAGGACGCAAATTCCTACCATACAAGAAGATGTGAAGGCTCATCAATCTCAAATAGAGGCTCTGAAGAAGCGATCCGAGGAGGCTGAGGCTGCTGCGACCGAGGCAAAGGCGGAGCTGGAGAGGCTGAAGGCGGCGCTCACGGAAGAGAAGGCCACAAATCGTGAACAAGACCGACAGGGCCAATGGCTAGAAGATGCGCCGACGCCGTCCTTCAAGTCCGGCAGCAGACCTGAATCTCCTTCAGTGTCAATGCCTACGAGGAGTTCCAGCACTGATTTCCTGGGCTTCGGGTCCTTGTCGAACAAGTTCCGGAAGCACTCAGCACCGTCGAGCAACGGCGACCCCCTCGAGCGATACACGTCACGCAGGACATCGGTGCAGCCATCAAGCAGCAGACCATCTGTCTACACAGGGAACTCGTATCCCCTGCCGCCAATACTCAGCCCGACGATAGAGGCACTACCGGCCGCGCCGTCGATACACCCCCTCGAGAGGTCGGACACGTTCGACAGCGCCGAGCGATCCGCGTCGCCGCAGCAGATGGTCCAGGACATGGTGTCTGTGTCGACGGTGGCGGCGGGCCCGTCGGTGCAGCTGGTGGAGAAGCTGAGCGCGGCGATCCGGCGGCTCGAGACGGAGAAGGTGGCGACCAGGGAGGAGCTCACGCGCATCTCGGGCCAGCGCGACGAGGCCCGCGCCGAGATGGTGTCGCTCATGCGGGAGGTGGACCAGGGCAAGAGGGCGCTCGAGGAGGTGGCGAGGCTGCAGGCCGACGTGGCCGAGGTCAGCGAGCGGTACGAGACGACGCTGGAGCTGCTGGGCGAGAAGAGCGAGATGGTGGACGAGCTCAAGGCGGATGTGGAGGATGTCAAGGCCATGTATAGGGATTTGGTCGAGAGGACTATTAAATGAGAGGAGAACGGGATGGAAGGGACGGGAGGGGGGGTAAAGTGACGCGAGGCGAGGAAGCTAGGAGGTGGTGGCTCTGCGTGCAGGCAAAAACAATGATTAGGTTTCAGCGGGGTCTAGTAGCCAGTTTATGATATTTCATGATGATGTTTTGGTTTTGCTTTGAATTTCACATGAAGCTATCTGATGCCTCTTGTGTGGTATCAACCATACATAGAATTACAACTCGATGCCTTCGTTCTCTGCCATCCGCTCGATGTATTTCCGGACCTGTAATCTGGGTGAGTATTCCTGTTGTTCCAAGGTAGAGAGAGAGAGAGAGAGAGAGAGAGAGAGAGAGAGAGAGTGTGTGTGTGTGTGTGTGTGTGTATGTGTGTATGTGTGACTGTAAGTGTGACTGTATCACGGCGGGACTTACCTCCCTATCGGGCGCCAAATCCAGAGCCAACTGCCCACTCGCGTCCCTCTTGTCCACCTCGGCACCAGCCTTGAGGAGCGCGACGGCGGTGTCGGCGTGGCCCTCGGCGACGGCGTGGTGCAGGGCCGTCTGGCCGTCGCTGTCGGTCGCGTTCAGCGGGCTCTTGTTCTTGAGGAGCAGGTTGACCATGGCCACGGAGCCGACGGCGGCGGCGCGGTGGAGGGCGTACTGCCCGCGCCTGTCGCGGACCCGGGCCGATGCCGGGGTCGAGGCGTTGTCGAAGAGCCGGCGGGCTATGTCGAGGTTGTTCTTGGAGGCTACGAAGTGGACTACTGTCTGACCCGTGTTGTCTGCGTACCGGGGGTTGGTTTGGTTAGCTTGTCGGTAGTAGTAGGGTAGCAGGGCAATGCCCGGTGGGAAACCTCACTCTTCTCGTTGGGGTCTGCGCCCTTGCTCAGGAGGAACTCGACGAGCCTTTCACTGTCCTTCACGCTGGCTGCTATCATGAGAGGGGTCCATCCCATATCGTCCTGTTATGTGGAGGAAGGGGTGTCTCTCGTCAGCAACAACTTTTACCAGAGGAACCCTAACGGCCACTGTCAACTCATGTCGTACCTGAATATCGACATCGAAACCTTTCTGCTCTGCTAGCATTTGCACGATGTCGAGCTGGTTGGAGGAAGCAGCCCAGTGGATTGGTAGGCGGCCGTCATCGTCCTTGCGTTGGGCCAGCTTTGGGTCAACCTATGAGTAGGAGAGAAGCCCTCGTTAGTCTCCATCTCGGCATCAAATGAGAGCAGATGAGTCGGAAGACCACTCACGTTGAGAAGGGACTCGACGATCGGCACTGTGAAGGCTGGTTAGCTGCTAATCATGGCCGTGGATGAGATGGAAGACCTCAGTAGTTTGGGATATCAGGGGGGGGGGTGAATCGGTATTCATGACTTACGCTGGCCGTCCCTGCAGGCGGCGTGTATTGCGAATCTTGACTGTGAATCCATATTTCTGTTTGAATTACAAAGCTGATGGAGGAAGAATTGTGAGATGAATGACCTCCAGAGAGTATCCTGTTTGAGCGAGTGAGTTACTTGGGTGTGTGGATGTTTGCCTATGGTTGGTATAAGTGAGATCTGAAATGGGGGAGGGGGTCAAAACGGAGATGAAGCTTCAACAAGGCGGGAGAAATGGACGACTTCAACACTCAAAGGAATAGTTACAAATATCTCTCATCAAATAGATAAAGATAATACGATTGATGGATCAAATAGTCAGTTTCTCTTCGATTCTTCTCATTCAATATAAGAAGAGTCTGAGATACTGGTGTAGCCTACTGTCATATGCACACAGCCAAGAGTGTATTTATACAGCCCCCTTGTGATTTTGTAAGAGCAGCCCCAGTCTACGCTTGTCCTCGAAGCTCCCGAATTTTTGTTCATGGCGGAGGCAGGCCTATACAAGCTCTCATCACGTCTCAATGCCAACTTTCCTAACCCATAAACCCCATTAACCACCACCACCACCACCACCCACAGGAATCCTCACCCAACACCCACCACCACAGCCCACTGCGCATCACCTTCAAATCCGATATTGCTGCGACAGCCCATTTACTCCCAACTTTGGACACCAGGCTCTGCCTGCCACGCCTCAACAATGGCCGCCGACACATCATCATCAACGCCAGCACTCGAATCCCTAATCTCCAAGAACGCGCAAGCCACCAAGCTCGTCTACTCAGAATCCACAGGCCGCAAGAGGATACGTCTCGACCCGGTAGCGAACCCAGAACCGGAAACTGACAAGGACGCCATCTCCATCCGCCTGCACGCCGAGTACAATGACCTCCTGACCCTGCCCGAGCCACTGGCCGCGAAACAAGCCGCCGCCGCCGGCGCGAGGAGAAAAGCCAAGAGACCCGCCGCACCCGCCGGTGCCGAGGGCGCGCCCACACCAGCCGAGGAGAACACGAGGAAGCTGATCGAGGGGATCCCGTCCAAGGCGCCAAACGGCAAGCCGGGGGTCGGCGGCCCGCAGTCCAACGCCCTGGTGCGGCGGGCGCCCGGTGTCGCGCCCGGTGGTGGTGGCAGCGGCGGCGGCGCGGGTGATAGGGGCCAGGGTGGCTCGCAGACGACGAGCCTGATGCGCATGTCGGAGGCGGTCAACGCGCAGCCCAAGCCCGAGTGGCACAAGCCGTGGAAGCTGCACAAGGTCATCTCGGGCCACCTGGGCTGGGTGCGGAGTCTGGCCGTGGAGCCCAACAACAAGTGGTTCGTGACGGGGAGCGGCGACCGGACCATCAAGGTGTGGGACCTGGCGTCGGGCCAGCTGCGGCTGACGCTGACGGGCCACATCAGCACGGTGCGGGGCCTGGCCGTGTCGCCCCGGCACCCGTACCTGTTCTCGTGCGGCGAGGACAAGATGGTCAAGTGCTGGGACCTCGAGACCAACAAGGTCATCCGGCACTACCACGGCCACCTCTCGGGCGTCTACACCCTGGCCCTGCACCCCACCCTCGACGTCCTGGTGACGGGCGGCCGGGACGGCGTCGCGCGGGTGTGGGACATGCGCACCAGGAGCAACATCCACGTCCTGAGCGGCCACACGGGCACCGTGAGCAGCCTCGTCTGCCAGGAGGCCGACCCCCAGGTCATCACGGGCTCCCTCGACAGCACCTGCCGCCTGTGGGACCTCGCCGCGGGCAAGTCCATGGGCGTCCTGACCCACCACAAGAAGGGCATCCGCGCCCTGGCCTCGCACCCGTCCGAGTTCACCTTCGCCACGGGCAGCACGTCCAGCATCAAGCAGTGGAAGTGCCCCGAGGGCGCCTTCATGCAGAACTTTGAGGGGCAGAACGCCATCATCAACACCCTCTCGGTCAACAACGACAACATCATGTTCTCCGGTGGTGACAACGGCTCCATGAGCTTCTGGGTAAGTACCTCCAAGAAGAAGGACTCGCAAATACGTCGTGAGACTTCGATGGCTAACAAAGGCGGAAAACAGGACTGGAAGAGTGGCTACCGCTACCAGGCCATGGACACCATCGCCCAGCCCGGCTCGCTCGACGCCGAGAACGGCGTGTTCTGCTCGACGTTCGATCACTCCGGCCTGCGGCTGATCTGTGGCGAGGCGGACAAGACCATCAAGATCTGGAGGCCGGATGACGATGCGACGCCAGAGTCGCACCCGATCGACTGGAAGCCATCACTGCAGAGGCGACGATACTGAGCAGCTCTGGGTGTGGATTTGTGGAGATAGATAGATACCCTTAATCATGAGACGAACTGCACAAATCAGACGGTATGAGTGGTGTGGAGATGCAATCCCTTTCATACAAGCCACTTTCAACGGTGATTGATGCACTCAAAAAAGCAAAATGACTAGTTGTATTTTCCATCCCTTATTTCTAACCCGGTCTACCGCCTTGACGCAGTCTCCGGGCGTTACTTCTCTGGCTGATCTCCGGATATCGTAAAGGTGTGTCTCCCTATAAGGTGATTTTGGGATATGCTCATGGAGATATTTGCATACGAGGCGCCTCTGAAGAGCATACTCCACTGGAATTCTTCTTGAGCGTCTCCCCTGGTGAACGATGAAACGGTTGTAGTGTGATTGATTACAATACCACGTCTAGAATTACTACCTCTTGCGGCATATAACCTCGCTACATAATGAGGCCCATCTCCTTGATCTCAGGATCATCCCGGAACGCCAGCCGTACCTCCTCATCCCCCACCGCGAGCCGGATCTTGCTAGGCCGCTCGGCCCTGTGCGCCTCCAAGTTGACAATGCCCGCACCCGTGAGGTCTATCGCCGCAGCGCCCAGACCAGCCAGACGGACCCCCTTCACATCGCGTCTCGACTTGCCCTCCCACGCGTGGCCATCGTTCGGGCGCGCCTTCTTCTCGAGGAGGTCCAGCTGCCGATTGCCAGCAGCCAGCCTCAGCGACCGCTGCATCTCCTCCAGGACGTCCCCATAGGTGCTCTCCGCCAGCCCCGTCCTCTGCGTCCTCGCCAGGAGCGCGGACAGCAACAGCCGTGACGCAAACGGCAGGGCCCGGAGGTACTGCTGCAAGGGACTGCTCGTCGCCTCGTTGATGGCCCTCCGCACCGTGTCGATCGTCACCCTGCCGAGGTTCTTCTTCCTGGGGGCGGCGGCCGCCTCGCCCCTGGCCTCCTTCTCCCTCTGCCTCTTGCTCGGCGTGGCCGGGTCGGACGCCGAGTCCGCAGACTTGGCCTCGGCCTCTGCCAGCTCCACCGCCCGCCTGCAGATGTCGAGGGCCCGCCGCGCGTCTCCGCTGACCGCGGCGACCTTGCGGCTCGCGAACTGGACGGCGTCGGGCTCGACGATGTTGCCGGGGACGCCTTCCAGGCGGGATTGGACAATCTTCATGAGCTGTTCGTGGTTGTATCCCGGGAATGTAATTCTGGTTAGGCCCAGCCTGCTGCTGATCTTGTTGCTCAGCGTTCTCTCCGGAAGGTCCATGGTGTTCGCGACTGCCATGACAATCAACCGGCTGTGTCTCAGGCCGGGCCAGTTGAAGAAGTTGTACATGACTCCCTGGTTCTTGGTCACCAGCTGGTCTAGCTCGTCCATCAACACCACACAAGGCACTCGACGCGGACTGGGATGACTGAATTCTCGTTCAAGTAAATCCAGAGCCTGCGCCGGGCTGACCCGTTGCCCCTTAAGCGCCTCCCATAGGAGCGAGTAAGCCTGGTGCGGATCTGTGATCTTCATGCCGTTGATCTCGACGAATATGAAGTCATCAAGTTCATCCGATCTCACGGACTCGTCCAGCCGGGATACCACTTCCCGCACAGTTGCCGTCTTCCCTGTCCCGGGAGTTCCTGAGATGTAGATGCAGGTGCCCATGCCGTCGGTAATGGCAGCCTCGAGGTGAGAGTAGACCAAGCTAAACTCGGCTTCTCGACAGGGAAGGCTGGTGGGCACTGAAGCAACGTGGAGGTTGGCACGTGCTATTTGGAAGGGGGAAGCCTGATGATGGGCTGGTGAGAGGATACGTGTAGCCAATGGTGTGAATTCGAGATGCTTCTTTACGAGAATCCTGTTGAGTACTGTCAGCCCTTCTGCACATATCGTGTCGGGCCACTGAATGAACCACTTACTTTCGATGTGACGACGGAGTCACCGGTTTGCTCACAGACTTTGGTTTCCTTGGTGTTCCTGGGACGTTGGATGGCTTGCGTGGCGTTCGTTTCTGTCCCCACCCCTCGTCTTCTCCGTCCCCAATGACATCGTATAAGGCATCTGGCGACTCCTGTCTCACCGGCTTGCGTTTTCTCGTAGCCTTTGTCCCCCTTTCTACCGATTCAATCAAGGGGCCGATATCTTCTACTCCTTGATAGACGTCCTCCCAGATGAACTCGTCGGTGTAGGAGGCTGTCCTGATATTACAACCTCGGCGACAAACGAAGACTTTCCCATAGTCATGGGAGTTCCGAGGGACCTTTCCGGTGGGATACTGCTTTTGGAACGCCTCTAATGACATAACCTTAGCCTTGCCGTTCAAGGACTCCAGAGGATTAAAGTCGGCATTCGGCGTTATGTACAATTCGTTCTGTGGAAATCATTAGTCGCGCACTCACTCCAAACAAACTGTCGACGCCTTCTTAATGCAATCTGGCTTACCCATAGGAAATCCGTCCTCTTTTTGTGCTTGTTCCGAATCTCCTTCTCGGATGAGAACCACAAAAAGTCGGCGGTCTTGTCTCCATATTCGTCCTCAAGGAACTCGCGAATTATGGCGACCCAGGCTTCACCTGATGTCTCTGCCTTGAGGAAGACGACATCTCCAAGGCGACACTCAAACGAGCCCATCTTTGCGCCGATGATCTTGGCCTCGGCCTCAGCGCGTTTCCTCTTGCGCGTGGAACCATCTTCCAGTGAGGGAGTACCGTCCCGGTCTTCGTAGACCCATTCCCAGGGATGATCATCGAAACCCAGCTCATCATCCGAGTCCTCTCTTGCGATGCCGGGCAGGGTGGGTTTCCTGCTCCTCTTCGAGTGCCGCGGTGAATCCGGAGACGGCATAGTATGAGCAGCCGATTAGTCACTGCCAGCAAGTAGAATGGTTGGTATAGTCCGTTCCAAGCTCCAGGGTTGTTGCAGACGTTCGAAAGGACAGCTGTGGTGGTGGTGGTTTAATGCAAGAGTCGTGTAAAGTGCTTCCAAATTGAGACGCGTCTTCACGCGAATCCCTGTCAATTGGCCCGGACGGCACAATAACGAGTATGCATGTAACGGGGTTATTTCATTAGTCCGACATCAACCCTCGAGACTGGACCTTCCGCTGCCAAACATTACAATCCAAGAGGCACTGACATCCCAATAAGTACACGTTTTCTATAAAAATTAAACTTAAACCTACAAATAGCAAAACATCTCGGAGGATAATGGGGCGTGCACCTGCACCCGGGCTGTTGTTCTCCCATCACACATGATATGGTTTCCCATGTCCAGGCATGACTGGTACCAAGCCTTCAAGGCAAAATGTGATGGTCTAACCAAACTACTCAAAGGATATTGTCGGTATGGAATGATATGGATGGCAGCTTTGGTAGGTGTTCCGAAACCTTTGTGTCTATCCTTGAAGCCTTGGAGGCATCGAGCCCACATGCATAGAAGAACACACTCCATCATTCTCTTGCCTATAGATAGTGATCTGGTTGCCCCCTTGAGAAAAGTATCATCTGGCGGTCTGCTGTGAGAGATATCTGGCATGATTGAATTGCCTGTCGGTAGGGCTTTGTAGGAAATCTTGGAGCATGGGCAGTCACTATTGATTACAGTACCTAGACAACTTTGGCAATTGCCTCAGGACATTTGGCTCGCATTCCGCTGTCAACTTCAATTTCCCGGTGGGAGCTCCTTCCACATAGTACCTACCACAATCATTGGGCTCAATAGGTGGCTGCCTTGAAAACCCCGGAATTTAGAAAGCTGCATACATATTCAATGTTCCAGCCTACGGTCCCTTTCTACCTGACCCACTCCACCCTTCAACCATTCCTCTCATCAAGACAAAGTTGTCGTTGCCCAACATGGAAAATCTGACTGATCTGGAAATACACCGCCTTGCCAAGGAACAAGGCCGTGATCCTCGCCTGGTCTTCGCCCAGTACCGGGGCCAGTTCCAATTTCAGAAGGCTGACAAGTCCAAGTACCTTGGTCCCATTCCCAAGCATGATGATGCTCTTCTGGTGAGACACAGTTTCATGTGTTCGATGTGGGGCTACGGAAAGCAACTGACTGGTAGCAGGAGTTGATGGTGGCACTGCCTTGCACCGAAGATAGCAAAGTCCGAATCGATCAAGATGACCCGATCACCCGATCGAAGCTGACCGAGATCAAGCTCGCCTGCGAGGTTTGGATCGATGCCGACGAAGACTTTGTTACCGTATTTGGGGCGTGCAAGGATAACTTGAAGGCTGCGTTGACCGAGCTCAAAGCCTTCATCGACAGTATCAACAAGGAGGTCGAGGGCAGAATGATTGTTCTGGTTGAACATTCAATCGCTGCTTCCCGCCTGCCCGTCGAGATCAAGCCCATCACCTCCGATGGGCCCCCTTACCGACCCGTCACAAAGAAACTTCCGGCAGAGAAGATCGAGTGCTTTGTGAAGGATCAAGAGAGTATAGATGAGCAACAGATCCTGACGGACGAGCTTGACGAAGCTATTCGCGAGGCTGCCAAACGCATTCGCCCCGTCGAGGGTGAGTTGCGGGTGAGGGTACACTTGGGTCTTTTCTCTCTGCAAATGCGCCGGGCCAACCAGGATACCTTCTACGAAGATGAAGGACTGAAGAAATACCTGAGTAAGGCCAGTGATAAAGGCTGGTCTTACGTCGGCCACAGGTATATGGACCTACTCTCTCCATCATGCATCATCTTACTAATGTCTAATTTTCTCTACAGGCTTGGCGATGAGATATTTGCTCAGAGAATCCTGGATGTCATCTACCAAACCGAGGACTTCGGTGACCTTGACGCCTGCAAGTTCATGGGTACGAGTGCCACCATCCTCTCCATCCGCGATATCAAGCCAAAGTACTGCTTGATCTTGTTTGCCAAAGGCCTCAGGGTTGAAGTAGACATCAAGTACGAGCCTCGGTATCATCAGGATGCGACTGCCGAGAGCATCCGGAGCTTCCATTGCGCTCGCCGAGACCGAGTCGTCGAGGTCGCAGTGTCTTGCCCCGATAGGTAATCACTGCCCGACTTGTTGTGGTCTCTGGATGAGAGTTGATATTGACAGTCTTGCAGGGAATTTGACTGGCACCTCTCCGTCGAGACTGAGGCCAATGCGAGTCGCATCCCACCAGAAATCACAAACTTCGTCAAACATGGCCTGAAGTTCAGGCATCCCGCATCCGAGGAAGATTTCCTAGTCACCGGGGTGGACGACCGATTGCTTCGGGCTGCAAACATCAACGAGGTTGCCTGCAAGGTATCCTGGACCTTTGAGTTCACCGAGAAACCGTACCGTCTGGAGGTCTCCGTCTATCATGAGTGGGGATCCGCGTTCCTGCGGACTCCTAGCCAGCAATGGAGGACCCTTAACACTGCTGCTGTCCCGGGGCCCACCAAGTCATGCGGGATCATGATGTACAGTCAGGAGTGGGACGAAAAGATGCAAGAAATCAACAAGCCAGGAGGGCCGCACTCCGATTTTGCCATTGGCTTCCCCGAGCTCTTCCATGGGGGCGAACTCGCCTTCGGTATCGAGGGATTCCTGCAGGAGATACGAGGTCTCCATGGATTCACGGAGCTGGCTACTGTTCCCGACCAGCATTGAGACCTGTCCCGGACGGCCTGGGCGAAGATGCTGGGAGAGTTCTGTAGCCTCGTCCATTGCGAGTACAGAAGTAGTGTACTCCTCATCGAGCTACGAGGCAGCGACCTTTTTCCCATGTTATATCAGCCCTGAGACAAAGGAGGAAAGGGGCATTTGAATGATGGCTTGTCACGTTTACTGAACTAAACCTTTCGGGGGAGAAGGTCTTCAGGGGTCATCATAGGGAAAATCGTCAATAGTAATCTGATGGATTCGTGGATGTATACATCATCTTCCATTTATCCTTGAGACTGTTACGTCGTCTGTCATGGCGAGGTGACTTCTTAAGAATTTGCGCGGTGTCTTATGCCCATATGGCTATAATGAGACCGCTGCCGTGCGAGGGAGATTTGAGGAGCCCATGAATACTTGCACATATGGCTTCTTCCGGTCCTAAACTCTTGATCCGTATGTTGGTTTTGGGTTACTGACAGGTTCACCTGTCCCTACACCCACCCGTGATCTTTTTGCTCGTTGCTTCATGACGTGGCTTATTTCGGCGGTGCTGCCAGTATCTTCTGCTTCAGAACTATTTCATGTGAGTCAGTAGAGCCCGCAAGATCGGCGATGTGTCATGCTGAGCATACCTTCTTCAACGGCCCTCAGAGTATTTGACTTGTTTTGGACGATGGCCTCCAGGTCTGTAATGTTGCCGGCCAAGTCCTTGATCTTCCCCTCGTAGAACTCTGAAGCACTCTTCACATCCTGTAAGGCTGTCAGAATAGCACTCGAGTCGTTTTAATGGGTTGATAGCTTACCTTCTCAACATAAAACCCGGTACCAATGTCCACCAGTACTTTGTCAGGGCTAGATAGGTTGCCCTTGACGTACAACGAGTTGGTCAGAGGAACCAGAATCTCCTTCTTATCTGCTCAGGGTTATCGACACTGTCAGCGCAGTCCTCCGGGAAAAGATCAAAAATGAGTGTGTTGGCTCTCATATGAGAGCATCCATGCCGCTAGTTGGCTCCGCCTGATTCGAACTCACCTTGAGAGGCACCCTGCGTCTTCACACATCGAAGGCAGTCCTTGAATTTTATCTGGGCAGCCTGGAGCTGTGCGAAGGATGTGGTGAGGTGTTCCACCTCCTCGTCAAGCTGCTTCTTGACTGCCGTGAGCTGCTGGGCGCTCAGGCTGTCGAGGCTCACTATGAGTAGAGGGCTTGCGTTAGCTTGACTGAAACTTGGGAAGATGGGATCTGAGTCAAATCCCGGATTGGGGGTGAAAGCCACACTGACCTCCTTGCTGCTGGTTTCCTGACATGTTGAAAATATGTTATGGCGCGTGGGGTATAAAATTAATGAGCTCACGGGGAGTGATTGTTTTTGGAAAAGCAGGTCAGTTGTTGCGGTGGAGTTTCCTTGGGCGCACTTGGAACTTAGCCTGTGAGTTTGAGTGTGATTGATGCTCGTAAAATACGGACAGGTTGTATTAATTGTCCCCAAATATGCGATAAGATAAGCCCCACGTCACCTCGACATCCAGTCGCTCCAGATGTC